>JAODUP010000763.1:117500-182500 GCA_025642065.1 Paralvinella palmiformis | reverse complement strand
AAAGTTTCTATTTAGGTTCGTGTTCTGACAGGCGATAACATCGCTGGCATTAAATGATTAGCTATATGCTCAGAAGTTGTTGATATTCATCCAAACATTATCACACACACACACACACACACACACACACACACGAAAGAGAGAGAGAGAGAGAGAGAGAGATTCGACTGAACAAAAACGTTTGGTGGATATTAATATTTTCTTATTAATAAATCCACGAAGGACGGCTAAACACTATAGGTCAATGCCAGGTTAATAAGGTCAGGTCACTGTTACTGACGTCAACAATTTTCTCCGATCATTTCTCGTCTAATCCACACCTTATAGGCGTAATGGCGTGACGTTAATGACAACTTGCTTTGTTATTGGTGGGTTCTGAAGAAGAAAAAAGGAGAATCTGCGAATAACGTCAAACGGTATTCCAGTTTGTTGAACTAAGCCATCACGTAACAAGCTTCTGGTATGACAATGATTGTATTATTATTATTATTATTATTATTATTATTATTATTATTGTTATTATATTTGTGTAGTTGTCATTGTTGGTACTCAGTGCCTAATGATGATGCCGATGATGATGATGATGATGATTAAGTGGCACAGCTCATTATAATATGCATGTTCTAGCAGAGTTGTTACATCACTTAAGTTCCCCGATGAACCATCCATATGTTGTATTCACGATATGCGTCAGTGCCTCATTCTTAAACAGAGACAACCCAAGTATGCACGCGCACACACACTCCCAGGATATCCATTCAACAACGTTGCGGTGTTTATCCGTTCAAATTGCTACGTCTGCGTCATGTGTCAGCGTCATATGTCACGTGATCCTCCATCTTATGGACCACCCGACTGAGTCACGCGGCTGGAGAACAGCAGGAAACGCGCTGTTCGGAGAAGACAAATCTACTGGCTGTGCTTTCCCACTAATTAGAGGGATATTAAGGAACAGGCCAGTGGTAAACACTTCTGGTTGGTCGGAAACTGATGACGTCAGAGTAGCTAACCGGGGGAGATAAGCAGACAATATGGATGACACACCGACTGCCCGTGGAGCATCAATCGTTCTATCTCGGCTATCAAAGACGTAGGGGGCACCCCGTCGGCTTATCTCTGACGTCAACGTGACCGATTGAAGACCACGTGACGTGAACCTATCTTACCATATTAGGTCAAGTGCGGCAGCGTGGCATAACATTGTCCAGATAGCCGCCATCTGCGATTATCTCACATATGTCGGATTAATCTGTCGCTTAAGAGGAAGTGTCTTCAAGAAACATGGGTATGATAGCATGACGTCATCGGCCATCGCCTGCACGCGCGCCATCTAGCGGCCATGTCGTTAATGCTGATCACGTGGTACGTGTAATTATGCTAACACCAGGAGACGTCCTATTGGCTAACTGACATTGAGCAACAGCGTGACATTATAACGTGGCCTCTCTATGACATTGACAGATAGCGACACCTGACGGGTAATGCGATCTTGTTACACTTATCTCAGTAATTATAGCACCTTTAGCGCATCTATCTACCTGAGATATAAATCTCATTATACGATGTATTCCATTATATCGTATATTATACAGAAGCCGTAATGCAATTATAAGGTAATTACTTCAGATTGTGTACACATACACAGGGATACCAGTACACACACACACACATTCTCTCTATCTCTGTGTGTGTGTGTGTGTGTGTGTGTGTTACAGGTGAGCCTATTATACAAATGCAGCCATTCCCGACAGATAATATATCATCAGCTTGTTTAAAATGACACGTAACCATGACAACAGCGTCGTACATGTGATAGTCATGTGGCTGGAGTAGTAGAGTGAATGGCTTCAATGAGTCTGTTCGGTACACGAGCAAGGTGGGGGGAGCACTTGGTACAATGGCATTCATACCAGTTTTTAATAAGAGCTGGTATGAATGGCATTCTACCTGAGCCTGTTATATTTCCTATAGTCTAATAATTTCATTTATCTGGTAATTAGGTAATTAATATATATATATATATATATATATATATATATATATATATAATTCATACGATTTAACACTTGATACTTGATCATCTAGAATTTGGTATATCTATATACCAAATATGTGTAGATATATTCTATATCTAAGATTTTCATATATTTAAATATCTGACATGCCAAAATATCTCGTATGCCTAGATATCTGGTGTACCTAGTCACCTGGTACAGGTAGGTATATAATATACCCGGCTATCAGGCATAGCTTTCTGGCATTTACACGCAGGTATCTTGTATGCCTGGATCGCTGCCTACCAGCTACACAGAATACTGCGACATACACACTCCTGACTGGGCCATTTGTCATACCACATTAGACTGACAATGGCACATTCTCACAATGTGCTCCTCCGAGTGTGTCTGTCTGTCTGCCCGTCTATCTGTTTGTCTGGATGTCGGTCTGGCTGTCTGTTCGCCGACAATCACCCCCCCCCCCCCCCCCATCCTCTATATCTTTCCATATTATCGCCTACAACGAATAACATTATTTAGTATGACCTTGACCTTTACTTTATATTCCAAAAACATTGCGAGGTGGAGACCATTTTCTAATCAGCCATCGTTACAAGTAAGTGTTACAGGCAATTGTTACAGACTATTGTTACAGGCAATTGTTACAAGTCATCGTCTCCCTTATATGAAACATCTATATCCTCTGCAAACCGGTGATGGCTTGATTAGTAGTGTACAGACCAAAATATATCTGCGCGCGTGCGTATGCGTGTTTATGTGTTTGTATGTATTGGTATGTGTATGTACGTGCGTGTCTCTGTAGGTCTATGTGTTCGTGCGGGCCGGTGTGCGCTTCTGATAACAACATCTGAATAAATACTCAGAGGTTTAAATACTCTCTTTAGTGCCCCAATCAGTAGTGAGGTGGGATCGTATATAGGCTTCGCTACTTGGATGAATTATCATGAATTACCGGAATATAGGTGTGCTACGCTGAGACAACAACATATAGGTGTGCTACCAGGCTTTATATTCGGATGTGTCATCCTAGGACACCTTCACCTTGTTGTGCTGCACTCAGACAACAAGAACAATATTGATGAATTACGTCTTGTACTATCCCGATTGCGCTTCTACGCGCGTCTGTCTTTTCAAGACGCACATACAAACACACTGGCACAAGCACACATGGACGCACGCACGCACACTCACGCACACGTAAACGTCGTGGATATAACATTCAGTATTGTTACCACCATAACCAATAATAGTATTACTCATTATGACGTCATAGCAACGCCGTTGTTATGGTGTTGCACCTGGCCGGAGAAGCCGAGACTTGGCTCCGGTGTACCATGGTATGACAGTGAGCATATTATATGGCGTTACCTTACAGTGTAGAACAATAAGCTTACCTGATGCTGGCTTATGGTCAGCAACTAATACACTTACTGCTTACCAGCATTATGGCTTATTAATACGTCATAAAGCCTTTGTGCTCACCAATTCATAACATTCGTTTGATTTTTCCAGGTTCAACCTTACAGCCGGATCACATACAGGCGAAGCTGGCGACGGGTTGGACAAAACAAAGCAACAGAAACACACAGTTATAGCAAGGCACGGGTTAGAGTAAAGCTCAGGCCGGGCAAGACACAGGTGGGGCGAACACGGTTAGAGCGCGACACAGGATAACCAGAGAGACATTATAAGATAGCGCATCGGATATGATAATACCGCGTATGTTATAACAAACGATCAAAGTTGTGGAGGTGTGACAAACAAACAGCTTTTAGTCAGTAGACTCATTGACTACCTACCTGGCAACAATAATCGCCAACTTTCCCGATTACTCTGTCATGATACTCAGTTAGTTGCCGACTAATAGGCTATATGATATATCGCGGTAGTCAGGCAACGGCGCCATCTATAGGAAGTCAGGCGACCTATAGCCGCTAGGTGGCACGTCGGTAGCTCGATCGTCAGACGTTGGTGAGAATCTCGAAGGAGCGGACGATGAATTTCGAGATTCCGGACGGTCTGGGTGACATGCTGCGGGACTTCACCGTGGCCGTACTGCGAGAGAGACCACGTGACCTAAACGACTTCGCCGTGGATTACTTCACCAAATCACGGGATAGCCGGAAGGCGAAAAAGATCCCGATGTACATCATTGTCGACGACGATACGGATGCCGGCGAGCCGGATTGCGACAACTTCAAACCGCGAACCCAGAAGCAAAACAAATTCGGGCGACGACACTCGGTATCAGCCGAACGATACAACCCGGAAGACGATTCCGATGACGACGGCGAACAGAGAATAATACACCCGAAGACGGACGAACAGCGCGAGCGCCTCCTGGAGGCGGTCTGCGGCATCCTGCTTTTTAAGTCTCTGGAGCACGAACAGATGCAGGAAGTGATCGACGCCATGTTCGAGACACGCGTTGATCCCGGAGAACACGTCATTGAGCAGGGGGACGACGGCGACAACTTCTACGTCATCGACAAGGGGATATTTGACGTCACCGTGAAGACTGAGCAGGGCTTGACCCGGATCCATCGGTTCGAGGACAAGGGCAGCTTCGGCGAGTTGGCTCTGATGTACAACATGCCGCGGTCGGCCACCGTCACCGCCCTGACTCACGGTACGCTATGGGCCATGGATCGGACCTCGTTCAGAAGAATCATCCTGAAAAGTGCCTTCAAGAAGCGTCAGCGCTACGAGAAGCTGCTCCAGAACGTGCACCTGCTCGAGTCTCTGGATAACTACGAGAGGATGAACTTGGCCGACGCGCTAGTCTCGCGATACTACGACGACGGGCAGACGATAATAGTGGAAGGTGACGTGGCCGACGGGATGTACTTCGTCGAGCAGGGAAACACGAGAGTAACTATCACCAAAGCTGGGAAGGAGGTCGAAGTATCCAGATTGTCGCCCGGAGAGTATTTCGGAGAGATGGCGTTGGTGGAAAACAAGCCTCGCTCCGCTACGGTGTACAGTATCGGCAAGGTGAAGGTCGCTTTCTTAGAGAGGGACTCCTTCGAGCGTCTGCTCGGTCCGTGTCTGGATATAATGAAGAGAAAAATTTCGAAATATGAGAAAAGTTCGTAGTGAGAGATGATATTAGTCATTACATGTGTGTGTGTGTCCTTGGTTATGTGTTTTTAAATATATATATATATATATATATATATATATGTGTGTGTGTATGTGTGTGTATGTGTGTGCGTCGGGCGTGTGCGTGTGTGTGTGTGTTTTGTTTGTGTACATGCGTGTGTGCGTTTGTTTGGTGTGTGTGCGCGCGCGTGCGAGTGTGCGTGCGTGTGTGTCAATTGTTGGCATATTAAGTTCAATTTTGTGTCATGATGACTTATTATGCATACAAACTTGTATAGAATGTTGTTTGTTTAGTATGATATTTTCATTAGTCATTATTTTGTGTTGACTAAGCTGTGTAGTATATTAACTAGTAAATATTACATGCTGACTAACCGGGATAGCTTGCTGACTAATATGTATAACGTTTTATCTAGTTGGAATAGTATGTTGATTAGTCAAAATGGTAAGTTTAGTAACGTCGTGTATGGTATGTTGACTAACTGCTGATAAGTCGATCAGCTGGTATGGTATGTCAACTAACTGATATGAAATGTTGACAAGCCGGTATGGTATATCGACTAGCTGATGTGATATGTTGACGAGCTGGTATGGTACATTTATGTCGGCTAGCTGATATGATATGTTGACGAGTTGGTATGGCATGTCGTGACTAGTTGGTATGATATGTCGTGACTAACTGGTATAGTATGTCGTGACTAGCTGGTATGGTTAGTCATGACTAGCTGGTATGGCATGTCGACTAGCTGATGTGATATGTTGACGAGCTGGTATGGTACATTTGTGTCGACTAGCTGATATGGTATGTTGACGTGTTGGTATGGTATGTCGTGTGTAGCTGGTATGGTATGTTAACGAAAGCTGACATAATATGTTCACCAGCTGATATGATATGTTGTTTATCTGGCATTGCATAAACGGCTAATCCTCTAATAGACTTTGTATGGAAGTTTGTATGACCTCATTATTACTGCTAATCACATTCTGGTTGCCACAGACGCCACTTAATACCTGTATGGAATATATATATCTCACTAACCAGAGTACGATGTTACATTTTGGCTTAGATGACGTACGTGACAGGCTCAAACCCAGCCACAAGGTGAGAGCAATGATAGATTATTTCTTATAACTACTTATAACTAACTACCAGATCAATATTATAATCAATAATAATGTTTCGCCGATTGAGAGGGGATTGGTAGTACGGGGGGAGGGTCGCTACATATATTTATGACATACATATATGTGTATGTGTGTACATTGGTTAAGTACGTTATGTAATTTACTTTTTGACAATTTCACGTCAATTTGGAGACAGCTCGGCCAACAATGAACATTAATAATCATATGTATTTATTGTAATTGTATTCAAGAGATCGAGAATATAAATAATGATAATAATTAACTTATTATTATTATTATTATTTATCTCTGATGTTGTACCATTAATTGTGTCGCCACTAGTCGTATTTTGCCGCTAGGTGACGTAGCACTGTATCATCTTGTATGACGCCATAGCCTCTGTGATCCAGCAGTGTGGATGGTTGGAAGACTTAGTCACGTGACATCGTCGCAATCTTCAGCAGATGTTATCTGATGTAATATCGTCCATAAATCTCTATCTATGTCATTATTATGGCGACCACGTACGTGTTAGTGTGTGTTGGGAGGGTTGTGTGTGTGTGTTATATTATAGGAAAATATTACTTCCATAGAGAGGCAGATTTTATATTTCATTGTAAAATCACTTTAATATAGGAACTAGTCAATGATCAAATGTATGATTGTACAGTTATATATATATATATATATATATATATATATATATATATAAGCGCGATGCTATATCATTATGTTATATTATATTTATATCAATTTCACGATCCCTCGTAAGTCACGTGATCTAATCATGGTTATATTCTCTTGATGACGTCATCAACTGAAATTGGTTCATCTTCAGTTTTGCGGATTGTTGTTCTATAACTCGTTAACAAAACAAACATATAAATATTATTATATCGGAATTTGTTGTAAACATATATGTAAACAGTGTTGTAATGGATATGGTTGTAAGCATTGACTAAATACGATATAAATGCCTTCTCTTTTGACTCTTGTGTACAATTTTGACGAGTTCGTGTGCTTGCTTGGCTGCGCGCCTTGGGGCGTGCGTGCGTGCGTTCGTACGGTAGGACTCACATATATAAACGAACGGGAAAGAGACTTGAAGCTCATTAGCAAAGTAAGAAACAAATTATAGTTGTTTTTTCAACATGTCAGAGTTGAGTTGCTTAGGCTCGGTAGTGGTCGCGATTGGAACTCACAACCCGTAAGGGTTAGCAACAGAGTGTTCTTGCCACTGTGCCATCGAACAGTTACTCGGCGTATTGGATGATTGATGATTGATGCTTTACGGCCACTTTTGTGCACATGTTAGGCTAAATAGACCGACCGACCTCCAAAGGTAATGAAGTGAAGTCAAAGATGAAACACCCTTCAGATATGCCCACGCCGAGATTCGAACTCAGGTGGTAGTGATGTGTGGTCCAAACGCGCTACCAATTAGACCACGGTGGCTCTCTCTCTCTCTCTCTCTCTCTCTCTCTCTCTCCCCCTCTCTCTCAGTGTATTAGGAGAATGGTTGATAGCGAAACGATTATTATACAAACAATTACATGGTTTTATTATATCATCAGTTCCCATACGTCTAATAGAGCGCCATGTTTACGATGGAAGTTTTGTCGGATGGTACGTTACCAATATGTTATCAGGCCAAAGAGTCTTAGTTGTTTTGTTTTGAACGGAATAATCCATCGACATCCTTGACAGCCACAGTCGTATACTTTATTTAACTCCCGTCTGACCATCTACTCAGTTACAGCTGACAACGCCAATAACCGGTTAGCGGATTTGAACGCGAAGCCATCTGATTTTTAGCCGAACACTTGTACCACTTAGCCACGGATAGTCTATTAATCCTTAATTTCGGTATATTACAAATAATACCATCATCTATTATGTCACTAATTTCTAATTCGGCAAATATAGTCATCTCTCTAACTATGATAAATACTTTATGTTATGACAGCGATGACAATTGGCTGTCTATGTTTGTCAAAAATTACCACGTGACATCTACTTTCTCCAACATTCGAAATTTTGTATACCGAGTTACCAATTACTGACCGATAATGGATGCTCCTAAAAGAGACGTGGCATTAAAGTATAAGCAGATCGGGTTGTGGTATGTCAACTCATGTCAGAAAGATAGAAATATTGACGCCATTATGGCTACTCACGTGACGCAATTTTCCTACTATTACGACAATTGCCCATTTAAAGGTAGGATTTCACATGAATTTCCTAACGCATATATAATTAAAACGTAAATTATTTAAAATCGCAAAGCACTCATCGATTATATATATATATATATATATATATATATATATATATATATATATATATATATATATTGGGAGAGAGAGCAAGAGAGAGAGGTAGAGAGGGAGAAATAATGAGTGTGTGTGTGTGTGTGTGATAGATAGATAGAGAGGGTATACATCAGAAAGAGAAGAGATATTATATGGATAATTATATATATATATATATATATATATATATATATATATATATATATATATATATATATATATAATAATAGATAGATAGATAGATAGATGATAGAGGGAGGGAGGCAGAAAGAGAGGGCGAAGGGAGAAGAATTACTAGGAAAGCAATGATCCCTTTTCACTACCAGCTTGGACAATGTATATATATTCAATGCTATCTTCATTCCGTTTGGAATATTATATACAGCGAAGTGACTACCTACAGATAGATCATAGCAATTACTAGGTTCATATATGTGTGTGTGACATTGAGCCTCTCATCAGTTGGTGTTGTGGATCCTCAAATCAGACACAATCAGTAATATAATGACTGGTTGGTGATGACGCAACTGTCTGGCGAAGACGACACCCCGAAGAAGAGAATGACAATCGATTGGTGACACTCCAAACACGGTTATGCCACGTTCAGCGAGACACATATTCACCCGGAATAAGGCTCTCCCTTTGTTCGTCATGTCGAGTCACCCTGACGCCTCTGTTTTATGGGATGTTTCATCTATTACTAAAAGCTAATCCGAGGCCACATATCAGTACCGTCAGTGTGGCCGAAGCCAAACAAATAACAACAAAAATGCACTCACCAACTCACCGACATGGGAGCCAGAAGGTAAACAAAAAGGACTTAATTTCCCATATTTAAATTATTACAGTAGACTAGATAGAGTAATAATAATAATAATAATAATAATAATAATAATAATAATAATAATAATAATAATAATAAAGTATATTTATTAAATCGCCCTTACTAGCAGGAGCCATTCAAAGGCGCTATACAAATAATATGTACTATAATAATACCCCAAATAATATAGCTGTAAAAATCTTATAACCGATTTAAGCAATAACTGTTGTTTATCGGTGAAAGCAACATTGAACGGGTCTGTTTTTAGAATGAATTAAAACAATTCAAGATAGGATGCGTTTCTATTATCTACCGGCAACCGATTCTGGAATTATTTGTATTTGCAATGACTAACTAATAATAATAATAATAATAATAATAATAATAATAATAACAACAAGAACAATAACAATAATAATAATAGTAATAATAAAAATAATAACAACGACAATAATAATAATAATAATAATAATAATAATAATAACAACAGCAGGAATAATTTAAAAATAAAATAAATATTAATAATAATAATGCAGATTCCATAAAGTATCTTTACTAGCAGGAACCACTGAAATGTGTTTATATCACGATAAGACAATTGTGATGTATAAGCTATCTAGATGTTTACCATTATCTTCTTCTCTACCACTCAAAGGAGACATTAGGGAATGATGGACTAGAAATACTCAAAGGACGTCCATTAACAGAGTAACCGTACATCCCCAGATGGTCTTTAATGTCACAGTTTTTGTTATTAAACGAGACAACTACTTCTTCCGATGTAACCAGCCACCAGGCGATGCTACTAGCCATGACCTTCATTCCTGGATAAGTATCCCTCACCTTCCTGCAGGTTCAAACTTCTGTCCCATAATTAGTTCCAAGTGCATCTTGTTTAACAGCTTGACTCCCAATACTATTACAATATATTTTACTCTGGTCTAAGCCTCTATGATTATCTTACTGGCTCACCGCCAATATTTATTAACGAATGTGACATATTATTAAGCAAATTATTCTGAAAACATAGCGCAGTCGGTATCACGTTGGAACTCTCCAGGTTGTGGGGTCGAAAACAAGTATTGCCTTTGTCTGCGAAAATCGTTTGTCATTTATCCAAAGTGATACAATGATCGCAGCAAAAATAACACTAATACTAAACACCACTGACTGGGAATAAGTCGTTATTGGTGATATTTAATTGTATTAATTAAATTCCTTTTCGATGTGAATATCACCAGGAAATCGCAAAAGATTTGCTCGTATTCACAAAATATTCATACTCAGAAAGCCGATAATCTAATATCTATAAAGTTGCCACGATAGACAAATTCAGTTTGCTTGATCAATGAAAATATTTTGTTAGAGCAAATGACGCAACAACAGGTCAAATGATGGACGATGAAGATATGAAACCACGTTACTTGTTGTGAAGTTCTTCATCCTGGGCACTGGTCAAATGTTGGACGAAGCCGATTGGCGACTGGCCGACGAAACATTTCATAGACACATATTTGAGTCGGATTCGAACCGCCAATCCGGACGTTTGTGATGCAATGCACTAACCAGTGCACCATCAGAGGATACTATCGTATTACCCGTATTCTCTTAGGGAACGACAAACCCAAGTAACCTCGGAAATTAAATCAGCTGAAGTGGAAGATGACACATCCTTCAGCTGGAATTTGAACATCAAAACTACATTCCTCGTAAAAAAAAAAGTTTTATGGCACAGCCTCATTACCCACAAATAAGAACATGGGGTCATCTAATTATAAACAACAATGAAATATCAATTAGCAATATTTGTCATAATAATGTGATACGCGGTAGCGGAGTTAGTTAGCTCAGCATGTGTTGTATGCTCCCTTCGGAGTTGAGACGTGTGCCAGGTGGACGACAGGCCTGAGTCAGGGATAATAATACTGTACAGTGCCCCAGATGAGGGTTACCTGGTGCTGGTGCTATATAAACATGTATTATTATATTATTATATCAGTTTGTTAAAATAATTTTTTTCTTGCCTTTTCAAGTTTACAAGATGGCTGATCCCTTTGTCATAGAGAGTTTATAATGACAGTATGTATTATGTGTATTGGTGGAGAATACTCTAAGGCTATTATTAAATATATGTCCCAAGTCAGTGTCAATGTTAGGATAGGTCAACGATATCCTGCATCAAAAATAGAAAAAGGTTTTCAGTCACATTTTAGAAGAGATACACATCCCATAAAAGGAATCTGATGCTAAATTTACGGAATTTTTGTTTGTAAAATATACACTTTTACTGTTAACTTAGTTCTCTGTTTTCACTACCACATTTTATGTTTATTACATCAAATATGTCAACATAATAATTATGTCATGCACAGACATACGAACGCACGCTCGCACCCCATCCCCATATATATATATATATATATATATATATATATATATATATATATTTATATATATATATAAGAGAGAGAGAGAGAGAGAGAGAAAGAGATGTGTCATATTTATATGTTTTAATGCTATCTTTAGTCAGATTGGACTGCTATATGCAGTAAAAAGGTCTTAGAACAGATAATACACAGTAAGTATTAGTTTCATTTGTCTATAGAGTATCGATCATCATCAAACCGTGTTAATGATCTTCCAATGAGACACACTCAGTAAGATAATGACTTGTTGATGATGACACAACTGTCAGACGAAGACGACACCGTGGGGGAGATATAGCAATATTATCTCTCTCCCTATATATGAGTATAACAATATATATATATATATATATATATATATATATATATATATATATATATATATATATATATGATTTGAGCTCTCCTTGAGGGTGCTGGATCGAGTCATTGAGTTATCGTGGTATGTGTTAAAAACTTCATCAATCAATATCCACATCTAGCTATCTACTTTAGAGTCACCCTGTCCATCACGTGACCCTACTTCGACGAGGATCAAGGGAAAGAAAATCCAACTGAAAATCCAACTGAATAAACCACTGACATGGAATTCGGAAAGCAAATACGAAGCTGGCTCCCTCTAAGAGAAAATGGTGACTGAGTTTCCATGTAATCTTCAGAGTTATTGATCACAGGAGGTAATTACAGCTCGAGAGAGTGATCCAGAATAGAGGGCTAATTATATCGTCCTTGTACCCTGCCGTGGGTCAAAAAAATAATCACCAACAAAGTCGTGATGTCTACGAATAAATTAACTACGTAGCAACTCTTAATTATATATGTCATATCTTTCTTCAAAGAGCTAATGTGTTTTTAGTATACACGTAATTTAAGCCTTAGGCAGGCATATCGATACAGTAAGCAAACACCCCATGGTTTCAGGATCTAATAAAATATGTCTGTCTGTGTATATACATATGATCCTGACTAAGAGCCTCTAACCATAAAAACCTACATCTCTATAAATCCATATATCCATAAACTTGTAGGTTCTGCTATGTGGTAAAATCTGAAAGGGTGAAAGAGGATATGAGTAGGTCAGATTGAGGAAAAGGAATACTACTTCACCTTTACAGACACTAGCTTATCATTTTATCACCTTAGGCTGTTATATACTTCTGAAACAACACTCATTATTAATACATTTCTTCGCCATTTTGTGGGAGTAGAAAGGTGTTACCCAAGTTATATAAGATCCAGTTAAATCCAGTCCGAAAGGTTGTTATACAGATCCAGTGAATCATCCTGCTAGGATAAGAGGCATTAGCGCTAGATGTGTTTGAAGATTTTAACATCAATATTTCATCCTTTCACTCCGATCCCTTCACAAAAGCTGGCTTAATGCCAAATTGCTTTTGGGAAGTGTTTCTTTGCTGGAGGTTTTTGTTGAATAAACTAACCGATCTGACAAAATGTAGACAGATTTAGAACACATAGCAGTCTTAAAGTTCATACCTTCAACAAAAAACAAACAATAATAATAATAATAATAATAATTTTGAATTAGGAATAAATGTGCAGCCGTACTGTAATGGCGCGAGGTCATGTGTTTTTCACTAGAAATCTATGTATTGTATGCAAATCTTGTCTTCACGCACTAATTGTTTCAATTACTAAGATAATAAATTTACAACTAAGCCCCGGAGTGTTCCCTTCTCATTTTAGACATGTCTATATAATCCCACTTCTTAAGAAATCATCTTTACCAGTCAATGACCGAATCGGTTATAGACCTATTTCTGATCTATCATTCATATCTAAAGTATTAGAAAAAACCGTATTCTGTTGTTTCAATGTTCATTTAAACTGTAATCACCTGTCTAATTTTTTCAGTCTGCTTACACACAATTTCGCTCTACAGAAACCGCTATACTAAAAGTTCATAACGACATAGCACTAGACATGGAGACAGGAAGATCACAGCACTAACACTTTTAGATTTATCTGCAGCTTTTGACACCATTGATTATTCTGTTCTTCTAGATCGCCTCTCTCATTGGTATTGCATATCAGTCACAACGCTTACCTGGATCCCCTTATTCTTAATAAATAAATTTCAATCAATAAAAATGTTTTTCAAAGGCAGTGCCTTTGTCTTGCGGTGTTCCGCACTCTGTTCTTCGGCCACTACTGTTCACTCTGTATACCACAGCCATAAATTAGACCATCATTTATATGCAGATGACACCCAAGTATACATATCTTTATCTACAGAAGATACTGATCTTTCCCTTAAACAACTTGGTGACTGTCTCAGTGATATATCTGGCAGGATGACAAACAATAAACTTAGGCTCAATGCCAACAAAACATATTTCATCATTATAGGCACATCCAGACAATGCAGCAAACGTATTCATTTCTTCCCTACGAACATCCTTAGTCATAGCATAACACCATCAGACGCTGTATGTACTCTTTGTGTTACATTTGATAGATATTTTAATTTCAGAAAACATATTTCTCTGACATGTAGCTCCCCCTTCTTTCATATTCGTGACCTTCACTGTATTCGGCGCTATATTTCTCTTTCAGTCGTCATAACCATTACTCCAGCACTCATTACTAGTAAGCTTGATTACTGCAACTCTCTTCTTTATAACATGGCATCTAATGATATTCTAAAACTTCAATGTGTTCAGAACTGCTTATCTAGCTAGGGTTGTCACACGGCCTCCTCGGTTTTCTCATTCTCTCCCACTTCTGAAATTTGTTCATCGGCTCCCTGTTCAATCTCTCATCTTTTCACTATTGCTTATCAACTCTTTCTTCTAGAGAACCTTCGTATCTATTTTCTATGCTTTCCTTAGCACCGAAGTCCAGAGAGCTCCGTTCATCTGGTTTTCACTCGTTGTCTGTTCCAAGAGTTAAAACTCATCTTGAAACTCCTGATTTTTCAGTTGCTGTCCCTACTCTTTGGAAATCCCTCTCTGAACATGTTAGTCATCCAATAGTAGAGTTTCTCTCCCTCACCATTTGGAAACTCACGCTTATCCTTCCTAAGTTTCATTGCCATCTGATCCTTGTTGATGAACTTAGCATCGTAGCCGGACTATGAGTTTGTCCAACCCCTCCACTAGGTGCGCCACTAAGCTCGATTCTTTTTCTCTCGATAATGATATAGTTATCTGTTCTTCACAATTTCGCATGACTCGTTTTGCAAACAACATATTTCTTAATTTAATGCAAGTGAATCTGAGTCCTACAGTTTAGCAATGAATATAATAAAAGGCTCTATGTCAAATATTCAAATATAATACGATAATTGTAAAATAGCAGTATTTTATAATTTTTACATTCGGCAATATAAACATACTATGGGATTATTTAAGTACACATTTATTGTAATCAAAACAGCTGTTATATAATCGAAACGTTGCAAATTTCAGTTATTTTGTTTTAGAAGATACTTATTCTCATCATTGATTCCGAAATAAATGATTATGTATGAAGTTGATTTAAATATACTTCTGTTGTTTGTTTTGTTAAAACAAAGGTAGTTTGTGTTGATTAGGGGTACGTTACAACACTTTTGTTTTTAAATAGAAGGAAATCTTTTTTTTTAATTGGCGACATCATGTTTCCACACGTCAACACATTCTATAAAACATTCCAAATAGTCACTAAAAATTAACATTCCAATCCAACGGGAAATAATTAGCCCGCCCACTAATTCATTTTCTGGCAATTCCAATCTTGCATCTCCCCCCCTTCTCTCTCTCTCTGCCAGCGTGTGTATGTGTGTGTGTGCATGCGTGTGTGTGCGCGCGTGTATTCGTGTGAGTGTATGTCTGTGGTTAGCTGTGCGTATATATATATATATGTGTGTGTGTGTGTATAAATATATATATATATATATATATATATATATATATATATATATGTGTGTGTGTGTGTGTGTGTGTGTGTATAATCTTGGTGTTACATTTGATAACAATTTTAATTTCAGAAAACATATTTCCCTGACTTTATATATCTTTCAGTCGTCATAACCATTGTTACAACACACATTACTAGTAAGTTTCATTACTGCAAATCGCTTCTTTATAACATTACATTAAGAATATTATAAAACTTCAGTGTGTTCAGAACTGCTTAGCTAGGATTGTCATATGGTGTGCTTGGTTTTCCCATGCTGTCTCACTTCTGAAATATCTTCTCTGGCTCCCTGTATAATAATATATTTTAATAATAAATATTTTATATAGCGCCTTATTCAACTAAAATTGCTCTAAGGTGCTTAACATCTAAAACATAATTAAAATATATTCTGAACTCATATAGATCAAATACATTTCATACATAATAAACTGGTTTAATATTATAAATACGCCAATTTAAATAAATGGGTTTAATGACCTTACAAAATATGTCTGTACTTGCTGCGAATTTTATGAGGTTTGGCAAATCGTTCCACAGCCTGGGAGCTGATACTTGGAAGAATCTCTCCTCGTACATTGCTGCATTGCTTCTGGGTACCTCAAAAGTGAATAAGACTCAGATCGGAGCATTCTCACTGGTATATATGTTTCGATCAGATCACTTAGACACACTGGTGCTGTTCCATTCAGCACTTTGAAAGTAAGAAACAGGATCTTGTTCAGTGATCTGAAACGTACAGGAATCCAGTGCAGCTGGAACAAAACTGGTGTTATATGTTCCCGTTTACTAAAGTCTTGCATGCCTCATCATTTATGTACTTACGAATAAGTCCTATATTTCTTATTTGATAATAACAAAACTTACATATATAATTCACCTGCTTCTCCATTCCTAGGGTATTATATAATATAATCCCTAGATTTATTAAAGGCATGGAAATATTTATATAACCCAATCCTACCTTAATGCGAAGTATCTTAGTTTTCTTTACATGTTGCTTGGATGAAAAACCGATGAATTCTGTCTTGTCCTTATTCAACTTCCGCGTGTTGGCGTTTATCCAAGTGCTTATGCCTGTAATACAAGTTTTAATTGAAGATGAAATATCATCCCATTGATCACATGACTTGATTATTATCTCCTTGACCTCAACCTCAGAAGTCGGTCGCAAAGTTTCGCGCATATTTCCATTAAGCATAATATCTGCATCCATGGAAATATCGACGGTTGTGTTTGGGGTATCCGAAATGATCTTATTCCGGATGATTGTTGCCATCCTCATGAAATGTGTGTGTTTGTATGTGTTTGGGTGTGTTGTGTGTGTGTGATTGTTTGTGAGTGTGTGTATCTATGTGTGTTTATGTATGTGTGTGTGTACGCGCGCGCGTGTGTGTGTGAGATAGAGAGACAGAGAGCGCGTGTGTTAATATTGGTTATACTACTACAGTGGAAACTTAGGAAACTTTGGTATGATAATGCCTAATTGTATATTAACAAATATGAAGCCAACAGTAACACAACATTCATAGCACATAGCAGAGTCTGTATCACTCCGCAGATCTCCAGATTGTTGTGTCGAATTCCAGTATCGATCTTTTCTCTGTGGAATGCTTCTGCTTGGTAAAAATACGTATAGTGATGATAGTTAATATAATCAATTATTATGTCAATATCAAAGGCAACTTTTATTTCCAAATATGGCCAGCAGATCGTAAAACTCATGATAAACGATGCGCTCATATTTATAAATTTATCTAAGTTTATCTAAAAATAAATATTTCATTCGAACAAACGATGCACAAATAGATCAACGATTGAATTATAACAATACAAAAACAAATCAATATTTATGGTTTGTGTGATATCGCGTTACTTGTTGTCGGATTTAGTTGCTTTAACTTCAGTACTAGTCACTCATCTCTTGGACGGTACTATACCCAAAATAGTTTTATTTGTCCCTCAAGATCCTCAACATCCATCGCTGTATAATCTGTTTCACCTTACAAAAGCCAATGGCTGGTTGGTGGATTTGAACACAGAGCCCTGCGAAATTCTAGCTGACCTGTTTTACCACTTAGCCACTAATACTCAAAAATAACATCAATAGTGTCTAATTTATCAAATATCATCATCTCTAACACCTGTTGATGGCATATAATTAATAACTATGACAAATGCATTAGCTGTTATGACACGGATGGCACCTCGTTCTCGATCAACAATTACCAATTACCATTTACCAAACCACTAATTACTGGCCGATCGGGAATGCACCAGGAGAACGCGTGACAACAAAGCGGAAGTATTAAACCGGAAATGACAGGTAATGGAAGTTGAGATGTCGGGTTGCCATACTCTTCTGAGATAATGACAAAGGTCACTAGATTAGTAATTAGCGATGTTCGAATAATTTGTTTGTGTTTCGATTTCGATGTTGCCCTCGTTCCTGATGTGACACAATTTTACTTCTAGTAACGATAATTGACTAATTTTAAGTTAGGAGTTTACGTCAGTCCATTTACCTGATGTTGTGATAGGAAATTATATAGACTAACAACGTAAATTATTTTATACTAACAAGCATTCACGCGCACTCACATGCACACATACACACACACACACACAGAGAGAGAGAGAGAGAGAGAGAGAGAGCTTGTGTATGTGCGTGTGTGCACGCGCGTGCGTGTGTGGATTATAGTTTTAATGCGACTTCAGTCTCATTTAAATTTAATATACAGCACTGGGACAACCTGCAGATAGGCCATAGTAATTATTTGGTTTAAATGTCTATAAAATATCGTCTATCGTTAGTCAGTGTTGTAGATCTACCAATCAGAGACAATCAGTAATATATTGACTTGCTGATGATGACACAACTGTCAGAAGAAGACGTCAACCTGACATAAAGTATGGCAATCGATTGTTGACACTCACAAGAAGATCTTAACAAGTATAACAAGATATCTGTTTACGCGAAATTCAGCCACATTTGGTTTGTGTGGTCGAACCATAGTATTGTCTCTGTGTGTGAGATGTTTCATCAATCAATAAGTGCTTCTACTTATATCCGTAAGAGTCAATCTTCGGTCACGTGCCTCTTCTGCGATCTGGATGAAGGCAATAGAAAATAAGCTCAACAAAGACCAAACACACTGAACCAATGAGATGAAATATGAGGGTGGTTCCTTTTAAGAACACATAGTGACGAGTATTTCATTCAGACTTCAGAATAATCAGCTATCCAAGGTAGGTAACACCTGGAATGAGTGATTCAAGTATACAGGTGCAATTATATTACCCGTGTACCTTGCCTGGGTTTAAACAATCTGTATTTTTCTTCAAAGAACTTGATTTTTTAAGTATATGTATACTTTTAACATTAGTTGGGTATATTGATAAGGTATTCAAATACCTCACAGCCTCACGACCTATTATAGGTGTGTGTGTGTGTGTGTGTTTGTATGGGTATGTGTGTGCTCGTATGTGTATGTCTTGGTTTGTTTGTTTGTTTGTTTGTTTGTATGTGTGCTCGTGTGTTCATGTTTGTGTGTGTGTGTCGGTCTGTGTCCATGTATGCGTGAACACATGCACTCAGAGGGGGGCGAGCGAGTGAGTGGACATTTCTCAAATATGTATGGACACAGATTAAGCATCTAGACACAAAACCCTAAATATCCACAAATCCTTATATCAATAAACCTTTACGTCCTGGTAGGTGGTAAAATATGGATCAAGGGGAAATTAGTAGGTACAACTAAGACATGAGGATAGTACTTCACATCTTTATTTTCCTAAACCCTAATATCGACTATGAGATATTGATCTTTGACGTGATAATGTTTTTTTTGTAATTGTTAAAATCTGTTAATATTATTTTAATTAATGGAACATGAAAACATAACTGCGACGTTTTAATTAGTGCTGACACCTTGTTTCATTGTCATGTTTTACTAACGATTATCACCATAATAGAGTCTTTATTTTCCATATGAAGATATTGCATACATCGAGCCATTTCCATCTTGAGAAAGACTTTAACGTCCCACGTTTTAAATTCAACTAAAGAACAACTTCATGTAATGCATTTATCCAACCCAGGGATATTTTAAGGCGAAATTGTAATTCCTGGAAAACGATCTATCTCAGCGAGGTATAATTCATGGTTCCGTACTTTGCAAAATGCATACGGGCGGGCAAAGCTCAAAGGTGATACAATGGTCCCCGGAAAAACGATATTAATTTTCTTTGGAAAATAAACATTTAGCTTAGTTAACGTTGTCCTTCTATTCGTGAAATGTCTCTAAAATATCTGAAAGCTTAATATTTATTTACAAAATAACAGATCGAAGAGTGGCCCATTATGACGAGAAAGCAATATTGATAGTTTTATTGAAATCATATTAATTATTGCTGAGCTGATGTGTTTAGACTTGGCTGTGGGCGTAACTGGCACATATAGCGCTAAGGGGTACTGGCTAGGGAAGCAATACCTAAATACAGGTGTGAATCAGGTTCGAACACACAACCAGGAGGTTTGTACTGCAATGTACTAAGCATTGTGCCATCGGAATTCCCCATCAAATCGCCCATACGCTCTTGGCTAATAACTTGGTCCTTTAGTATCTGAAATAGTTCTATTTCAAGCCTTTGTTCTATACATGATCAGGTAAATGTTGAAGAAACGTCCACAGGTGAGTTGAAATGCACAATAAAATACCCTTCGTGTAGTAGTAGAAGTAATAGTATTATTAAAAGTAGTAGTAGTATTATTACCTCCATGTTTAGAACTACTGCTACTATATATTTACTACTTCTACTACCACTACTACTATTACTATTATTACTACTGATTGGACCACAATCATCATCATGACGACGATGATGCTGATGATGATAATGATAATGATGATGATGATCATCGTCATCATGATCATCATGAAGAGGATGACGGTGATGGGGAAATTGACTATAGCGATGACGATGATGAAGACGATGATGTTGCTGTTGGAGAAGGTGAGGGTGGCGTTACAAATGATGATAATGATGATGATAATGATGTTTTTATATAAAACCTGTATTATGGTGATCCTAATTAATCATTTATCTTCTTTATATTTCTTTTAATTCATCTCTCTTAATTCCTTTATCCATTTACACCTTTGGGAGGCGACGTAATGTAAGAAGTTTGACTCCTCCATTTAGATTACTACAAAGGATTAGATATAGCCATTAAGACGATAAAGTACGTCATCTTCCTTTTTCCCTATTAATATGACAATTATACCCGCCATGTACCTCGCTGTAGGAAAAAGGTAATCACATACAAATCTATGGGGTCTAAAAATAAGTTAATTCCTTAACAATGTGTATTAATAGCTGTCACTTAATTGTTGTATTTGTTCGAAGGGATTATAGATTTCCATTCAATAGAAACTTATATCCTTAGGTGGAATATTAACAGTGTTTTGATGACACATCATATCATGATCTAATATTATATATAAAATAAAATATATATATATATATATATATTATATTATATGTGTGTGGTGTGTGTGTTGTGTGTATTTGTGTGTAATGTGTGTTTGTTTTTATATATATATATTATATATTATATATATAATATGTGTGTGTGTGTGTGTGTGTGTGTGTGTGTTTTTGTGTGTGTTGTCTTTGATGATGATGAAGATATTGACTTTACGGCCATTTGTCTACAAGGTTAGGTATATGCCAAGCGATAAAGGTAATGAGGCGAAGTTAAAGACGAAACAACCTTCAGATATGCCCACGCCAAGATTCGAACACGGGTGGTAGTGATCTGTAATCCAACACGCAACCGCTAGACCACGGAGGCGCGGGTATGTGTGTGTGTGTGTGTGTTAATGTGTGTGTTGTGTGTGATATCGACATTTCAGGATATATATATATATATATATATATATATATATATATATATATATATATATATATATATATATATATACGATGACACGGACTAAGAGCATCTAGACATAAAAACCCAAATCGCCATAAACCTATATATCCATAAACTTGTGCCTTCTGGTAGGTGATGAAATATGGAAGAGAGATGATATACATAGGGAAGATTGTGTAATAATAATGTTAGTTCGCATCTCCAGATAGTATTTTATCATTTTATTGCCCTAGGCTTTTGTATTATTGAAAACAAACACATTGTTAATGCATTACTTCGCCGTTTTGGGGAGAGTAGAATTATGTCACCCAAGTTCTATAATATCCAGTTAATACAGTTAGTCATCCTGCTTAGGTGAGAGGCATCAGCGTGGAGATTTTAACATTTAATTTCCATGCTTTCATTCCGATCCCTTCCTAAAGGCCAAATTGCCTTGAGGAACTGTTTGATTGTTGGAGGTTTCTGTTGACAAAGCTAACCAATCTTAAGACCGTCTTTAGAACTGATAGGAACGTGGAAAAACGGACACTAAGTACCTTAATTGTAATAACTTCCGCAACGTGTTACATCTTTTGTGGCTCTTCAAAGTCGCACTTTATTAATTCATCAAACTACCATATGCAGTAGTAGTAGTAATAGTAGTACATATACTACTACTACTACTACTACTAGTAGTAGTAGTAGTAGTAGTAGTAGTAGTAGTAGTAATAGTAGTAGTAGAAACAGTAGTGGTAGTAGAAGTAAGTATATTGACCTTATATGGAGTGAACAAATCACACAAGTAACATTTAAAAATTAAATATAAACAAAACAGATAATGTCAACTTTTATATTTTATGTTGTACATATCAATACGATGTTTTGTTATTTGTAATATATTTAATTCAGGTTCTTATATAGTCTTATTGTTTTGTCAAAGAGAATAGATGTATACCTAAAATTATCAAATTATGAGAACCTTCTCTGGGACTGCAGCACCCTATTCTGTTTGTTTACTAATATATTGAAGACTGTTAAGTAGGCCAAGTTCCAGAGTATGGTTCATGGTAGTACAATCCTGCTGCCATTTAGTGCTGATAGTTGTACTTAATTTGTCCTTTAAAACAGCTAGGTACTAATTAGTGTAGTTTGTTGATTGGTTTTGGAGATTCTAAATCTGAGTTGCCCACTTCTGAGTGATTAGGTCAATGGGGTTATGTATGTTTTCCAAGGGAACTTCACTCGTTCATCTTTCATCAAGCTTCTGGAATCTCAAATCCTCATTTCATATTGTATCTATTTAGGTTGTCTGACGGACTCCGAAATGATTCATTGTTTTTATTTATGATCTATCAAAGATTTGAATATTGTTTTCTAGCAAACTTTACCCCCATAATATATCGGTGATTTGAATAAAACCTTTCGTGATAGCTAAAAGGTGATCAGACTTTCCTATTATGAAAGTTGATAATTTCACGTAATATGGACATTTCCGGTGCAGATGGATTTCTGTCTGATCGTATTTTGTGGTGTTTAAAATCTGTGTTCCAACATACAAGTAGTGGTTAGCTGATCTTAGTTGAAATATTCTCATTTGTATTTATCGGCAAATACGGTCTGCAGTTTGTATCAATTTCGTTCAGTTTTTGTTCTTCACGTGTGGCTCTTCGCATGGCACATATGACCGTGCTATTCACGTAGAGTAAGACATGAGTATTGACGAGACAACCATCTGACCTAAAAGACAGTACAGTATCATTAGTTTAATCAATGAAAAACATTGATCTACCTCCAAGTTTGTAATTGTTTATCTCACGTCGTTGAATATTGATCACTACGACACCACGAACAACTTGGTTCCAGAGCCTTTACTCGCCACGATTTCAATTAGTCTTCTTCTGTACACCCTGTCACACGCTTTCTAATTGCCAATGATGGTTATATCCTTAAACAATAACATGGTTATCTGTTCCTCGCATCCTCTCTTTGTCCGAGACATCATTTATTCATATGTTGTGTGGTGCCGTCTGTTAAACATGATATTTATGATCATGTCAGAACCATTCGCCTTTGACGACATGATACCTATTTCCCAGTAAATTTCAGCGTTTCGTTTTGATCCATTCTTATAAATTGTAAAAATAATGTTACTCTCCGTCATAAAAGATAGATTGTTTTTACATATGACGTCATATATGAACACCAGTATAAGTTTTTATTTATCCAAGAGGGCTATGAATATCCTAGGTTGCTATTCCCTTAAGACAAAAGTGTTTTTGTTATTTTAAGTTTATCGCGTGGTTGATCGGCACATTAACAAATTCATGCGTGTATAATTTAACGGATACATATCAGTCATCCAGTCAGTTCAAATGAATCTAAAGAAACCTTCACAGAAAGAATACTAATATCAATAACAAGACATCTTTAAACAAACTGAACTAACTAACTATAAAATTAAAATAAGAAACGTTAATCAAACACATTCTAAAGAGACATATAGGGGTCGGTGGATAAGAATTGTAAATAATACACAAACTGTAAAACGCATGAATTTCCTTCACTCGTTCAATGTTAAATGTACCGAAGCAAAGTTTATGTAAGATATAACTAAACTGCATTTCAGGATCATTACTCTGCGTGGGGTGAGCTTAGAAGTTGTTTCAGCCAATATCTGACCATCAGGAATCCTACACCACACACCGTCAATATCCAAGCATCTTTATGGAATAAAGTATTTATTATTTAGAATTTTGTTCTGTTCAACTGATCTTTAAACAAGACAGACAATCTAATATCCGGATTTATCATTAATGACATGCGATATACTCAGTCCGTTCACGTCTATGTATAGGATATAACAGCTTCTCAAAATGGTCACGAAACTCTATGTCACTTTGTATTTCTGCTTTATCAGGTAAATTTTCAGACTGAGATTTTAACCTTTAACTTATACATTTTAGTTTCCAGCAATAAGTGTTTTATGATCAGTCTAGGTACACAACTGAGAACATGGGGTGATTTAATTTTGGTAAGAAGTTAATACAATTCTCAAAAAAGAAATATACTTTATAGATACCATATATCAGTATCTATTGAGTCTTATCTCCGCGATATTTTAAAGCAAATACAGAAAGTTTACATAACATTATTATACAAGAGTTATACACAATATAAAAGAAATCTTGTGGTTAATCAGATAGTATTTCTGTTTGTAGAATATTTGTTAATTTAGTTTGTTGTCTTCGGCACTTCATTATACGTTTGATATATCATACACACCAATACCACAATTATGTCATGTTCGGAGCTGTCATTAGCACACTCACGCACACACATACACGCACACACAAACACACATAAACAATATATATATATATATATATATATATATATATATATATGTGTGTGTGTATGTGTGTGTGTGTGTGTGTGTGTGTGTGTGTGTATGTATGTGTATGTGTGTGTATGTGTGTGTATTTCTTATTGTGTGTGAATGTTTGTGTCTTAGTCTGTAAGTGTGTGTTGGAAACATTTGGTGTTAAGCCAGAGTCGCAATGAAGTACTAATGTGGGATGTCCAGAACATAATATTAATACTAGTCTAATTTGACTACCAAAGAAACTTTACCAAATAACCCAATTTGACATATATCAATCGCGAAAGAAAATAATCATACAATTCCCATTCCAATGATATTTACATTTTCAGTCTTGACTTCAATCTGTCTGGAATATAATATACACCGAAGGGACAATCTACATTTAGTTCATAGTAATTATTAGGTCCGTATGTTTCTAACATAAATCCCGCCATCAGTCAGTGGGGTAGATACCCCAATCAAACTAATCAGTAAGATAATGACTCGTTGATGATGACACAACTGTCTGAAGAAGACGACACTCGGAGGAAGAAAATGACAATCGATCGTTGAAACTCTGAGCAAACTAATGCCAAACATAACAAGACAGATATTTAGGTCGAATTGAGCTGCCATTTATGTCATGAGGTCGGGAATCGTTGTTTTATCTCCTTCGGTGTGAATTGTGATCCACTAATAAACGCATGTAATAATTCCCTAACAATTAAATATTCGCCATATTTATGTACTTTCACAATGACTAAACGGTCACAGGTTCGATTTCCAGCAAGATGTCGAAACATTTCCAGAGATTAATTTCTCGGCTCAGAACATCGTGGGTGGCTGGCCGCGTTAAATGGCGTGCCGTCTCCACTGAATAAAAAAAGGCGGAAGTTAAATACCCCCTGAGAACGTAAACATTCTGGAAGGGACCATCCTCAGAGTATTTCGGCTCCATCTTTCTGTACTGCTCCCCTGTGAGTGGTGGGGGAGGAGATTTTTCAACCACTCCACGTAGAGGCTGTGCCGAATAAGCGACAGCCGTGGAATTCTACCTGAAAAATCAATCAGTCAGAAAAAAGACCCCAAAACATTCATCGAATGAATCTCTGACCTAGAATCCAGGATAACAAACTTCAGAAATATTAATGGTAGACGGATACAACTGCAGAGAGTGATCCAGAACGAATAACCATGATCCGTGTTTTTTTATCATAAGGCAGTAGGTGATAGTGGCAATGATGATGATGATGATGATGATTACATCAAATGATATGGCGCACATATCATTATGTTAAATACTTAGCCTTTTTCTACACGTTTCTTCACGTGTTCTGTACTGCGTGACACATTTCTTACTTATTGCATTTAAATATTTTGATTGAAAATCCCCCATTTAAATAATTATGAGTGGCAAGACATACACCTAAAAATAATACAGTATAGTATGCAGCTGTCGGTATCATATAACATATTCTATTTTTTCCCATTTCCGATGTAAACATGCGAATCATATCAGCCATGTATCTCTTTTTGAAACTACCAGGTAATAATCACCTACGAAGTTTTGCTGTCTAGTAATATTCGCCAACTACCTGACAAGTATTTCTTATAGCAATACGTTAATTGTTTCAGAGAGCTTATGGTGTTCTAGTCTACATGTAATTATGGCCTTAAGCAGGCACATTAACACAGTATTCGGAACACGTGTGATATAGTTATTTTACATATATATGATGGCATTTACTTAGAGACCAATATACACATCGAGAAACCTATAGTACGGTAAGTCTATTTATACTAAATATTTGGTTGTTGATAGATGTCAAACACTGTATAATAGATAATAAGTTAGAATCGAGAATAGGGATGTTATCTCGCATCTGAAGACATTAGTTTATCATTATAGCCCTGAAGGCCGTTTTTATTAATATACTTGTATGGCGAATGGTACTATTTCAGTTTTATTCACATTAAATATAATTAATATAATTATTTAGTTCCAGTCATTCATATGACTCAGATAAACGAAACTTAATACCCACCTTTGACATTTTCACAAACAAATTCAAATTGGGTTATAGGTAAAGTTCCTTTGGTTGCTAAATTATGCTAGTATTATGTTATGGACATCCCACACTAGTACTGCATTGTGCCAGTGGCTTAACACCAAATGTTCCCAACACACACACACACACACACACACACACACACACACACACACACACACACACACACACACACACACACACACACACACACACACACACACACACACACACACACACACACACACACACACACACACGCACACACACACACACACACACACACACACACACACACTGACCAAGGCACAAACACTCACACACACTAAGAAACAAACACTCACAGACATTACGACACACAAACAAGCACAACACTACGACACACACAATAAGACGCACACATACACAAAGAACAGGAAACACACACGCACAATGCGGCACACACGCACTTACACTAACGCACCCACAAACGCTTAACACTAAGACACACACACACACAACACACACACACACACACACACACACACACACACACACACACACACACACACACAGAAACACAAACACACGTACACACAAAGAAACACACACACAATAAGACACACACATATACACTAAGACAACACAAATTTGTATGTTTGTAGATTATATATGGTCATCATCATCATCATCATCATCATCATCATCATCATCATCATCATCATCATGAAACATTAAGGATCTTCCAATCAGACACACCCAGTAAGATAATGACTTCTTGATGATGACACAACTGTCAGACGAAAACGACACCCTGAAGTAAAATATACCAATCGGGTGATGAGATCCCAAGGAAACTAATACCAAATATATTCAAAGTGCTGGGTTGTCTGTGTGTGTCTGTCTGTGTGTGTCTGTGTGGGTGTGCGTGAAATATTTCATCCATCATCAATATGGGCATTTAGCTATCTTCCTTAGATCTACTCCGTTGGTCACATGACCCTACTACGACCACAATCAAAGCAAACAATGTCAACAAAAACTAACTATTGTAAACAAAGTATTGACATGGAATTCAGAAAGTAAATATAGGGCTATATGTATGTGTGTATATAGGTATGTGCGAAAGTGTGCGTGTGTCTATGTGTGTGGCTAGCGCGTGGCTAGCCATTTCAGGATACATATATGTGATGAGCATCTAGACGTAAAAACCCAAATCGCCATAAACATATCTATCAATAAATTTGTGCTTTCTGGTGGGTGATGAAAAATGGACGACAGAGGAGATACATAGGGAATATTGTGGAATAGCAATGTTAGTGCACATCTCCAGGTAGTAGTTTATCATTTTATTACCTAAACTATTATTGAAAACAAAACACATAATTAATGTATAACTTGGCTATTTTGTGGGAGTAGAATTGTGTCTCCCAATTTCTATAATAAACAGTTAGGTCTACTCAGAGAGATTACTATATAGATCCAGATAGTCATCCTGCTCGGAAAAGAGGCATTAGCGTGAGATGTTAACATTCATTTTTCATCCTTTCATTCCGATCCCTTCACAAAGGTTGACTTAAGGCCAAACTCCCATTAACAACTGTTTCATTATTGGAAGATTTTGTTGACTAAGCTAACCAGTCTTAAGACAGTCTTTAGAACTGATAGCAGTTTCGAAGTTCACGCTTTCAAAAAACATTATGCTCTTAATAGTATACTATACATAAAGCTTGCTCGGTAGCTAAATTAGATAACCGGCGTCTTCTCTTATTAGCATGTTATATTACGTTATGTTCATTGTGGAAGTAATTTGACCTTTAAAGTATCGCCAAAGACCATATAGAATAAGGCGAGACAGCGGGCGATAGCGCATGCCATTGTGTGAAATAAAAGGTTAACAGCGCCACCTTGCGGAAAACATGGTTCATTTTAACTTAACATCAAATGGACTTTCACAAGAGAAGTCAGCATTTGGCCGATATTTACTAACTGGAAATATTCAAGCAGGCATTGGACAATTTAACTGGAAATATTCAATGATAAAGGTTAAATAAATAGGGAGAGGGGTAACAGTGGCATCTATAGCATAGGGAATGAGTGGACTGGTAGTATGAACTCATCTAGAAGGTTTTGGGGCTAGAGAATTTGGTGCAGTTTGATTGTATACTAAGTAGAATAGAATTAATTATTGCATGTGTTTTACAATGCAAGATGTGTTGTGGTGTGTTGTGATAGATACGCGTCTATACGACCATTATTATAACTGATCGTGTATTTCAGACACAATGGTACGTTTCTTTCACATAATCATCATGCTAAAAATATATTGGCCAATGAGTAAATGTATTCTGGAAATAAAACAATGCAGTGAGTTAAATCAGTGCATTTTATTCGTGTCCTTATTATCACATCAAATCAATACAATTTGAGATCAAAACAACACATGTCATCATATATAAAACCCACAACAGCAAAACTGTTAATGCAATCCTTAAATATTCAGCAAATGAGTTGTTCTGCTTTATATTCTTTACTAATAGTATTGTGATTCTTATCTCACTAAAATGCCACATACAATATGAGAAACTAAGATATTATGATTAAATACTAAAGTATTTTGAAATTTAAAATAATAATTACAAGATTTTACATGTGTACAGATAGACCCTAGAAATAATAATTCATTGGGTATTAAAATACACTTGTAAGAACCTGTGGTAGCTTTAAACCTAACATCAAAAATCTGCCCAACACATTTTAGCATCCTGTCTTCCCGGAGTGTAGTCTTCTTTTGGCATCCATATCTAGCCTCGTAGCATAACTAACAGTCTCTATCAACCACTGCCTTACCGAAGAAACAGTTCTCCTGTTGATATTCATGTGTATGGCGATCCCGTTGGCTTTCATGTGTCTGCCATGCCTCATTTTAAACCAGTGCAGACACAATGTTACGTATTCCAATCAGGCAGTCATATGCACAAATCACATTCAAATTATGGTGTTTTTGTTATCATTTTTAATGAAGCTACTGCCATTTTGGCGAATCTTCTTCATGGTTATACCTTAAATAAATTACGATGGCACAATACTTTTGGCGGGGATGTGTATGTCCATGGTGTGACTATGATCGCAGGAAAAACTACATTAATTTATTTTGGGACATAGACACTACTGACACTAACTGTTTCGTATATGACTGATATTTAATTTCGGAAACGTTAAACTTCTATTCGTAACGTGTCTATAACTATGTCATATTTATTCAGTAGTCACAATAGATGTCTTTGGTTTGATTGAAGAAAACGGTTTCTTTACCGTAAATGACTGAACAACAGACGGGAGAGAGGCCTATTACGACCAAATAAAAACAATATTGTTTGTGTCTGGCTAATATCATATTAGTTATTGGTGAGCTAAATTTCTTAGCGTCAACGCTGGAGGCACCTCAGACATACGGCTCATGGACAACTAGCTAGCGAAACAGCGGACAAGTACAGGTTTGACTCGGGCTTAAATCCACAAACTAGAGGTTTGTACTGCGGTGTTATCACCACTGCAACATCGCTACAGCTTATTATATAACTTGTATGGTGTGTTAGTGAACTGCATATATCTTGATGTCTTCTTTTTCAAGACATTATTCAAAACACGGGCAGGTAAATGGTCAAGTAACATCAAGAGGTGAGGAGACGAAGCGCGTGATGACATACTCTCATGTAGTAGTAGTAGTAGTAGTAATATAAATAGTAGTTGTACAACTATAATAACTAATACTGCTACTACTACTACTACTACTACTACTACAACTGCTATTCAGATAGTGTCTATTTAGTCTTAATTTTGTGGGGTTTTTTCAAACAGGATTGATGTGGACTTAGAATCCACTTTCTTTGAGAGATTACTGATGACAGTCTATTGTTCGATATTAATTAGGAGATGGTTGGATAATGGCCGTCTAAACGAGCTTCCTTTGATTATCTTATTTACGCTGTAACGATCTGATCTTCCTAAAATTACCAAATTATGAGAACCAGCACTGAGACTTCAGTACGATATTCTGTTTGTCTCACTAAGATATTGAAGACAGTTAAGTAGATTAAGTTCTGGAGTTTGGATCATGGTAGTACAATCCTGCTGCCCTTTACTGCTGGTAGTTGTACTTAATTTGTCCTTTAATACGGCTAGGTACTGATTAGTGTAGTTTATTAATTGCTTTTTGATGTTTTTCAAAGGAATTTCACCTGTCCATCTTTCATCATCCTTCTGGAATCTCAAATCTCTATTTCATATTATTTATGTTTAGATTGTTTGACTCATAATAAATAGTTCAATGTTTGTATTTGTGATCTTTCAGTGATTTGAATATTTCTTGTTCTTAGCTAAGTTTTACAGTCATAATATATCGCTGATTTGAATACTTTTTTTTCTTGATGAATAAAATGTAACCAGACTTTATTATTATAAACGTTGATAATTTCACGTAATATGAATATTTATGGTGCAGGTGAATTTCTATCTAATCATATATATGTGCTCAAAGACACAAGTAGTGGTTGGTTGATCTTCATTCAAATATTATTATTTGTATTCACTAGCAAAACTTTCGATTTGTTCTGCAGTTTCAATTTCGCCCAAATTTGGCTCTTGATGTTGTAAATACGGCCGTGTCGTTCATGTAGAGTAATATATATGTATTGCTAAGCCACCCATCTGATCTAAAAGATATTACTGTATTATTAGTGTGATCTATGGAATAAACATTGATCCACATCCATGTTAGGAATTGTTTATACAATTGTTTGGATATTGAATACAGATCATTACGACACCATGAACCACTTGGTTCCAGAGCCTTTACTCGCCAATATTTAAATTAGTCGTCTTCTATTCACCCTGTCACATGCTTTCTAATTGTCAATGGTGGTTCTATGAAGATCCTGTTTGGTGGGTCTTGCGATGTCCATTAGCGATATCATAGTTGTGTGTTCATTTACTCATACCTGTGGGGTACCATCTGTTAAACGTGGTATTTATGATCATGTCAGAACTATTCGCCTTTGCCGCCATGATACTTATTTCACGCTAAGTTTCAGGGTTTAATTTTGGTCCAGTTTCATAAATTGTAAAAACATATATATTACTATCCATGTCAAAGGATAGTTCTTTTTAAATATGATATTGTATATGAACACTAGAATAAGTATGTATTTATCTAGGAGACATTAAATATCACAAGATGTTGTTCTCTTAAGACATCGTGCTTTTGTTATTTTAAGGTTATCGCATAGTTGATGGTCAAATTAACACTTTGATGGGTATATAATAATATATTCATATAAAACACATATTACACACTGACGGATACATACATCCAATTATTTCAAATGAACCTAAAGAAAACACCATTAAACAGAAAGAATACTAATATCAATTACAAGACATCTTGCAAGAAGCATCTATGAAAGAAATTCTGAAGAGAAATATTGGAACCAGTGTAAGATATGATGATACTGTACTTCGGGATAATTAACCTGTGTTTGCGGATTTTAGTAGTTGGCTCAGCCAATAGCTGACCACAAGGAATCTTACATTACACATCGTCAAAATCAAAGTATCCTTTAGGGAATAAAGTATTTATTGTTTTAGTATTCAGTTCTATTCAACTAATCTTTAAACAAGACAGATAATCTAATATTGAGATACATACAATTTACGATATGTCCATTCACGTCTGTGTATAGGATATAACAGCTTCTCAAAATTGTCACGAAACTCTGTCACTTGGTTTTCGTCCTCAGATATATAAACTGCGGTACACAGTCAAACTAAGATTTGAACCTCTAAACTTATAATAGCCGATAACATATTTTATTTTCCAGAAAGAAATGTTGTATTATCTGTCCAGTTACACAACTGTGAACCTGAGGTGATTTAATTATTAACAAGAACACTTGTTGTAAGAAATCAACACAATTAACACAAACAAAATATAATTCCAGAAGAGTTGGTTCAGTTTGGTAGAGAGAGTTTTTGTTGTCAGCAAATATTGTGTAATTTAATGGAGTGTACTTTCAGGCTGATTAATCTCTTTGTAGATAAAGATCCTATTTCACTATCTATTGAGTCTTATGTCCGCGATATCTTGAAGCAAAAACAAAACATTTGTATACAAGAGTTATACACAATATAAAATAACTCTGATGCTAATCATATAGTATTTCTGTTTGTATAATATTCGTTAATTTAGTTTGTTGTACTGTACATCACATTATACGTTTGATATATCATACACACTAATATCCCAATTATGTCATGCTCGGTAGTTTTATTAACGCATATACACACACTTACATAGACACAAACACACACGTATAAAGAAATAGAGGGGGGACATAATCGCCAGAAAGTTAACCATACACTTCCTATTCCAGACATATTTACATTTTCAATGTTATCTTCAATCTGTTTGGAATATTATATACACTGTCGAGACAACCTATATTTTTTAGGTCGTAGTAGTTATTAGGTTCATATGTGTCTAACATAAATCCCGCCATCAGTCAGTGGGGTAGATACTCCAATTCAGAAACAATCAGTAAGATAATGACTCGTTGATGATGACACAACTGTCTGAAGAAGACGACACTCGGAGGAAGAAAATGACAATCGATCGTTGAAACTCCGAGGAAACTAATGCCAAACATAACAAGACAGATATTTAGGTCGAATTGACCTGCCCTTTAGGTTGTGGGATCGAATCACAGTGTTATCTGTCTCGGTGAGAATTGTGATCCACCAATAAACGAATGTCTTCAATCCCTAACAGTCCCGCTCCGCCATATTTACGTACTGTCACAAAGACTAAAGAAGAAACCCACAAATATCCACTGAATGAATCTCTAACATAGAATCCTGAAACAGATGAAAACGAGGCCGGCACTGACTAAAACCATTTGATAATGGCGCATACAGAGAATTCAGAAATATTAATGGTAGATGGATACAACTGCGGGGAGTGATCCAGATCGAATAATCATGATGTGCTGAAGTGAAGTCAAACATGAAACACCCTTCAGATATGCCCACGCCGATATTCGAACACGGGTGGTAGTGATCTGTGGTCCAACACGGTACCGCTAGACCACGGAGGCACCCTTATATGACTAATAATCCGCGATTTAAATAATTATGGATGGCAAGATATACACCGGGGAGTAATACGGTATATCATGCAACTGTCGGTATCATATACAATATTCCAGTTTTTCTGATATATATTTTTTTCCGTTTCAAATGTAAACGTGCCAATCATATCAGCCATGTATCTTGTTGTGCAACTAAAAGGTAATATTCTACAAAATTGTACTGCCTAAGAAGATACCAACTACTCAGATACCTATATACAAACAGGAAAAAAAACCTATACTACTGCAAATCTATTCAGCTTAAGTATTTGGAATTTGGTAGATGGCAAACACTGATAATAAGATGGAATCGGGAATAGGAATGCGATATATCGCATCTAAAGACAATAGTTTATCATTTTATCACTATAGTCTGTTACATATTAATATACCTGTATGGGAAGAGGCATTGTTTCAGTTTTGTTTGCAATAAATATAATTGGTATAATTATTTAAAGTTTATTTGGTACTCAAATTATACTATTATTAATATTATGTTATATTATATTATTAATAGTAATTCATTGTGACAGTGGCATAACACCAACTGTTTCCAACATTCTCATAGACACACGTACTTACACTTTTGCATACACGCATACATGCACTGGCAAAGTAAAGGAAATAATAAAATTAAATAAAAGTTTTAAACATATGCCTATTGTTGCACAAAACATAATGCTATTGTGTGATTGGAAAATAAACTATTGTTATATTTAATTAGCTTGTTGTAAAGTTACGCGAAGCTGAGAGAACGTTTTGGTAATTTAATATATAAAATAACCTATGATGATGATGATGATGCTGATGATGCTGATGCTGATGATGATGATGATGATGACGACGATATAATTTATTTTCTAAATTTGACCATGGTTGAGAGAAACATTTATAGTAAATATTATGCTCCGATTTAAAGATTCTCTAAGAAGACTGAGAGTTTGACATTCATCAGAAAGTAACAAAGTTGGCTCCGGTTTACTTTATATGTAAAGTAAAGTATAGAAGAAAAGCCGAAGTTTGGGCGATTACGAGAAGAAGTTAAGTTTGTCAGACCGACTGTTATCATATTTTTGTATGAGATTTATAAGAATATCATGTAGTTTAGTTATTCCGGCTCCACCCCCCACCCGCCAAAATGTCAACACAAGGCAAACTAAATGCACCACGCGGCATCTCAAACGGTAATCAGCGCAAGTGAACGAGCAGACATACTTCAGGCACACAGTGATGCCGCTATTTGAACATCAATACTGTTAAATGGTCGTAGTATATTTTATTTTATAACAATATACACTTCACCGTCAATCCCGTTATACGGGGATGAGAACGTAAAATGACGTAACTGTGAACAAGAATAACGTAATAAATAACAATAAACATAATTAATATTGTATTAAAGTGACACGGCCAGAGTTCTTCTTTATAGATAGTCGTCGTCTCGATGTCGGTGGATATTGCGTAACTTGCTGGGGACTACTAATTCACTGCTTATCAACGTGCTCGTAAGTACCAGTCATTATCTGTAGAGAGATAGGAGACACTTCATAATATATAATCCGAGGAGAGAAACTTTATTACAGAAGATAAATAATACTTAAATGGTATTCATATTTGTAAACAGCCCCTCCTTTGTTACCGTTACTTTGTTTTCTTTAATTCCGCCAAAACACCAAAAATATGAAATATATCATTTAGGTCCCATCCTTCCGGGATCTCTCTCTCCCTCTCTCAGTCTTTCTCTCTCACTCTCTCTCTCTCTCTCTCTCTCTGTGTGTCTATCTATCTATTCCCCCCTCTCTCTCATCTATCTCTCTCTCTCTCTCTCTCTCTCTCTCTCTCTCTATATATATATATATATATATATATATATAATGGGGATCATGTTCCATGGTATAATAGCGAGAAACATCTGTAAGAAGTAAAACTATAACAGGAAAAAGCTGAAAATATTTGTGAGTATCCAAGCAATAATGTCAACAATATCAGCACCCATAGGTAGTATAAATAAACACATTATGCGATTCAATATATTTAGATAAATATTAATGAACTCTGTCTTCAAAACCCCAGGTAGTCTGTTGATCCGTCGCTGAAAGTGGAAAGCTTTCTAACATTAGAAGTTGATCAGCCAATTGTTGTGACAATTGATGACACGTATTATAGGCCATCTTCAAAATGGTTATCCTATGCGACATCAGTGACATTAGATAATAACTATCTAGACGCCGTGCACACTCGACATACCTTTCGGCGGCACGGATTTTATCTAATATCGTTGTCATACGGTCACATAATTTGTTTAGAGATAATTCTAGAGCCGAATATTTATCCTTAATATCTCCGTGCTCGTCGTCAATATCTAGGAATGCTCTAGAATCTAGATTATTCTCCATATTGTATATCTGAGATATTGTCTTTAAAATGTCAGTTATCAGGGATGAAAATTGTGAATATACAAGAATCTAAACGATGGTCTTTATATATAGATAAATATATAAACTAATTGCTTAACTAATTAATCTGTTGTTTGATGCCAATTAACAACCGATTGTGCCAACATAAACTAATTGCTCCCTTTGATTTCTCTATAACAACGTCGAGACAATCGCTGAATTAGCTTAATTGACAACATGCAAACAGACTGTTGGCATTAAGTTATCAGTAATTTCTTAATTAGTAAACTGTTTGTTTCCGTTTCGCTGCTTTGTTTGGAATTAGTGTATGTTGTTTATGATTTTAAATAGTTTAGTTGTTTTTTCTTCATTCGCCAGTCAATATGTCGCCATCTGTACAAAGAAAGTCTGTCGCCTAAAAAAGTTTGTTTTGAAATAATTGTCCGGTTTGAGAATAAAACCTGATCAAAATAATACATTCTTAATTAAATGTCTAGAACTAGACACTATGCTGTATTGGTTCTATGTAAGTTATTATGAATTACTAATATTTAATATAATATTGTTTGGTCTATTTTTGTTTTAAATAAATGAATAAATGTCTACACAGAATGATTATATATATGTATATATATATATATATATATATATATATATATATATATATGTGTGTGTGTGTGTGTGTGTGTGTGTGTTGTGTTGTGTGTGTGTGTGTTTGTATGTGTGTGTGTCGTGTGTGTGCGTGTGGGTGTATTGTGTATGTGTGCGTGTTTGCGTGCGTGTGTGTTTGCGTATGTGCTTGTTTGCATGCATGCGTGCATGTGTGTGTGCGTGCATGCGTGCGTGTCTGCCACTTTCAGTAGGTCGTAGAGAATCAATTCAGTTAATTTAAATCCATCACAGACGCCATTAGGCAGATTAAACAGACCGATATTCAGTAACATAACTTTGAGGTAATTACTCATTATATTTCAAAATGACATCAGTGTCTACATCATTCTTATCATTATAGATACTGTCACTAATCAGCCGTAGATTAGAGTGACAATATATAAATATAGATCGGAAGCCAACATTCCATGTCTCACAAATATTATTAATTCTGGATCCACAAACCAGAGAAGTCTCCCAAATGTTCCTGAGTTCATGAAGGACGAAGGAAGAAACCCATTGATTAAATCCTCAGTGCCCGTCTAAGGAACAGCGCCATCAAGGGCTTCCATGTTCACATTACAATAATAAGTAATAACGTTAATTCAATATATATGTGATATTTATTTAGTTTACACTGATAAAGTATAAATTAAAACATAAACAAACCTATGGAATATTCGTATTGGAAAATTTAATTATAAATTAAATAGGTATTGAAAATATAACGGTTTATTTCGCTATACACTCAATGATAGTCTATATTTTTGAAAATAATTCCAAAGTCACCACTGTTTTGCCCTCATGGTGTTTTGCCCTGAGGGTGTTTTTTTCCTCGGGGTGTTTTGTTCTCAAGGTGTTTTGCTCTCGGGTGTTTTGTTCTCAGGGTGTTTTATTTGAGGTTGTTTTGCCCTCAACGTATTTTGTTCTCAGGAAGTTTTGCGCTGAATTCGGGATCTGTCTTTCTTTCAATCAGAACGGCCCTCTCTATTTGTGAATACAAAAATCCCAAATAAAGAGAACCAATGAAACATTGATAATAAAGTGGCGGATAACAATCATAAATGAATTTCTTTTTTATAAATATTCGTTTGTAGTATGTTATCATGTAGCAATCATTTAAAATCTTAACTTAAAGGCTTGTGTGTTTTTATGCACTTAATTAATATTCTTTTACGGGATACCTATATTTCAAATATTTATCAAATTCTTAGATTTTAATTCTATATTATGTGTATATATTATTACCTTATTAGAGAATAAAAATACATTTTAATTGTATATAGCCGTGTATCTAGCCAATAATATTGACTTAGTAATAATTGATCTTATAAGAAACATAAAAAAATATTTTAATTACGTTTACATATATGCTTGTCTCAAGTTATTACCAGAATACATGTTTGATAGTTTATATCGCTCTATTTAAGTTTATGCTTGTAACTAACATGATTACTTAGTCACTCAATTCCTTATCTCTTAACCCGAAATAAAATTTGAGAAGTTGGTAAAGGTGTAGTTTGAACTAATTATTACAAATACAGGTATCAAGCACAGACAGTGAGTGAGTGAGTGAGTGAGTGAGTGAGTGTGTTTGTGTGTGAGAGAGAGAGCGAGAGAGAGAGAGAGAGAGAGAGAGATAGATAGATAGAGAGAGAGATAGATAGAGAGAGAGAGAGAGAAGGAAAGAAAGAAAGAAAGAGAGAGAGAGAGAGAGAGAGAGTGTGTGTGTGTGTGTGTGTGTGTGTGAGAGAGAGAGAGAGAGGGGGGAGATATAATAATATTAAAATATTATAATATAATAATAATAGAGAGAGAGAGGGGAGGAGGAAAGAGAGAGAGAGAGAGAGAGAGAGAGAGAGAGAGAGAGAGAGAGAGAGAGAGAGAAACTTAGTCAGATCATATCAATGTTTTAAAATATTACATTAAATATTTAACAGCTAATAAATATTTATCTACAATTAAAAGTTATTTATATCTTTGAAAATAAACATTTAAAGACGAAACACTTCGTCATTTACACAAACATATATTAATCAATCAATCAATTTCTTTATTTCAGACATCAATATTTGATACAAACACGAGTCCATATTTAATAAATATATTGACAATTGAGAGCATAAAATATGAAAAAATAAAAATAAAAAGGTGTAAAATGCTTTAAAATTACAGATGTATTACCAAATTCCTCTGACTATACAATTCTTTGTGCCAAAGGCATTTCAGCTTTCAGCTGTTGTACAAATCAGAACTAACAAGATACATTAAAATACTGTCACGTGATGACTCAAGTCTATGTTTGAGGCTAAACACACGTCTTCTATACATAGCACTAAAATCTAAAACACCACTAACAGCAAACATCCCACTTGCGCTGCGTCTCTTATTAAAACCCATTATGATTCTAAAAGCCTTATTATACGCAGCAGTTATGGAACGGAACAGCCGACAGCTCCATTATACTGAGCCCAAAGGGTACATAAATATATATTGCTACAATAGGCAGAAAACAATTTGTGCTTTACAAACGCAGAGCAAAAATAAAATTTACGTATTAACACATATTACTACGTCCGTACAACATTCTTTCTTTAGATTGCATATCCAATTCATCATTCAATTTATTATCAATGATGTGTCCTAAATATTTAAAGTTACTAACATAATCCAAGGCGTTGTCGTCTAGCAAAATAGTTGCACGTTTACCACATTTGAGAGTATCAAAAAAACATAAGCTTAGATTTACTCCTATTAAATAAAATATCATTGACTTTACCAAATGTTAAGCACAAATTAAGCAATGTTTGAAGACCCTTAATTAGCAGACGGCGCAAACACCACCAAGTCATCTGCATACATAAGATGATTTATCCCAATTCCAGCAAAGCAACAACCAATTGGGGCAGAATTCAATCTAACACTTAGTTCATTCATATGAAAGTTAAAAAATAAAGGGGAGAGCGCGCCTCCCTGTCTAGCGCCATTAGAAACAGTAAAACCAACGGACAAAGCATTTCCCCATCTAACATGGTAAAATTGATTACAATACCAAAACGCAATTAACCTCAGTAAATACATTGGTACACCAGCAGATAATAATTTACGTAATAAAACAGTATGATTCACCCGATCAAAGGCTTGGGAGGCATCTAGAAATGTAACATACATGAGAGAGCCATAGTTTATATAATACCTAATTATTTCCTTAAGGATGAACACACACGTGGCAGTGCCATGTTTAAGCTTGATTCCAAACTGATTGGGACATGTTAACAGGTAAAGTTCAATTCTATTAAGTATTGATAGTTCAATAATTTTACAAAACAATGTTAGATAGACATATCGGACGATAATTATTTTCGTCACCAATACGTGTATTTTTATCTTTTATGATAGGAACAATAACTGACACTAACAATGGCTGAGGCAAGAAACCATGCATAAATACAGATGATACAAACAAAGCTACTAGTATTGACAGTTTATATCCTTCAAACTTTGATTGCTCAGAAGAAATTCTGTCCAGGCCAGGAGATTTACCACAAGATAGATTGTTAATAACATCCTGTACCTCACTAGCTGAGATAATCATATCATTTGTAAATACTGTTTCGGAAGACTTAAATTCATCACATAGCATAGTACAGTTGTTGTTTACAGAGATAAAAACAGACATGTAGTGATTGTTCCACATATTAGGGATTTGGTCACCCTGGGCATAACCAACTAAATTTGGCAACTTAACCTTACTATTACTAATGTTACGACTATCCTTCCAAAATTCTTTGTTAGATTTATTCCTTAGCTTGTCAGCCAATCTGTCTGAAATAATTCAATTACTATTGTGCTTACATTTTCGCAATGCATATTTAAATTTACGTTTGGAAGACCGCACCAGATCGTACACATAACCCCGTTTGGGTTTACCCTCCAGTTGCCCGCCATAAGAGCTACGCATCTCTGGCTGCATTGTGGAGACTGTCCACATGGTCGGACCACCCAGGTACATTATACTGTGATTGCGTGTTATTACCTTTAACATTAGATACAAGATGTGAACCATATTCGGTCAAATTACGTATAATATTACAATAGAATTCATTGATATCATGTGCACAGGATTCACTGACACAACTGGGATCAACACATTTAATACCATCAGGGATGGAAATATTATCAAATGCTTGACCCGTTCAATATCTGTATTTCTTTATACATCTTGAAACTAAATTTAATCGACCTGTAGGTAAAGTATGTAATTTCTAAAGCAAACGGTAAAACATTCCAGTAATATGTAACTACTAATAATTAACGAACTAATTATAACTTTGTGTCACTATGTTGTTTACAAGTTGTTAACTACATCGATTCAGCTGTTGCTTCTCGCGTCGCTTCACTACAACAATATCAAAGGGTTTAATTGACTAGGTGTCATAGGGCTGTTTGCATCTTGTCAATTAATCCAATCCTAACATTGTCTTTATAGAGAAATTAAAGGGCAGAATTAGTTCGGGTTGGCACAATCGTTGTTAATTGGCATCAAACAACAGATTAATTAGTTAAGTAATTAGTTTATATATTTATCTATATATAAAGACCATCGTTTAGATTCTTGTATATTCACAATTTTCATCCCTGATAACTGACATTTTAAAGACGATATCTCAGATATACAATATGGAGAATAATCTAGATTCTAGAGCATTCCTAGATATTGACGACGAGCACGGAGATATTAAGGATAAATATTCGGCTCTAGAATTATCTCTAAACAAATTATGCGACCGTATGACAACGATATTAGATAAAATCCGTGCCGCCGAAAGGTATGTCGAGTGCGCACGGCGTCTAGATAGTTATTATCTAATGTCACTGATGTCGCATAGGATAACCATTTTGAAGATGGCCTATAATACGTGTCATCAATTGTCACAACAATTGGCTGATCAACTTCTAATGTTAGAAAGCTTTCCACTTTCAGCGACGGATCAACAGACTGCCTGGGGTTTTGAAGCCAGAGTTCATTAACATTTGTCTAAATATATTAAATCTTATATATGCAATATGTTTATTTATACTACCGATGGGTGCTATCATTATTATTTATTATTGAACAGATATTAATGAATATTTTCAGCAATCAATCTCTTTAAAATGTACTCCTTTTAGATTATACTTGGTATTATATTACCACACACACACACACACACACACACACACACACACACACACACACACACACACACACACACACACACACACACACACACACACACACACACACACACACCAACACACACACACACACACACACACACACACACACACACACACACACACACACACACACACACACACACTATATATATATATATATATATATATTAGTAGGTTAGGACGGATCATGACGTTTTTCGGGATTGTCAGATGTCATGTGTCCTATTTTTGATGTTGTGCGGAATACAAGAACCACAGATAAAAGTAATAATCGGATATTTACAAATGTAAGTACTATTTAGGAATTAGTTGTCGTGTTTAATGATTTATCACTTCTATTATTATGATATATGAACCTTTTTTTCTAAATTTATTGAAGGATATCGCGGAGAGAAAGTTTCACGCGTACTGAAATTGGACTGAACTCTGCGAGGACAGTAATACGCACTGAAGTGTTCTCTATAAAGCGATAGAACACAGATCGATTTCCGGGTTCAAGAAATATCCGAAAGAAAGCGAACTGATTACGTTGGGAACATTCACAAAATACCACACTTTGTTTTAGTACACCACAAAATGTCTTTTTTTTTTCGTCTTCCCACAAATATTTTTGCTATTTATTGTTGTATTGTTTGCTCTCATAAAGCCGAGGTGTAGTTGTTTACTTGTACCTGAAATGATAGTACACGATTTGTTTTCCGAAAATAAAATATGTCATTGTTAAAACACACCATGAGTTTCTCCAGTTAAAAGTAACGAACTGTTTGATGTCAAGACAATAAGTTAACAGCTAGCGACATTTGGTATTAAATTACGTTTTTGTTGAAGCGTTGCTAAGCGCTATTCGTTTATTCTGTTGACACATTCTCCTCTTCGAAACAGATCCTGATTATTCTGGATACGCGACAAATATTGACGTGTTAGCATTCATATGGTTGCTTCATAAATAGGACTCCATCAAATATGATTCATATTAATCGTTTTTGTGAAATATTTAGCAAATTCTAAACCAATCCATGTTCTTCACTTATATAAATGTATCCATATCGACATATCTTTTTGCCATATTATATAGTGATTTCTTTCCAAATACCGATACAAGTTTATATTTGTTTTGGTGACGTATACAATACGTAAATATCATCAAACTAAACTAACCTTATCCCTAATTTATATAACTGGAAAATTGACTTGGAAAATTCTATGCTAATTGGTCTACTTTCTTTGATGATATGACATATGACACCGAAACAAGTACTACATCAGTTAAAATAACGAAAAGTGATAATCAAAGCGATCTTTTCATAATACCAACAGTTTACTATCCGTTTTTCTCCAAATGCATTGTTTTATTGTTATAAACACAATAACGGCCGAAATGGAAGTTATTTTACGTGGTTTGACTACCTGAAATGAGGGACACACACACATATGGTATGTAATTTAATGCTTCACCACGAGCACTGCTTTTAAACAAATTTAAAATTCACCATATAGAGCAAAAACTTCTTTTATTCTAGTGCCCCGGCCGGGATTCGAATCTCCGACCCTCCGCATAGCACGGCACATTAAATATGATATGCTATTTTAACCTGTCAGCTGTCCTCCGTAGTCGAAGGTGTAATATAAGTATTTTATTATAAGTCAAATACCGAAACTTTTACCATTGGATATCAATCACTATTTAGTAAGCAACTAATCATCGAATAGGAAAAATGTAGATACCTCTAAAAATATTAGGTGTCTTAGCATAAATGTAGCTTTTATGTATAACAATTGGGATACATAGTTATCGTTATGTTATACGTATATATATATATATTTATATATATATGTGTGTGTGTGTGTGTGTGTGTGTGTGTGTGTGTGTGTGTGTGTGTGTACGTGCGTGCGTGTGTGTGTGTATATATATGTGTGTGTATGTGTGTGTGAGACGGGTGGCACATTGCTATGGGTAGACGTCGAAATGATTATTGTGCGAAGTAAGCTGATACATCACCATATTTCAAACGTAATTATTCCTTTATTAATAAGTTTAACTGAGTCTCCACCACAGTACAGAGAGTTAGCGTCATTGACGATCAGAAACACGGATTATGTTATAGAATAGTTCTGGAGTGTCAATATACCAGCTAGTGCATAACAGATGTTGACAAAAAAAGGTTTAACAATTAATAAAAACCAATTTGACAAACTGTTGTTTACATCTATCACATATTAAAATGAGTACGAAGAGGGAGTTTTACTTAAACAAGGGTTCTAAAAATTGAAAAATGTCTTAAATCTGGAAAATTAGCTTTATCAGATTAATATTCTATGTGTGAAATACTTAAAATGGAACCTATTTATGAAAGTAATAATAATTAAAATTTGAAATATTGCTAACGTTGATGTAAACATTTGTTTTTATTATTATTATTATTATTATTATTATTATTATTAATGTTGTTGTTGTTGCTATTGTTGTTATATAATTATTAGTCTTATAATTACTATCTACGCATATAATCATAAGAAAAAGTTGGTAGATGTAGACAATTTAAAACAAACGTTGTTTATGTTTCAGCGATCGTTTCACAAGAATCAACTGATCCGGGAATCTCACCTGCTGAGTGCTATCACCTGGTTTGTTTTCATCGTGTTCTTCCATTGTATGGTTTCGGGGATTATAGCAAAATAAATCCGGAATAGCGTCCGTTCAAATAGCTATTCGGGAACATATCAACCGCCGTAAAGTCTTTCCGGGAATTTAGATTTGTTTTCTGGGGATTGAGTCAATATTTCCAACATCGAAGAGATTAACAAAGAATTATATTAATAATAGGTACAGAGGAATTATATTAATAATAGGTACAGAATAATTATATTAATAATAGGTACAGAAGAATTATATTAATAATAGGTACAGAAGACTTAATTAAAATATACCTTGATAATGTTGTTATGTTTCGGTAAGTTATCCCAAAGGGTGGCAAGGATTTGAATGTCCGTCTATCTCATATATATTTATTATATTGTATGTTGGATCAACATTACCATCATACGTGTAATCTTTAATGACAGTATAATTCGGACGAATCAAATTCCGTTATAGCTACGCTGCTTTTGAAACACGGAATGCGGGAACTTTACACTACGTGAGTAAGAAAGTAGGATTTGTACAAATTACAGTATTCGTTGTCCTAGATCCCGACATGAAATATGTTCGTTCTAACGTGTCAACAGAGATTATGATGATAATGGTGGTTTATGTTGTATGGCCACTTTTATGCACGTGGTAGGATAAATGGGCCGAGCGACTTCCTAGGGCACTGAAGCGAAGTCAACGATGAAACAACCTTCAGATATACCCACGCCGAGATTCGAAAACGGGTGGTAGTGATCCGTGGTCTAACACGCTATCGCTAGACCACTGAGGCGCCCCTGTGACAACAGTGGGATCATTACTTTGTTAATTTGGTATCAATTTGAAATAATCCGTAGACCGATCGGATCCCTTCTCGCTTATTCGTTTATCCTTTCTAGTTTTCTAATTCGCACAAAGTAAGCTGATACATCACCATATTTCAAACGTAATTATTCCTTTATTAATAAGTTTAACTGAGTCTCCACCACAGTACAGAGAGTTAGCGTCATTGACGATCAGAAACACGGATTATGTTATAGAATAGTTCTGGAGTGTCAATATACCAGCTAGTGCATAACAGATGTTGACAAAAAAAGGTTTAACAATTAATCAAAACCAATTTGACCAACTGTTGTTTACATCTATCACATATTAAAATGAGTACGAAGAGGGAGTTTTACTTAAACAAGGGTTCTAAAAATTGAAAAATGTCTTAAATCTGGAAAATTAGCTTTATCAGATTAATATTCTATGTGTGAAATACTTAAAATGGAACCTATTTATGAAAGTAATAATAATTAAAATAATAATATAAAACCTCAGGTATTTAATAATAGCATGTTTATTATAGATAAATTTGAAATATTGCTAACGTTGATGTAAACATTTGTTTTTATTATTATTATTATTATTATTATTATTATTATTAATGTTGTTGTTGTTGCTATTGTTGTTATATAATTATTAGTCTTATAATTACTATCTACGCATATAATCATAAGAAAAAGTTGGTAGATGTAGACAATTTAAAACAAACGTTGTTTATGTTTCAGCGATCGTTTCACAAGAATCAACTGATCCGGGAATCTCACCTGCTGAGTGCTATCACCTGGTTTGTTTTCATCGTGTTCTTCCATTGTATGGTTTCGGGGATTATAGCAAAATAAATCCGGAATAGCGTCCGTTCAAATAGCTATTCGGGAACATATCAACCGCCGTAAAGTCTTTCCGGGAATTTAGATTTGTTTTCTGGGGATTGAGTCAATATTTCCAACATCGAAGAGATTAACAAAGAATTATATTAATAATAGGTACAGAGGAATTATATTAATAATAGGTACAGAATAATTATATTAATAATAGGTACAGAAGAATTATATTAATAATAGGTACAGAAGACTTAATTAAAATATACCGTGATAATGTTGTTATGTTTCGGTAAGTTATCCCAAAGGGTGGCAAGGATTTGAATGTCCGTCTATCTCATATATATTTATTATATTGTATGTTGGATCAACATTACCATCATACGTGTAATCTTTAATGACAGTATAATTCGGACGAATCAAATTCCGTTATAGCTACGCTGCTTTTGAAACACGGAATGCGGGAACTTTACACTACGTGAGTAAGAAAGTAGGATTTGTACAAATTAGAGTATTCGTTGTCCTAGATACCGACATGAAATATGTTCGTTCTAACGTGTCAACAGAGATTATGATGATAATGGTGGTTTATGTTTTATGGCCACTTTTATGCACGTGGTAGGATAAATGGGCCGAGCGACTTCCTAGGGCACTGAAGCGAAGTCAACCGATGAAACAACCTTCAGATATACCCACGCCGAGATTCGAAAAACGGGTGGTAGTGATCCGTGGTCTAACACGCTATCGCTAGACCACTGAGGCGCCCCTGTGACAACAGTGGGATCATTACTTTGTTAATTTGGTATCAATTTGAAATAATCCGTAGACCGATCGGATCCCTTCTCGCTTATTCGTTTATCCTTTCTAGTTTTCTAATTCGCACAACTAATCTCACTAATACTGAAATACTTTATCCGGCGATGTTATTTTTAAATATACTATTTTATATATGATTCAGCGCAGTCAAATAGCTACCGATCAGCCACCTTACACTTTCCAATATGGCGTCGGTGGTAGCACAGTAATAAGCCATTCTGGTCCGTATTTCGGTGCCTATGGCTAGGGATTGTATATTACATTATGATATTGAATAACACCATACAATCGCTGAATAACATGCAGAAGAAGCCTTTTTTATAATTTTCCAGTTTAATTCATTGGCATTAACACTTTGGGGTGGTTTTAATAGGTCATTAATTAATTTTTTTTGCTTAAGGCAGATCAATAGATAAACTGCGCCTTATTAAACTAGTCCGATTGCAGCGCCACTCAGCGTATTGTGGACTAATTAGAATGTGTGGGTGAAGTGAAACTGTGTTTACACAGTCGCTTTTAAGTGCTGAATTCGTCATGTTTTTAATTACTGGTGGATTGGTGATAGAATGTGCTATTAATTACGAATTTTGATTCTCCAACGTAGCATAATATATAAACATTCAGTGTATACCCTTGCATAAAACACAGGCCATAACCTAATTTGTTAAAGGTTTATTCACCAATTTTTCGTTTACCGACTGATATTTATTAGATCTACAACCTAATCATGGGCTTCAATATTTATATACAAAACAATCATTATATATATGTTTACACTTTGATACATGATTTAAATCACAGCTAGTATGGACTAATATACAATAAATCAAATATTTCCTACTATCTCTCTCTCTCTCCCTCTCTCTCTCTCTCCTTTCTATATATATATATATATATATATATATATATATATATATATTAATATATATAATATATATAATATATATATAATATATATATATATATATATATATTTTTATTTTTATATATATATATATATATATATATATATATATATATATATATATATATATATATTAAACCCTTTTAGAAATTTATCGAACATGTCTGTCCACTTCATATAATATATCACAACATAATATGTGTATATGCTATGCTATTGACTAAGTTACTCATGTTGCATCCTAGAAGTACTTTTAAGTTGAAATATTTAATAAGAAAGGGTTATTGCTTTGGACATCCGTCAAAGCAGTCAGCAACAAAGCTCAATATCCGGGGCTCAAATCTCGTCACGTTGGTGGGATGTTTATATAACAGATCTGCCCTCGGGCAAGTATCTCAAGTGTTACCAGCTAACTTAAACAAGTTAGTCAGTCTCAATCATAAAAGTACCCAATCTATAGACACCACTCAGTTCACTCGTCAAATATCACAAATCAATCATCATCAGTCACGTCAGTAACAGCAGACTCCCCAACAAAACCCAACCAACACCACCACCACCACCACCACCACACCACCACTCTTCCACTATCTCACTCAATCACTCACTCACTCACTCACTTATTCACCATATTCCGAGTACTTTCTGCGAAGCGGAATCTTTATCCTTGTGATTTATGTAGATTTAGTTTTTAAGCCAAATAGATAATATTTGTTTTATCACCTTTAGCTGAACCAACCCACGCGAGAATGTGATTTAACACCTGAATCATAAGACAGATTCAAGCCAGTGACTATTCCTTTTATTTTATTCCCATCTTTCTACATGAGACCTGCCATCCAGCTTCTCCTGTGACCAGCTTTACCAAAGTATAGTCACACGCAATTTTGCATTGAATCGTGCGTCGTAATAATTACACCTAAAACTTATAAATAGATCCATACTTTGGGACTATAAAGTGGTCAAAGGTGGTTCAAATGTTGATTGTTATTAATAAGATGATGATTGATGTTTTATAGCCACGTTTGTGCACAAGGTAGGCTAAATGGGCGGAGCGACTTCCAAAGGTAATGAAGCGAAGTCAAAGATGAAACACCCTTCAGATATGCCCACACCGAGATTTGAAACCTCAGGTGTTATTAATAAGAACTTGTAAGTAGTCGTCATATGTTTAAATAATTTTTCAAATTCAGAAATTACGTTAGAAACCAGTTATTGTAAATGGCGCAAATTAACATGCCGTCAAAGCTTTACCCTTCCTATAACTGGCCGTACAACATTACTAAATGACCTAAATATATATAATCTCACCGTTAAAAAGATTAATAATAACAAAATATGATCGGTGTTCTGTCCAATATTGCTGATTCACCGAAATCTCTGCTCAAACATTAAATACAAATTGTAGCCTCGGATTCAGGAGAATTAAACCATTTTTTCTTTAATATTGTTAGACCATAATAAACCATCATCATCATCATCATCATCATCATCATCATCATCATCATCATCACTCTCTCTGTGTGTCGTAATAATCTATACAATACTCCAGTTGGGTCTTCCCTTTGACATCCCGGTTTCTATTTCGGTCTATTTAGGATGTCTACCTTTCACATCTCCATCAGAACCTGATATAACCATCTCAGATAATATCTATGTCAGATTATGAACCTGACATAGATATTCTACCCTCTGATATGATACCAACATTCTAGAATTAAGTATCTTCTTTATTTATTTTAGTGTTCAGAACTTCCGTATGTACGATAATACTCTCGTTGTATAGAATTCTTTGTTGTTTTTCACGTTAGATGGTAATCTTAACTAGAATCTCTTCACCCAGCGGCGTAGCGTGGGGTATGCGGGGTATGTGTATCCCACAGGGCGGCCACTTGAGGGGTGGCGGGTAAGGCATTGCTATAATTTTATTATTTTCTTGTGATCTGGAGATACTTTTTTTGAAATTGTTGTTTTCCCAAATGGCTGAATTTTGAAATTGGCGCCATCTGTAATTACGGTGCCCCCCCCCCCGATTAATATTTTATATACGTATATTTGCTGTAATCAAAGCCGTGTTACATAAACGAAAGGGGGGGGGGTGTCCAATATGGCTACCCCACAGGGCGGCCAAAACTCACGCTACTCCACTGCCTTTAGGCTGATTTATTGTCTATACCTTCGTCATTATATTTCCTGTTTTATAAAGTAGATTGTCATGTCTGTGACAGACGCCTAACTAGGAATATTAGATTGCTATTTTTGTTTCGAATCTCTCCCATTTGCCTAAATCCTAGTTCGATCATCATACTTGGAGTAGAACATTTCAACAGGTAAGGTCCATTAGATAGGATACATACAGCAGTATTCTGATATAATTATAGTAGGTCTCAATACACTAGTTCTATACAGTTACCAATCAGTCCTCAAGGTACTGATAACTTTTAGGATGAAGGGAAAACAATGGAAATATCCACGTCCAATTCATCTGGGAAGATATTTGATTAATTTGATTAATTAAGAAGATTTCCCCACATAATTAATTAATTTCTTTTGCTAAATAATTTTCAGGGAGTGATTGTTTTCTCATTACTGAACCACGTGATTAACACTTGACGTAATAGATCCCCGTTCCCTGACCTATATGTTAATATACTCTGCTCATTGGCTAGCCTTTGTTTGATGGTTGACAGACCATTAGATGCTTAGTTGATTTATGGGGATTTTACGCCGTAGATTTTTGGTACAAGGATTTTTCGGAGACGGCATTTCGGATTTGAAGGAATATTTTTATATGATTTTTATCAGAAATATTGAAGTGGGATTTTATGATCGGGTTTCTTTATGCTTTTCTGGTATTAAATCAATTTTGGTTTTGTTCATAATTAAATTCGTTTTTTCTTTCTTCTTTTCGTTATCGCAGTAGGGAGGTCTCACAAGGCTAATGGTGGTGGATCCGTCAATTTGTTTAATGATATATTTATGTTAATTTACAGACTGCATTATGCCCATCTTTGCATTTGCAAAGTGCAGTGCAATAGCTAATTCTACAGTTTTGTAGTATAAATAAAAAACGAGATCACTGACTACGTTATGTATTAGTTGGCATGTATCATTGTAAGGTTTGATGTGAAGAGTTTTACGCCCAATATTTGCATCTGACTGGAGGGTATATAACCCCAAACACGTGAGCCATAACACAACATAGGGGTAATACATGTATGGAAATATTTAAGAGCTACTGACGGTGAAAATACCCCTATCTGCTTCATGTTATAACACAAACCCCCATAGCCTTGTTGGCTTGTCCTGTCAGTACATTTAATGATGCATTTATTGTTATTCCACCTCCATCGTTTCCATTTTGTATCAAGGCTGGTAAATCGTTACCATAAAGTGCGAATAGATAGGGTGACGAAATGGCCCCGCGTTGTAAACCTTGTAACTATTCTATTGTATAAAACTTTATCAAACAGTTTGTCCATACAGATGAGTAGGGTTATGTCTCTGTAGTTATTTGGATCGTCCGTATCTCCTTTCTTATGGATAAGCTGCAATACATCTTTAACCCATTCAGCGGGATACGGGCAGGACATTAAAACACAATTAAACAACTTCGTTAAAAATGGAACCAAAATTTTTAGTAATTATTTTATCTAAACCTGAAGATGTACCGGATTTCAATTTTCTAATGGCAACGGCGACCTCTTCCGGTGTGATGTCAGAGTCTAAGATGGCGTCACCTTCGTGCAGGGCGTCTTCTTCCTGTAGCGTCGTCTCGATATGTGCGGCAAACGATATGTCAGCCTGTGGTCGTTTCCCATCGAGTTTGGCGAAATGATTAAAGAGTACTTTATACGAGTACTTCAAGTCTATAATTATCGGTGGATTGGAACACCTTGAACACCTTGAAGAAAAATAAAGCCATTAAAGGATATTAATAACAAGTCGGTTGAGTTATTATTAGGTTACTACGAATTTGCAGGTGATTGCCTTTTCCTCCAATGATCAATAAGAAGTTGGATATGATTGTTATATTAATTACGGAAAGGGAATACAACTACGACAGTTGAAGAACCGTGTGGAGGAAACCTAACTTTAAAAACACGAAAATAATTTGTGGGTGATACAGTACCAGACAATCATTGTTATCATTACCGTGGCCACATCACGATAGCAACCGACAGCAACAACTGACCAGAGTCCTGTGTCTTGGATCACACGAAGAAACTGTATCCAGATGTAATCAAGATTTATTCAGCTTGTCTAGATACTCTGTCGCCATGGGCTGTCAGCTACAGTGAGTGTCGTCTGAAACTGGGTAGAATCTAAAACCGTAGTAGCTGCTGCTTTTCATCGTACGTGAATTGAGGCGTATGCACCGTATGTCGATGACCTTGGCAATTTTGATGTGGCTGACAGATACCGACAACACTGTTACTCGACACCACAACCTGGAAGATGGTACCAAGTAAATATCTGTGTCGTCATTCCTGGCATTATCCTTCTTTAAGTGCCACCAATTGATTACCATCTTCTTCTTTGCGGTGCTGTCTTCGTCAGACAGTTGTATCAATAACAAGTCACTATCTTAATGACTGTTTCTCATTGAAGCGGACTTTAGCTTAGACATACAAACCTAATAATTACTATAAGCTATATGTGGGTAGTCTCTTCCCGATAAATATTATTCCAAACATACTGGGGACAATAATAAAAAAAAGTAAATATGACCATAACAGGTATTGAAAATAGATCATTAATTTCCTGTTAACTCTTAGCATCTCTCTCTCTCTCTCTCTCTCTCTCTTCTCTCTCTCTATCTATCTATCTATCTATCTATCTATCTATCTATCTACTCTCTCTCTCTCTCTCTCTCTCTCTCTCTCTTCTCTCTCTCTCTCTCACTCACTCTGTGTGTGTGTGAGTGTGTGTGTGTGTTTGTGGCGGGGGGGGGTTACTTTAGAAGAAACATTAGCATAAGTGTATTAATTTAATTCTCATTCGACACTTCTTATATTGTCGTTATGTTTGTGTGTGATTTTTCTAATCTAATTACGTTTAATGTTTACTTTGTATACCTTCGCATCAAAACATCAGCAAAACCGAACTTCAACCATTAAATTAGCCCACTTTCTGGCTTGTAGTAAAATTCCGTCAAGGAAATCAACATTCCTACCAGACATCATAACTCCACTTCTCCAGAAAGATCCCTAGATATACCAAGGACAGATCACACCGTCCCTATGGACTAGTGGATAAGATCGTGGGGCTTCCGTACCCATAATCCATGCTGTTCGGGAGGCCGGAGGTTCCCGGCCGCGACATTATAGTAGGAGGAGGTTTTAGTCCAACCAGGCAACTGGTAAAGTTTTTTCTCCTCCGAAAGTGACCTTTATGGTAAACTGAGGTGCCACCATGTTAAACAACTCCTAGTTCGCCAATCGTCAAAACAACAGAAGTCAACACCAGGTGGCTGTGCCCGATAGGCGACAGCCAGGGGTCTCTACCCCAAACCTCAACAAGTTACAAGTAACGAGCCATAACGGCAGCAATTTTGGTTTATGTCTAACATTTTGTTCACATACCACAACGTTTCAAAACACTAACAAATTACTAACGAGGTAAGCATAATAAACCACTATCCAGGTAACTTTGTCATTATTTACGATGGCAATGGCAACCCAACATCCCACCTCCCATTAACATGTCAATTTGAGTTTACTATTTCCGCTCTGCTGTCACGTTCCTCGCCACGAACTAACGCCCTCTGTCGACCAGTAATTGGTGATTCGACATAACAACTTGCTCGCGTTAGCGGAAAAAGTAGATTTCATGTCTAGTTGTTGATAATTTATAATTTATTTCGTACTTTATGCATGATATGCAGTACAATAATTTGTAGTAGAACTATGAACAATGTCTACAAAATGAAACGGAACAGTCATAGAATTAACCAGTGGATATAAAATCAATTAAGTTGATATATATCGCTACAGCCTATGTCTGTAGTCAATATTCCATCCCTTAACAAACACGATTCCTTTAGCAAAACGCCATTAGCTACGCACTTCTTCTTATTTTCAAATACACTTCTTAAGTATTGCCTATTCATCACTGAACATTCACCATATTCATCTTCATTTAGTTTGGAACAGCAAAACTCTCCTATTAATCGATACAGGAGTTAGGGATGTCTTACATAACAAATAACACAGATGAGTACAAATATTTTCACTTTTTGATAATGATTGGTAAAATGACATAAATCGAGACATCAGTTCGAGATCAATACCATATCCTTCACATAAATGATTTAAAAGTCTGCAATGTATTCTAACGGGGATATTTCTCCGTGTAACATAAAAACGCTTAACATCATTGGAATCTAACCGCCACCGAGTTGATCCATAATAGCTGGTACAATACGTGCGAAACATAAACATCAGCTGAACAGAAACCAAATTTTGCCATGACATAATCAGTTTTCCAAATCAAATCTCGCCTGGAGTTGTGTATGGTAATAGAATTAACATTATCAATACCAACTGGGTGACCAAGATGAGTTGCTACCCTCTGAATATGTAGGATTTCCCGGTTCAAACATAGCGGTATCATTTTCTGATACTTCCTTCTCTCACCATAGATTATAAGATGACTCTTGCTCGAGTTAAACATAACGTCATATTCTTTACTAAAATATTCACAAATTTTCAATGAGTATTCAATGAGTATTATACTCATTGAACCTCTATTTGGAGACAACAAACATAAATCGTCAGCATACCCAAGACCTCCAAGAAACACATTGCCAATATAGCATCCAACATTTGAATCTTTAAACTTGTACAAAAATTCATCCATATAAATACAGAATAATATTGGGTAAAGTATCCCTCCCTGATTCACACCATTATAAATATTAAAACTATAACTATAGCATCCATTCCAGTTAACCATCAAAGACTGATTAGTGTATAAATAAGCCAAGAAACGTACACTTAGTGAACATAAACCGCGTTTAATAAGCAATCTAAATAATTTAATATATTGGACTCTATCGAATGCACGTTATGCGTCCAACAGTACCAAGAAAACTGACGAGTCATTATTTGTGTAATAGTCAATTACTTCATGAAGAACAAAGGTACAAGGAGAAGTAGAATGTTTAGCTTTGAAGCCATACTGAAGATCAGAAGATCTCAACAGATATTTATGTTTCTCAACTGTAATGTTATCAATTATTTTCCAAACTATGCTACCCAAGGCAACTGTCCTGTAATTGTTATTATCGCTTAAAGTCTTTTTTCAATTTTTCAGTATTGGCAGCAACGTTGATAACAACACATATTATTTGGGGATACACCATAAAGTATCATAGCATTAGACAACAAGGCTAGATGTACATATAATTCAAAACATCCACTGGTTATTGCATCAGAAGAGACATTTTCAATTCCATGGGCTTTATGAGGTTTTAACCTCAGAACAACATTTCTGACATAATCTACATTGATGGTATGCGATGCTTTGCAGGAGATGGCAATATATTTCTCCAACTCATTGCGTACTCTATAGATATCGTTGACATCATATGTTACACTATTATACAAGTGTTTGTACTTATTGGCGCATAGACATAGACATAGGCATAAACATAGACAGCGAAGTGTCATTGGTGTCATAACAGATAATATATTTGTCATATTTAGTAATTATAAGTCAACATCAGAGAATGGTGGCGGCGATATTTGAAAAGTTAGAGATGAAGGGTGTAATTTATGAATGTGTATTTGTAAGGAATAATAATTAAGGAAATAGCGATTAGTAGCAGAGGCTTATTGCTAAAATTGTTTGGATCGAAATAGCAAGGTCTTAGTTTAAATCAGTGAACCATCTACTGGCTTTCTCAACTGTAACTGAGGACATTTGAGTAGATTAATCTTCACGGCAAACAGTAACCTATATCAATGCTACAGAAAACAACAAAAACGGAATATAACATTTAATAATTAATTAATAAATTGTAATTGTAAATTAATCCAATTATAATATTTCTTCATGGTTTATGTTGTTATTAAGAAATAAAATGGCCTAATTAGTTGGCACAATTGTTGCTAATTGACAGCAAAGAAGGAGGGATTAATAATAATAATTATTATACATACACACGACTATATATATATATATATATATATATATATATATATATATATATATATTATTAAGATTATCATTATTTCACAAATAAATATTTTCGCTCATATTGACTCATCACCAGCTTCCAAACGCATTCACTTATGATTTAATAACATTCACCGATTCTGGACAAAAACATTCGGAAAGTATCTGAATAAAAAGCCGTTGAAGACTAATTATCACTGAATCGGATTATTTTGTGTAATAGTTGTTAGGTATCAACATAACACAATGTTGATGGTAAACAAAAAGTTTAACTAATTCATATATTTTACAATTGATGAAAAACTGCTATCTTCATTTGTGACACACGGATATAGTTAGTGAAGGGCATTCTAATGTGTTCCAATGTTCAGAAAGTAAACTCTAAGGGCATGTGATGTTTGTAAAATGGTACCAATTGATGATATTCGGAAATATTTATTATCAAATTTATAAGCAAAGGACCATATAAAAATTAGCTAAATGGCAGCATGATTACCTGAAACAAGCTTCAAATATGCATAACGATTATGTAAAATGTTTTTATTAATTATTATTTTTATATATTTATTATTCTTTTTTATTATAATGCACGCATTTACTCAACGAAAGATTTTGTAGAACTAGGCACTTTAAAACACGACCAAGTTGTTTATATTTCGGTGAATCTTTCACAAAAATCAACTTATCCTGAAATCTCACCTACCAAGTGTTATCACCTGGTTTGTTGTCATTGCGATCTTCCATTTTATGGTTTCGAGGATTATAGCAATATATGGAGGATTTCCAATATATAATAATAACAAGCATTTAGGTTAACAATAGGTTCAACGGGACAGCTTGAAATATAATATGATAATGTCGGTATATTTTCACATCTTGTCTATATTTTTATAAAGAAGCTAGACGAATTATTTACAGAACACACCTCGTCTATCGTTCATCCCAAACATTTAATAATTTCAGTGTTTATTTTTCTAGTTCATAAGTTGTTATATTATGTTATATCAATATAACGCATATGCCTCTAAACTACCATAACAGGATCATTATGACAAATCTTATTCAGTTATAACAACGCGGTTATATAAAAATGGGAGGAGGAACATTATACCAGGTGGGTGAGTAGGTAAGGTTTAAACAAATTAAATTATTCGTGCTCCTAGAATCCGACGAGAAATTTCTTGTGTTTAATCTGACAAACAGACAATTGATTGCTCTCATATCGATTTGAGATAACCTATTGACTAATCCGATTCCTTTTTGTTTATTTGTTCTATTTTAATAATCCACACCATGAACTCTCTAACACTGATATACTTACAGGTTACTCGTTATTTTTCACTCTACACTTTTATATATGATTCACTATAGTCGGATACTTATTAAACATCAAACTTACATAATCTAATATGGCGTTGAGGCTGATACGCCTTTAGCTGCTATATGATTAGTCATAACCCATTCCAAACCGTATTCTAATTGTTATTTTAAGTAATAGTATTGCCCTATTATATTAGAGATGATTTAAATAACATTCAGAAGAAAAAGAAATCCATTTCGTTTTGCCTTGATGCCTTAATTTTGCATGTTAATATAATCTTTAAAGGGCCATTATTTATAACTTCATATTTTGTGTATTTCTAAAATTACAAATTCTGATCAAGGTTCTTTATAGAACCACGGATAAATAGGGCCACAATGACCTAGTTATATCGCAGCTCCACTCCACTTATTGAGGACTTATTGAAATTTAGAGCAGAAGTGAACCCGTTTTACATACGGGCTGTTAAGTGCAGAATGTTAGGATATCTAAACATTCTGTATATGATTTACATCTATTACCAATTATAATTTTTGGTATTCCTATTTAGCATAATATATCTGTAGTGTATTGCTACCGGAAGCGCCAACCTTGGCACAAACACAGGTATATTAGCATAGTAGATCTATAATTTTATATAATAAGATTTATTAATGATTCAATCATTATTTTTTGCTCGCTGAATGATATCTTCCAGATAGATATCAAGCCGAAGACGTGATCAAGTTATTATCTAAGAGAAAACAATTAAATAATAGTTCGTATTTTGGTAAATGATTAGAATTATTTCTGGTATTAACAAAAATGGAAGAAATCCGCTGTCGGATATAATACAATATCAGAATGTCACTTGTTCAATGTTTGGTTGTTGAATAATAGTCTATCAACCGGATGTTACGATCAAGATGAAGTTTAATTGGAAAACTTTCATAACTACATTTTGCTGGTATGTGCCATCGTTAGAGTACAACGTAACAAAACTTCAGATCCGAGCTCGACTCTAGTCATATTAACTATTTTTATGGGATATTTATCTAGGAAATCTGCCTTCAGACATATGTCTAAGGAACACACGTAAGTAAATCACTCGCGCACTGACTCACTGATTTACTCGCTCATTCATTCACTCACTCACTCACTCACTAAATCACTCATAACTATAAGAATGATTTATTAGTTGCTGGCTTGCTTGATTGTAGTTCGGGGAGTATCCCCAGGCTGTCGCTTGTTTGGCACAGCCTCTGTGGTGGAGTCCTTCTTCGTAGAGTTTCTGTATCTGAAAATGACTTTGTAAAGTTCCGGTCCCGGACGTACCGGTGCCGAACCTTTACAAAAGATTTACTGTGTGTTTGGTTTTTGCCAGATGTATGGGTCTTTTTTAAATAAGGGTATTATTATGGGGGGGGTGATTTTTGTATTAAAATACTGCTTTTTGTGTCGGTTAGGTTGTGTTTGCCGGAGTTAAGAGTTTTTTAAAGGGGTTGTCGGCGGGCGGGGAAGGCGGGACAATTAACTAGATAGTGGAGGGGGTCGAAGTTTTGGTTACAATGTAATCAGGTGATTTATTATTTGGGCCGACAAAGCTTTTGTTCCCCAGCAGCGGAGGGGCGTATTTTATCTGTATTCTGTTATTTATGATGTGAATGCCGGGAACAATGGTTTTATTGTACCAGGTATTTATTTTGGCTGTGTCTTGTTTTGGGGTGTTATTTGTTTGTGAAAATATTCTGTTTTTTGTGTTTGTAGGCACCTGGTGTCTGTTCTGTGTTAGGATGTTGGTTAGGTTAGTGGTTTTGTTGGCCAGAGCGTCGGCTCGTTCATTACCCTCGATATTTGTGGGCGGGGAAAACCCAATGTAGAGTGGTTAACTGACGTTGGCTTAATGCAGAGGCGGGGTTAAAAATTTTTTCGTTGTGATTTCTGGATTGTTCTGTTTTTTTTGTCCAGGTTTTTGATGGCTGCCATCGAGTCTGAGTGTATGATTTTTCTTCGTGTCTGTCTTTCCCTCCCGCCATGCGAGGGGGGCGTGTATGGCGTGAAGTTTTAGAGTATTGGTGTGTGGTCGGGAGTCTTCCACAGGGTTTCGGAGTGCTCCCCCACAAAACACAGGCAATTTTCCATCCCGGGGACACTGGCATCTTGTAGATGTTTATTGCTGCCGGTCTCTGTTCGGGAAGAGATCCTGCCCGACGCCTCAATGAATGCCCCTTGTGGGGCTTGGGTTTTGATTTTTGTTTCGATAAATGGTCAATGGGTAGTCGCGCCATGGAGCAGTTTCCTTGGCATCCGGAGAGTGGATTGCTGGAATTCTCTGTCCCTTTGAATAGCAGCTGCTTTCATGGCCCAGCTTTTATTAATGTGTACTCTGGGGGCTTTGTGAAGTTTCTTGTATTTTTAAAAGTGATTTGTACTGGGTCGGTTTTTTCGCTGTTCTTAATATGTATTTGGCTGTGTCTCCTCTAATGAGATGGGCAATGGGGGGGGCCGATCTTGCTGAAAGGGGAGAGGGGGCAGTGGGGGTCCCGACATATTTAAGTGCATTCTTTGTCTATTTCTTTTGTTTAATTTCTTTTAAGTAGGTGATTGGGGGCCCCATAAAGTAGTATGAATTGAATTAGGACTTTATAAAGATTAATAAGATTGTTTTTGTTTATTTCTTTCAAAAATAAGTTTTTTTGTTTGCCGAAGTGATTTTTTGTTTTTTTTGTAGTGCGTGTTTTTGAAATTGAGGTGGTTGTCTATGATGGCCCCCAATATTTGTACTGTTTGACTATTTTAATGTCTTGTTTGCCTATATGGAAGGTGTTGTGTTGTTTTGAATTAGTGTTGAATGCAATTATTTTAGTTTTGGCGGTGGAGAAAAAAAGACCTAGGTCATTGGCTTTAGATGTTGTGTGTCGAGGGCGGTTTGTAGTTTTTGGGGCCGCCTTGGGCCGTGTGAAATAATGGCTATTCGTCGGGATAAGCCGGATGTCGACACATGGGGGTAATGATGTGGAGATTAGTCTGTAATTAGGGGGTTAAATAGTGAGGTGAGAGGGCGGGCCCTGTGGGGAGCCTGTAAATGGGGGTGAGTCGATTTTACCCCTTGAACTGTAACTTTAATTTCTCTATTGTTAAAAATCTTCTACCCACGATATCACTCTTCCCTTGATGCCCAGGCAGATTAAAGGGTCTAAGATGACGATTGGTTAGTCCTTTCAAAGGCCTTATCTAGATCCAGAAAGGCAGTGTAGACTGTGCCGGATCGGGGTTTTTTTTCTTCTGTTGGTGATTAAGTTACTAAATGTAGAATTGGATCGACAGTTGATTTCCTTTTGTAAACCCGAAGAGATTTTTTGGTCTGGGGGGTTTAAATATTGTCTGGTGAGAATTAGTCTCTCCATGATTTTTAGTATTGTAGGGAGAGAATTGGGCTTTGGGCCCTTTTTCCCCCAGGTTTGGGATAAAGACATTGAGGTTTTTCCCGAGTCTGGGAATTCGTCCCTTTTCTCCAGGATTGTTAAAAAGGGTTTTGAAGTCTAACTTTTAAAGAAGGGGGGGAGTAAAAGATTATGTAAATTTGTCTTCTCCAGGGGGGGATTTTTGGTGTTGATAGAACGTTTCAGTTCGTTGGGTGAAAAGGGTGTCGGGCTGGGGTTCCTTTTTGTAGATATATTGGTGCAGTCGTCTGGTTGTTGTTTTTTTAACTGATTTGACCTCTTCGGGTAAGGTTTTGGGGGTCAGCTCAGTGGGTGGGGGCTAATTTGTTTGTTCTTCTTTTGGGGGTTTAAATTTCTTTTTGGGTTGGGGAAAATTTTCCCATTTTTTAATTGCCCAAAATTTTCGCCGAGCCCCTGTCCCCGATTTTTTTGCACCAACTGTCAAATTGGTCTTTTTAATTTTGAATCGTCGTCTCGTTTCTCGTTGGTGCTCTTTGTTCTGCTCTATTTTGAGATGTCGGGTAGCTTTAAAAACTTTTTTCAGTTTACTGACTTCTTTGGTCCATCTCCTTGCTTCTGGTGTTAAGAAGGAGCGAGGACGTCTTGGGCGATTTGGAGGACTATGGGGATGGCTGCTGTTGCGGCTTCGTTTATATCGTCAGTTAATTTACGAAGTAGGTCATCTAGAGATAGACTATTGTCGCTGTCGTCGGCAGATAATTCGTGTAGTCTGTCTGCAATTGTTTCCAGTTTTCTTTGTCGGTGTCCCATTTGGGTTGTCCTAGGCTTTCTGGTACGTTCGTGAAAGCGTCGGATAGTACTATTACTGTGGCTATGTGGTCTGAGGTTAGAGCTTCTAATTGCCTCCAGTCTGCTATGGCCGCAACTTCAGGGGAAGCTATGGCAAGATCCAGGGTCGACCCATAGACAGTGGTGGGGACTTTGGGATCATTTAATAATATAGCGTCACAGTCACTTATTTGTTGCTGTAAATGTTGTCCTGGCCTTCTGGCAGCACACAAAATGTTGACCCGCTTCCTTCGGACCCTGCTTTCCACAGTGGTAGCACCGGGCTCTGGTCCTGCAGTGCTTCGCGGTGTGGTTCCACCTGTGGCACCGGAAGCACTGTGGAGGGTCCCTGACAAAGGGTCTCACGGGCAGCATTCCACACAGAGGGATCCTGAAGGAGTCCTCCGGTTTCTTCTCCGTCATGAAAGAAACGGATCTGGTGGGAGTATCCCCCTTGGGGAGTCTGGTGACCTTCGTCACCCCGAATGTTTTTGCGATAAATTCTAGGGGGATGTCCTGAGGCACACCTGAGAGTACGTATTTTTGAGGCCCTACTGTCCTGTTTATAGGCCGGAACTCTACCGGCTTTCCCCCCAGCTCCTTCATATCGGACAATCGCTGGCTTGTTGCCGGGCAGGTCGTTCGTATCACTCTTTTTCCATCCCTGACTATAGATGTTATCGGTATTTCTGGTCTGAGTCCATCTAGGGCCACGGCCACCTCGAACAGTGTCTTCCTGGGACCGCCCAACACGATCTCTAGCAGGAACACCTGCTTGACCTGATTCGGTGGCGTCTGGATTGTCTCCGCAGTGGTGCGCTTCTTCGGTGGGGCGCTGGGGGTGGGGTTTCTTGTAGCGAGCGTTTCTTTTTGTTGATATGGCGTGCCAGGTGTTGTCTGTTTCCATTGTGACTGGAAGTGATTCCGTGTTTGTATATAGGTGTGAAAATGTAGTTATAATTGGTTTTATAATAGTGTATGTTTATTGAAGTTAGGGGGAATAGGGAGTTATATAAAACAATTGACAGGTAATGGTAGAACTAGAAGTGTGTATTTTACGGAGTGTTAAATATATTTAAGGTTTAAATGTTGGGGTGTGTGTGTATTTGTGTCGGCCGATGTGTGCAGAGTGTGTTATTGACTGGTGGTGTGTGCGTATGCGTATTTTGTGGAATGTTACATATATTCAGGATTTATATGTTGGTGTGTGTGTTGCGTGTGTTTATGAATGGTGGAGTGTGCGTATGCGACGATGAAATATATAATAGAACTTAGTGTTGATAATATATATATATATATATATATATATATATATATATATATATATATAATAATAGAAATTATCTTGATAAAGGATTGTTTGCGCGGATTGGTGTGTACACACATAAGCCAGGATAGATAGAGTAAGCGATAATAACCTATAACTTACTTACCTTTCGAAAACAAAGCGAAGTCTAAGAGCGCGGCGGTAATCCGATATGCTGAGTTTCCTAGAAGTAGGTCAAGGCAGCGGTTATCCGATTGTGAATGACTGTGTTTTGATTAGTAACAAACAATAAATGTGATATACATTATAGTAATGAACGTCCGCTTTAGTTGCATATAAAATTCACTTTGGTTGTATGTGGGAATAGAATTATCTTTCCTAGGTCCAGTTATGTCCAGTCTGTACTATGACATTCAAGATTAGCTCTAATCTGCTTGTCATAAATAACATTTAAGAACTACAATAGTTAGAATAGCAGAAATTAGGTCAGGTTTGAAAATGATAACATAGTTCAAACAGTATCGAAGCTATGACGCGCTAATACGGTCTGCTTCAGCGCAGATGTCAGTCTTTTAATAGCAATTAAGATAAACAGTTTTAATAGTAGTCGCTTCGTGACTTCTGCCCGTTGTAAAAACTGATATTTGTGACAATTGGGTTATATAGTTTATATAGTATTGCTTTGAAGAAAGATACAGCAATTGAAAAATAGCCAAAAATAGGGCTGCTTAGATAATTAATCTAAACATTCTCACTACTGCCGTGATCTGACTTGGGTGTTTTACTCCCAAACTCCACGGCTGTAGGTGATTCGCTTTTTGTTTTTGCTTGGCGGCTTAGGGACTGGTGAGACATTACACATGTCTCAGCAAGAAAAGTCGCCACTCTGGATTCAGTCCCCTGAAGAAACGTCCAGAGTTTGAATTCACGGTTCGAGATTCTCTGTGCCTGTGCCTTATTATACACAGCTAAAACACACACACACACACACACACACACACACACACGCGCACACATATATATATATATATATATACCAGAATCTTAGCGCAGTTTTAGATTAGTGATAATTCCCTTTCTACTTTCTGTTTCACATAATACAACATCTAGCCTTATCAACTAGTTTAGCCTTCTTATGGTACAGTAGTGCTTTAAGTCTGATATCGTGAAAATAATACAAGTATAATAAGTAAATACATACCATAGCAGTATAGAGTGTATATTTGGTAAAATAATGAACACTGTTCGTGCCCAAATGATATTAATAAAATGTTATTGTGTATAAAGTTTAAATTATTAAAATATATAATATTCGTCATAAACAAATTGTTGTATAAGGCATCTGTTACGATAAAGGTAAAGGTATAGGATGATACAATGACTTAGTAATAACAACAAGGTTTCTAGAAGTGAAATAATTATAAGGTTTCCCTTGCCAAACACTCAACAATTGGCGAGATGCACCCCCCCCCTCCCCCGCTTTATATATGTTGGTGTTTGGGGTCCAAGACCAATTTATAAATTATAAATTGTTTTTTTCGCTCTTTA
>JAODUP010000763.1:92500-112500 GCA_025642065.1 Paralvinella palmiformis | reverse complement strand
ATTCTATGATCAGATATAAAGCTTCTGTATTCGCTGTTTTGACGGATACCGAGTTTAAGCCTAAACTTATTAGATAATAAATTATGTGTTCTTTAGTAAGTAATAGAACAAAGATTACTATCTAGGACAAAGGGAATTGATTATCTAACAAACAGAAATATATATAATTACTCATCTTTTTATTAGCATCGACACATATAATCAATTTAATACATCTAGGCAATATACAATAATGACAAGTTGTTTACATTTCGGTCAATATTTGACAAAAATCAGCTCATCCCGGAAAATCTATTTGATGTTGTTCTCGACTCTGTTGTCTCTTTATCTCTCCTATATCATACAGTTTTGTATTGTAGGGTTCGGGGATTATTGCAAGACAAATTTGGGACGATATCCTTTCAAAGAGCTATTCACGAACGTATCTTCTATAAAGCGTCTTTCGTATAATACCAGCTGAATAACATGTTTGAAGTCTTGCTTCTAATTTAGGCGAGTTCTTTGGACATCGATCCATCATTTTCGGCATTTAAAACAAAAGCAAAGAAGCATTGAAATAATATGTACAATAATATTGTTTGAAATATACCCGCCATAATGTTGATACGTTTAGGTACAGATAAAAAGTGGTAGACGATCGGCTATCACCCATCCCGAGGTGTATAAACAACTAGAATGTATTATCAGTTCACTTATTATTGAACTACAGGTTGGGTGAACATTAGTCTCGTATGCTTAATGTACTATGACAGTATAATTCGGACAAATCATATTGGGTTACAGCTACATGGCTATAGTGAGTCGGTGAGTATGTGGGGTTTGTACAAATTAGATTATTCATGGTCCTAGAACCCGACAAGAAATATGATGTCGTAATCTGACAAGCAGTTATTCATCCCTTTGTCAAACAGATATCAGTTTGGGACAACATGGACTAATTCAATTTTTTTTTAATTGTTATAAGTCACACCATCGAATTGCTTAAGTCACCCACCTTACACTTTCCAATATGGCGGAGTGGTTAACACGCCAATAACCGCCATATGAATGGTTATAACCTATTCCAGACCATGTTTTATTCGTTACGATTGACTGTTCTACGATATTATATATCACCATAAGATCGATTAAATAACACGGTAGAAGATATACTAGATCGTATCGATTTATGATTTGATGCTATATGTTTTCGGCCTCTTTTCTAGGTCTTTCTTTAACACAACTTTATATTTTGTTCATTACTAAATAAATGTACACATTGCTCCATGCAGATTAACAAATACACTGCGCCCCAATAACATAATTGCATCGATGTCCAACACAATGTGTTGATGACTTAATAGAGTCTGGGTCTGATAAAGCGAAGCAGTCGTTTAAATAACCTTTGTTAAATAGTAGTAGTAGTAGTAGTAGTAGAGGTAGTAGTAGTAGTAGTAGAAGTAGTAGTAGTAGTAGTAGAAGTAGTAGTAAAGTAGAAGTAGAAGTAGAGTAGTAGTAGTAGTAGTAGTAGTAGTAGTAGTAGAGTATTTACATCAGTATTTGATTACAAAATAATTTATATTTCATTACACTGACACCACTGCTCATCTCCCCAAAACTGCCACAGATTAAAGTAAAACTGATTAGATAAGTTAATAGTTTATCTTTATCAATTCCTTCATTAGTTATTCATATAATACAATGATAATATTACAGATTTTATAATGTTCATATGAAACTATTTACAATTTAATCCGACATATATTGTTTATAATCTCAGAGGAATAAGGTGATATTTAACGATAAAACAACAAATAAACTTATAATGTTCATAATTTACTGGACATATCATTCGTATTCAACTCCAGAAACAACAATATTTCTCAAAACAATATTTGACCAATCAAAACTCTGAACTGAACATTTCCCCGTACTATGAAAATCTTTCACCAATTTTCATTTCATGTTTATATTTATTTAATTTTAAATGTTCGTGCATATTATTAGCAAACGCTTAAACATTAAATCCCCCCAATATAGTAGAAAGGAAATTTGCATTAGTGTTCTTGTGATAGATGATTTGGTAACTAGTGCTAATATTTATAAACAGATGGTGCTAATGTTATCATCAACAATTTAAAACATTATTCAGATTCTGCAAAAGTTTAATTGTTTAAGGGTTTCTTTTTTTAAATCCTACAGCGAGATATTTATTCAAAGCACACACACAGAGACACACATAGAGAGAGCACGCGAGAGAGAGAGAGAGAGCGCGCGAGAGAGGGAGAGAGTCTCTAGGCTATTCCTGACCTTTGAGTGAACCAACTTACATCATGTTGTAGATTAACATCAAAATCTCAATGCATTTTAGATTAGTGATAATTCCCTTCATTTTCTTTCCACTATCCTTTACATAGTTTTGGGATATCCACCCTTCACATCTCCATCATAATAACGAGATGGTTTGACCATCTCCGATAAGATGTCTAAAATCCTGAATTATGGGACGAAGTACAATACTCTGACTATTACAGCTTTGGCCATCTCAGTTGTACCCGAGTCACGTCATCAACCGTCTTCCGCCTCAATAATACGCCAGCATAACTCTGACTTTGTGCATTTTAAAGGTATTCAATTCACATTTCGCTTTCCCACCACAATACGAAAGTCTTTCCTAAAACTCCGGTCATCCAGTCAGATACTATTACAGGTGCCAGTGTGTCGGCTCAAGTCATATGGTAATTGTGGGTTTAGTGTTGCAGCGCCCACTTTGTGGAATAGGTTCCCGGTAGATATTAGAAATGCGACGTCTCTTGAAATTTTTTAATCTGTTCTAAAAACGCACATGTTCAAGGTCGCTTTAAGAAATAAATAATTATTATCTTTTAAATCATTACAGGGTTTTTACAGACATATTATTTGGGGTATTATTATATTACATATTATTTGTACAGCACCTTTGAATGGCTCCTGCTAGTAAGGGCGCTTTATTAAATATACATTATTATTATTATTATTATTATTATTATTATTATTATTATATAATAAGACACCGGTATCTCGATTAGACTATACCATATTGACAGGTTTTATTATCAATACCGTATTATATATGTTAGATAAACTGATGTTGAGAGATAATAGCCTCATTTTAACATGCTACGATACAACACACAGGACTTAGTAAATCCAATGATTACATGTCGGAGAGATCTGACCATCTAAGGCTTACATCCTCTCTGATGTACGACTTCCAGACGTCCACGGCTTTAGAGAACGCATAAAATAGCATTATTGCCACTGTCGTGATATTGTTATAGTAGGGCGCTACATCGGAGATTTAAAGTCTCGTCATCGTTTAATTTTATTCAGTAAGAAGATTTATTTCTACACGTAATTGGTTACATTTTTGCGAGCTAAATTTCTGGCAGCGATTATTTCTCTGCAGCTATGAAATACACCTGTGCCAGACATTTCCACAACCCAATAATCAACACTTGAAGAAATAAGTCCTCGTCCCCTGACCCGTATGCTAATAAACTACTCACTGACTAAACTCACTTTACCAAACCATTATATGTTTTCTAATATTACTCTTGTTTACTTGATATATGGAGCTTTGAGACTGTGTCTTTTCGATCCAAAGGCAAGATTTGTGTTTGATTTATATAGATGCTAGAATGTTATATTTAAAGCAAGGAATGCATAATATATCTTTTTTTTGAATATTTGTCTACTGCTAAATATTTCAGTTTTATTCAAAGGTAAGTTAATTAGGTATCATACTTATCCGGTGTGGGAGGACTCACACAACTAATTCACATAACGTTCATGCCAATAGTCATACCTTTATAAATGCTGAACCCTGGCTGATTCATCAGTTTTGTGTTATAAGTACAAGTAAAAATCAAATCAGTGTTTATTTTATTTATTCTTTTGCATATATCCTATTTATTAAGTATAATAGCATTATATTAAAAACATTTCACGACCTTTTTAATTGTGAAGCGTCGTGCATCAAAGATAACTTGAATAAACAATTGTGTATATTAAACCTGCCAAATGAAAAGATTCATACATGTAGAAAGCCACTGAATATAAACTTCAACAATTGTTCTAGTGGCTTATTATTATATGTGGTCAATCCATGAAGAGTTTGATAAGTATTATTATGCAAATCTACCACAGAATAAAAACTTTCAGATATTTAATAAAACGAATTTATTCGTGATAGTGATGTTGTTAGGAACTAAATGATTAAATATATAAGTTCACTACTAGGTTGGACATTCCTGCAGGAGATAAGTTTTTTTCTCTTCTTTTAACGTCATAGTAAGATCGTTGTCTGATTAATACTAACTTCTTTCTTATATATATTATATATATATATATATATATATATATTATATATATATATATATATATATATATATATATATATATCATTTTCTTGACTCACGGACACATAACTCACTCTCTCCCCATTCTTTCTCTCTCTCTATCTCTCTCCCCCCTCTCTCTCTCTCTCTATTTCCCTGACACTGAATATAAATTAGTTTTTTTTAAATTATAAATGAGTCATTTAAAACAACAACAACCCGTAAGAAAACTTATTTAAGCTACACACGTTCTGTCTCCACCTAGTTAATATGTTATTACCCTAGAGAGATCTGGAACAATAATTGTTGTTTACATTAAAAGCCTTTTCTCAGACGTTTTGGTAAATAAGATTAATAAACTAATACGAAATCTGATGACGTATGTTTATGCATTAGAAACTTGACTCCATTTGCTAAATGAAAATAGAAAGCAATCATTTTTATCAGTTCTTAGATAATGACCCTATCCCGATGACAAGCCAGTAGTCCATACTTTATCTCAGCAATTTTAATGTCAACAATAACACAATGGATCAATAATCAATAATAAAATTAACGTCAAAGTTTGTTCCAGCCCAATAACAAAAACAGTGAAAATTATCTGTTTTGCCATTGTAACATTGTAACCAGGTAAAAACGAACTGATCAAAACAATGAAAACAAAACAAAATTTACAGATGATATAAAAATATGGAGTTTCAAAGATTTGGTGTTATGACAACGGTTTTTTGATGAGCGGATTATTTTAGGTCACCTTTGTAGATGGCTGAATGTTGGACTGAATAACGATGATAACAAACGAGATGACTTATGATAAACTAAATTACGCAGGATTGATGGCGTCTTGTTTATGACAAAACGTGTTATGAGATCTTTGTACTCAGTTTTATACTTGACCTGAACTAATGAACCTCCACGTATGCTCACTGCTGGTGATGACAATATAGCATAACCTATTATATATTATGTTATTAGTCATAACTGGTGGTGACCGGTTAGGGTCAGCGATGGACTAATAAAACAGAACAATAAACTTCGTCGTATCAATACTTATATTAACTCAACGAGTGACTGATATGCGTCATACATATAACAAATATATCCCGGTTGTGTTTATATTTCAAGGCCGCAGTTAATATATTCGCAGAAATATATAATAATAATTGTTTCATATCATGTTGCAATGATGAGATTTTGAATACTTCCAGTTTGTGTTTATCTTAATTATGTATGAAATTATAATATAATATAATATAATATAATATAATATAATATATATAATATAATATAATATAATATAATATATAATATATCATAAATAATCATAACTTAATATACATAACATAACATAACATAACATAATATAAATAACATAAATAAATAATAATATAATATAATATAATATAAATAATAATACAATATAATATAATATAATATAGTATAATATAATATAATATAATATAATATAATATAATATAATATAATCTAATAATGATGATAATAATAATAATAATAATAATAATAATGTATATTTATAAAGCGCCAAAACCAGGTACCTTGTTCTAAGATCATAAGCCATCTCGTTTGTTATCATTATCTAGATGGATGAATGTTGTTTAACGACACATCGGCACAATTTAAGCCATTATCATTATCTAGAATCTGGAGCCAATTTAAAATAAACTTTGACTCACCTTATTACGCTATTTCGTTTTCATTTTCTTAAAGGTCTAAGCAAGTTATCAAGGAGAAAACAATATTAAACACCAGAAAATATGAGCGTCTGAGCAGTTTGCGACCTAATAAGCTTCTAAGAATTATAACAAATTGGCATCTGTTCAGTCAATACCACAACAAGACATTTAGCGAGCGGAGAATCCCCGTGTAATTAGGTTAGAATGTGTTAAATGTATTGTGCTCAACACAACTAGTTTAAAAGTGGAGATCGGCATTAGACTGAGTACTATTCAATTCGATCTAGTATTTTAGCTTTTGCTTTTATTTGTGTCTACTGTACGGTCCTATTAAACATTATAAAGGTTTAAAAATACCACACATAACTTCGGTTTCAGACAAGCCCGATTAAATTACTAATTCAAGTGATCTTTAAGCGTTAATTAGAGGTACATAACCAAGAATCGCCGTTAATGGATATGCATCTAAGCAATTATTGATAACAGTTAATACACATACAAGTAGCTAAAGACTGTCCAAAGTATCCATAATCTGATTCGTGAAACGAAATTCTGAACTTGATTTACTCGACCCACTCATCATAACAAATGCTATTCAGATGGGAACACGTTAGCTAAGACAATAATATTAAATATTTCTCTTTCATTAAAGTTTTGATGTCCGATTGCATTATTGAATGATTCAGTAGGATGATTATTGTTTTATTTTAACTTATTATTTTATCAGTTTTAGCCTAGTTATCATTCCATTTTTATAAACGTGACAGCAAAACAGGAATATATCTCAAAAATAAGTATTAAATGTTTTGATTGGCTGACAAATCCTGGAGCTGGAGATTAATGGCATCAAATAATACTTTGATAAAATTGGGTGGAATTTTACTATAAAATATGCTTTCTTGTTGCTAAATGCAAACCAAATGCCAGTAGTAATCGGTAGAGAAACCCATACACGTTAAGACAGGCAGCATACATTGGCAATAGCCAAACCTGATCAAAGTAATCCTTAAGTCCCACACTTCGGCATGTTGTTCCGTCTTTTAATCTGAATGGCAAAGGTTAATAGTCTACTCGTTTAATAAAGTCTACATTACATATATAATTGTAAGTAAATCACGACACGGAGACAGGTGTCGCCACCTATTATAACAACACACATGCTATCTCTCCAACTTTAATATACTAATATTGTATAATGTTATGGAAATATAACTCTCATATGTTTATTTTTCGGTGAGGAGGGAAAGGGAAATCAGAACAGAAGTTTGTTTGGAATTGAAGAGAGAAAAATAATTAATAAATAATTATACACCTGTACTTTTGTTTAAAGTTATTATTAGTGAGAATTAACTGGTAATTGTCTATACATAGACATTTGTTCATCCAAATATTGACTAATCTATTACCATCTCGGTTATTATCTAAACAATCTCATAAAACCAAACTTAATGTTATAGAATCATATGATAAGAACACGTACAGGTGACTAGAGCTGGAATGCTAGTCCGTTTGATATGTTACACTTCTTGATAATTAGTGATAATATACAAATATATGAATATTTTGATGATGTACAGACATAAAGATAGCTGGAGGGGAGTTATTATTACCTACTTGATCATTTAGAATTTAGGAATTAAATAAAACATACAAAAACATAGGGCGCCTCATTGGTCTAACGGTAGGGTTTTGGATTATAGATCACTACTACCCGTGTTCGAATCTCGGTCTGGGCATACCTGAAGGGTGTTTCATCTTTGACATCCATTCATTTCCTTTGGAGGTCGCTCGGCCCATTTAGCCTACCATGGGCACAAAAGTGGCTGTAAAATTCAATCAGCATCACATACAGAAACAGGTAATTGCTTATTTATGTATTTACCCAAACGTGAGAACGTATGGCAGATACTTGAACGGGAATATTGGTAGACGGGGGGAAGGGTTAGTCACTAACAGTTCCTAAAAATAGATACATAGTTGAAATATGAAACATAATAATAGTAATAATAATAATAACTACGTGATCAAGAACATCCGTTTTCTCATAACAATGGATAGTATTTTTATAGACTATATATATTTAATTATTTTACGATGTTTTATTAATTCTCTAACATTAAAATTTAGATTTGCTTTTGTTGTTGTATTGATTTTAGCCTAAAAAGGGAATCGGTTAAGATTTGCTTTCATTCTATCCGGTCTACTGTTATCAATATAATCGAAATAAAGAGATAAATATTCCTATATTATCGAACTATTAACGAATAGTGTGATGTGCCACACGTGCCGCGTATCCTTTTGTGGGGCGAAATGAAAGTAAATAGCAAAGATTGTCATTTATTCAAAAAGTTATTCGATAGTTATTTGGTAGCCAAACGTCAAATTGCTGACAAGAGAAGATACCAGAATATACCATATTCACGACAGATACTGGAGAGTGTCTATTAATCTTGCCGCCGAAAAATTCTGTATTTATAGCCAAATCTTAACTCGTGAATTGGGTAGATAGATAAGCATGTTCAACAGACAATTATAGAAAAGAGGTACTTCTTAAAACTAATTCAGCGGCAAGTATAGTGAGGAGATGGCCAAGAAAGTATCACAAATCAGTAGTAACATTTCAAACATAACTTCTACTAATAGCCTTTAATGGAACAGTACAACTAAACGCCACAAAATAAAATTTGCAATTACCTTTTGTTTTTTGCAAACGTACTGAAATTATATTTAACTGGACACGATAGGACTTGGATGACACAACTGTACTCCCACAAATTGGAAACGTAATGTATCAACAATATGTATTGTTCTACAAGTATACAACAAGTTAATGCAATAAAATGATGAACTATTGTCTGTTGATGCAAGATAGCATTCCTATTGATAAGTCTAAACCACTTGTATCAAACGTTGCCCAGAATGCGTCACTTACCAGGACGTAGAGGTTTGTGGATGTAAGGATTTATGAACTTTTGTAGGTTTCGAGGATGCTTCAGACTCGGTGCTTTAAGTCAATATCATCACCTAGACGTATTATAAATACACAGATATACATTATATTATACTCATAGGACATAATAAAAAGACTTTAAATATCAAAATAAAATTCCTTACCGCAGGCTCTAATTATCGGCCGACTGGAATACCATAAAAACTAAAACCAGCATAAAGGATATCTATAAATACAGGTTTTTAATTAATTACGTTATTAATAGACACCACACTTTTATAGTTTATTACATTTTCTGTCCCATAACGAGATGTGATTGCCACATTTATTACGAAAATGGTAAAACCTACATCAGAAGATTAAGAATATTACTTTATATTCCGGTAGTTGAACGATATATATCCGCGGTTTAGGTGTTATATAATGGCTTGTGTAGTCACTTTAAACGATTGATCCTCCGCTAATAAATGTACAACAGTTGAAGCAATATGTTGAATGAAATTAACCTTTAAAATTCCACAATAATCTATATGCTATTGCATTCCATACAATGATCATTATCGTGGCCTATATTCAATACGAGACGCCTGGGTCCTTCCTATCCCGATGCAACTTTATGCCAATTTTATCGAGCTTAATTAACGTTGCCTGGACACTCCGTCGCCAGGTGGTGTTACCTTTAGCTAGGGTCATATAAAACCGTAGAAGCTCCAGCTGTTGGTGATTTTCGGCAATTGTTGTGTATGCGCTGTGTGTTAATGACAACGTTCAGTGTAGAGTAATGCGGCCGAGGATGGACTTCTTGAAGAAAAAGACAAATGCTTTTATTGGTAGATGATGGATTTATGTTTTGTTATATTAACAATCGATGTTATTATGTTACTAATAATTACTATGCCCTATCTGTAGAATGATAATAACATATAAAATATAAATATGATCATAACTAGCTTTCGAAATATATAATTAATTTCCTTGCCTTCTCTCTCTCTCTCTCTCTCTCTCTCTCTCTCTTATATATATATATATATATATATATATATATATATATATATATATATATATATATATATATAATAATAAACTAGGATATAACGAAATAGTAGCCTAACTCGAAGTGGTTAGCTAGTCCGGCCAAACCTCTATTCGCTTCCATAGTAAAGAAACCGGGATATAACGAAATGTATACAACGAAACAACTTTCTTAATTTGAAGTGGTGTTTTTTTCTTTGCTGCCAACAACATTAAATCAATATAAATAGAGCTTGTTATAATGAAATACGACGTTTGAAATTTCAATTGTCAGTTATTCTAACGACCGTTGTGATTATTATAATCCTAAAAGCAACAACCAATATGAAAATGGCTTTGTTTGACAACCAGAAACATACAATGTTATGGTTACATTAGGGTTCGAGATAGGAGTAGATATTGACACCTGTCACTCCAAAGGGTATTGTGGCGTATGAAAAATTGCGAACTTTGGATTGGCTCGCCAACCTGTTTAAATAGAGACAATATTCTATGAGTAATCAAAATTGAGCTCTGGTGGCCTAGCGGTTAAGCACCCGGCACTTAGTGGCAAGGGTCAGAGGTGTGATCCCAGCAAGAGGTCGAAATTGTTCCAGAGATTAATTTCTAGGCTTACAACTTCGTGGGTGGCTCACTGCATGAAATGGCGTTGCCCTCTCCATTGAATTGTTGGAAATAAAGGGGAACGTTAAAGCCCCGTGAGGACGTAAAACACTGTAGCAGTAACCACCCTTAGGGTATTTTGGCTTCATCTTTCCGTACTGCTCGCCTGTGAGTGATGGTGGAGGAGTTAGTATCAACCACTCCAACATAGAGGCTGTGCTGAATAAGCGACAGTCTGGGGATTCTCCCCGAAAAACAATAATCAATAATCAGTAATCAAATATCGCAATGGCTAGCAAACGAAAACCAGTATGTATTGACAAAAAGTTGCAAGCTCTTGACGAAGTTAACAAAAAAGTTAAATTTAAGACTCAAACCGCTAAAGAATATGGTGTTCCATAATTAATAAGAGGAATATATATATATATATATATATATATATATATATATATATATATATATATATATAAAAGCACTAAATCTATTGATATTTAGCGCCATCATTAACTTATTTGTTTATTTACTAAAAAAATTATTTATGTTGTAGATTTACAGACATCGATATAGGGCTTTTTCTTGTAATACACATCGAACGCTCTTCGCATTGATCGTAGATAAGGTCTTTTGACACCGAATAAATTGATCCAATAATTCCATTATTGAAGATACTACTAAATTGATATCGCTTGTCTGTCTTCAAGAATGCAGCTGTCCATTGTCTATAATATGTAGTCGTTCGTATGGTACCACTAATAATAAAAACAGTTACTGTAAATAAGGTATAATTATGATGTCGTATTGTTAATAAATTCCATTAACTATGTAAAGGCGGGGGGGGGGTGATCCATTAATCAGAATATGCTTTTAATGCTAAAGTGAAATTATAGTTAAGCTAAATTTGTGAACATAAAATTTGTCGAAAATATGAACATTAAAATTAAACTATTATCTTTGGCTTCATTTAATGATGAATACGTCATAAAATCATATTAATAACGCATTATGTTTATATGATGCGTTCAGATATCGCAGTAATAAGAAGATTACGCTACAGTGACACACCTGGACAACATGTCACAGGTATAACCCACGCTGAGACTAATCATATTACTCATTCACTAAATCAATCACTCACTTATCAACAAATTAACACCTTGCTAATAACTAAATCGTCTTTTGTATCTGTTCATCAAATATTATATCATATATGCCATACTGGGTAAGAATGTTATCATGATAGTGACGAACGATAAAGTGATTACTTTTCACTCAGTTAAAACAACACATCAAAATTATCTTTATATGTTATGAATTAATGACTATCCAGCACTTACTCTACATTTGGATTGGTTTTGCAACAAAGATGGTAGCATATTGCTGATATACTGAAGGTTCGTCTATTCTACTTCACATGTTAGTCAGCAGGATGTCTCAGCTTTTAGAGCCATTTATTACCATTACGTATTGCATGACCTGATCAAATCATAATGAATACAAATTACATGTAAAACACAATTTAAAGACAACAACACACTTATTTAATCTACACTCGTACTGTCCCACCTGTTTGATATTTTAATGCCACTACCCAATTTTGAGACAACAATCGACAATTACGTTAAAAGCTTTCTCACAGACGTGTATGTAAATGCGGTTAATTAAATAATGTGAAATTCGTCGACATGTTTTAAGCATTTTAAGCATTTGACTCTATTTACCAAAGGAACGTAGATAGAAAGCAACCTACTTTTAGCAGTTCCTAGATATTGTTCCTTTCCCGATGACGAACCAATATTTCCCTCTCTATCTCAGCATTATATTACCATCAACATAAACACAACGGATCAATAACGAAGTTCTTGTCAATTGTTTTCCATTATTACAACCGCAACAATAAAAACGAATTTAATTTGTTTAACGTCGTAACCAGTTAAGCAAATCCAAAGAATCAAAAGAAACAAAACCAAGTTATGGAAGATCATAGAATATTATCGATATATAGATATGAGTGATTTATGGCCAAATTACTTTAGGTCACCTTTGTAAATGATTGGATAATAATGGTTATAATAGAGATGGTTCAGGTTATTCGATTGACTGGCTTATATAGGTTAGTAATTTCCGGAATATTATGTTAGGAAAACGTTATTCTCGGGTTTTCTTTCGTACTTGACCATGTACTAATAAAGCTTTCTCTACGTTTCCCCACCGATCATGATGAAGATGACGATGGCATGGTTTAATGCAAATGTTATTGCTGATAACTGATAATGGCAGATGAGAATGTGTGATCTACTACGAAAATAGAACAATAACATTTTGTCTTATCTATATGTATTTTAGCTCCGGTAGGTTACTGATATACAACATACACGTAGAAAATATGTTAATGTATATGTTATGTTTATTTTGTCATGGCGGAAGTTAAAACATTCCCAGAAACGTGAACTTATCGTTGATTGTATATCACGCTAATGCGATAACATATAAAATTGGTCCTGTGTGTTTTTATCTTAATTCTTTTTATGAAATGATTTATTATCTCGCCCTAATTTAAGAGAACATTTTGCCTTTTCTTATTATACAATTTATGCACTTCCTTTAAGTGGATGACCGATTTTCCAAATAGAATAAAATGTCAGTTAAAAACATATACAATAAAATAAATAGATAATTTCGGCAGTTTTCGATTTAATAATCTTCTAAGGGTTACTAAATATTCGTTATCTGACCAATCACCATCACAACAACACATTTAGCACGAAGACATTCTTCCTTTTTTGTATTAGAAATGTATTAAATGTATTATACTCAGCTTAATTAGTTTAAAAGTGGGAATTAGTATTTCATCAAGGTTTGTATATTTCGATCTAGTCCCGATATTTTTCATTTCCCTTAATTTGTATTTTTTGACGTTTTTTATCTAGTTATTATGTTTAAGAGATACCACACATGACTTTGGCCTTACCCAAGGCTTATTAGCATAGTAATTAACGTGATATTTTTATAATAGCTGAAGATGACAAAGGACAATAATATCCTTTGCGTCAGCTGAGTAAACTGATGATACTCGTATATTGTTGTTCGTGAACGAGGAGGTCATTTCTATCACACCAACAGCTAAAATGGAGAGAGAATAAACTCAAAGAAACAGAAAATAATAGACACCAAATCCAAACAGAGAATACAAACGATATAACTTTATTCCGGATCAACTGATTACTATTTGTATCATGGAGTACAGATGTCAAACAAATATGATACAGGATCAGAAAGTAAAACAGCTGTACCAAACAGATCCACATCAGGTGAAATTATTCTAACAAGAAAATGCAATTATTATTTGATCATCGAGAAAACTGTATGGGGACAATCCACACACATTAGTAATATTTTGCTGATGTAAAAGGTGATTAACAAGGAATGTTGAAAGCCATACATCAATATTTTGAAACATCTACTTGGTGTCCGTAGAGTAACCGTCTTTGGAAAAGTGATACACGAACGGCGAATTCATATATAAACAACGTTTATTGATCTAGTCGCTCGGAAAGGGGGACAATCATTACTGTCTAAGACCAATCAATAAATCATACTAACATGTACCTAGCTACACTAAAGGACAAATTATGTACAACTTCCAGTACTACAGCGTACACTAAAATGAACAAAACTTTAAAACCCAAGTCGCTTTATCATCTTCAAGATATTTACAAAACAAAAAGAATAGAAAACTGGAGTGTGATATTTGGTTCTCATAATTTGAGAATGTGAGACAAGAGTGAGAGTGTAAAGAAGGCATCCAGATAGAGGAACATAACTTCATATACTAAATAGTATCAAATAATAGACCAGCATCACCACCTTGGTCCAGAATGTGGACTCTAAGTCTACAATAATCCTGTATAATAAAATAATAAGGCTATATGAGAATCGGAAATAAACAAATTAGTCATTATGTACTACTGCTATGACTACTGCTACTACTACTAGTAGTAGTAGTAGTAATAGTAATAGTAGTAATAGTAGTACTAATGCATGAAGAGGGGCGCCTCCGTGGTCTAGCGGTAGCGTGTGGACCACAGATCACTACCACCCGTGTTCGAATCTCGGCGTGGGCATATCTGAAGGTTGTTTCGTCTTTGACTTCGCCTCATTACCTTTAGAGGTCGCTCGGCCCATTTAGCCTACCTTGTGCACAAAAGTGGCCGTAAAACATCAATCACTACTACTACTACTACTACTAATGCATGAAAAGGAGGTTACTTTGACTATTTACCTTACCGTGTTTCAAAACATTTCCTAATAACAGACATAATTAATAAAAAACACACTAACATAGTTGCTATTCATTAAGAGCAAAGAAGTAATAATATAAGTTATTGGAATTCCGAAGTGGTTAAGGCATTCAGGTACAAACCCCCCAGTTCCGGGTTGGAATTTCACTCATACCTCGGTTGTGGGATATTTCCATACCCAGTCGCTCCTTTGACCATATGTGTCACGTGTTTCTAGCGCTGAGACGGAACAATTCAATAATAAAGAAAATAATATGAGTCATATTTTCAATATTGACTTCTTGTCATATCTAAGACTTATGTCTCTTTGGTCTGTTGTTCAGTCATTTACTAAATAAATATGAACATCTCAGATATAAATACATTTTACGATTAGAAAGTCGTAATCTAAATAAAATATGAGCAATAACCGACAACGTCAGCGTCGGTAATGTTTATTTTCTGACGATAATTAATGTTATTTTGCTCTTACGATCGTCTCACCTTGGAAGGGCAACTTCCTCATCACTTGGTACACGGTGTGGATCACTCAAAACGTACTAGAGCGATTATCCGCATTAAATAAAGCTGATGTTTTGATGAATTAAAAGGTTGGACCTTAGAGATTCTCTAAAAACGTAAATCACTCTGGTTGTGATTACGATAGAGGATTCTATCATTCTACCCCCCCCCCAAGAATGATTTTATTATTGTTGTTATTTATTGTTGCTGTTGTTGTTGTTGAAGGGATGAACTTTGAGATTGTTTTCTGTTCTAAAGAGTGACAACATTTTGTGAGATTGGCTAGTTTATTCAATAGAAACTTCCAGCAAAGAGACACTTCCTAAAGGCAATTTGGCATTAAGCCAAACTTTATGTAAGGATCGGGGTGAAAGGATGATAAATGGATGTTAAAATCTCCAAACACATCTCGAACTAATGCCTCTTATCCTAACAATATGACTACCTGGATCAATATAACAATCTCTCTGACTTGATTTAAGAACTTGGGGACGCATTTCTACTCCCACAAAATGGCGAAGTTATTTATGAACAATGAGTGTTGTTACAGAAGTATTCAACAGTCTAATGTTATAAAATGATAAACTAGTGTCTCTATATATATCCAGAACATACTCACATACATGTTTTATTATATCCTGAAACCATGGGTGTTTAAATACTGCATCCATATGCCTACTGTAGGCTTAAATTATGTGTATGCTTAAAAACTTATGAGCTCTTTGAAGAAAGATATGACATATATAATTAAGAGTTGCCATGTAATTAATTTATTCGTATACATCACGACTTTGTTGGTGATTACTTTTTTGACCCGCGGCGAGGTACAAGGACGATATAATTAACCCTCTATCTTGGATCACTCTCTCCAGCTGTAATTACCTCCTGTGATCAATAATTCTGAAGATTAGATGGATAATCGGTCACCATGTCTTCTCTTAGAGGGAGCTTCGTATTTGCTTTCCGAATTCCAAGTCAGTACTTCACACAGATGGGTTTTGTTGAGACTATTTTCTTTTGCCTTGATCCTGATCGAACTACGGTCAAGGACAGTTGCTTTCATTAAGACATACGTATATATATATATATATATATATATATATATATATATATATATATATATATAATTGTTGTTATGTTTTCCTAAGTTCCATCAAAGTGTCGCCAATCGATTGCTATATCTCCCCTCAGGGTGTCGTCTTCGTCTGACAGCTGTGTCATCATCAAGTCATTATCTTACTGAGTGTGTCTCATTGGAAGATCCTTAACGCGGTTTGATGATGATCGATATTCTATAGACAAATGAAACTAATACTTACTGTGTCCTATCTGTTCTAAGTCATTTTCACTCCATATAGCATTCCAATCAGACTGAAGATAGCATTGAAACATATACATATGACCTCTGTATGTATGTGTGTGTGCGTGCATGCGTGCGTGCGTGTGTGTCATTTATTCTAACATAATATTTTCCTAGATAAGGCAAACTGAATCCGTCTATTGTGACAATTGTATTGATATTAGGTTATCGATTTCTTAATAGGATTATTTGATGAATAAGAGTCTTTTGCGATTTCCTGGTCATATTCACATCGAAAAGGAATCTAATTAATTTAATTAAATATCAACAATAAACAGCCTATTCCGACTGAGTGGTGTTTATTTTTGTATAATTAATGTTATTTTTGCTGCGATCATTGTCTCACTTTGGATAAATGACTGTTTCCGAGTAAATGGTTTTCGCAGACAAAGGCAATACTTGTATTCGACTCCAGAACCTGGATGTTTCCAACGTGATACCGGCTGCGCTATGTATTCGAAATTAGTTGTTTATTTTAATTTCATATTTCTTTAATAAATAGTTGCCAGTGAGTCAACAAGATAATTATAGAGGCTTAGACTAGAGTACATATATTGTAATAGTATTGGGAGTCAAGCTGTTAAACAAGATGGACTTGGAACTATTTATGGGACAGAGGTTTGAACCTGCAGGAAGGTGAGGGATACTTATTCAGGAATGAAGGTCATGGCTAGTAGCATCGCCTGGTGGCTGGTTACATCGGAAGAAGTAGTTGTCTCGTTCAATAACAAAAACTGTGACATTAAAGACCATCTGGGGATGTACGGTTACTCTGTTAATGGAGTATTTCTAGTCCATCATTCCCTAATGTTTCCTTTGAGTGGTGGAGAAGAAGATAATGGTAAACATCTAGATAGCTTATACATCACATTTGTCTTATCGTGGTATAAACACATTTCAATGGTTCCTGCTAGTAAAGATACTTTATGGAATCTGCCTTATTATTATTAATGTTTATTTTATTTTTAAATTATTGTTGTTGTTGTTATTATTATTATTATTAATGGTTATTATTATTATTAAGTTAGTCATTGCAAATACAAATAATTCCAGATATACACAGCGCTCCTATTTATCAATTTAACTTATTTACATCATCTGTCACTTAGTGTTTGTCATCTATCAGCACCTATAGGTTTAAATATGAATAGATTTGTGGAAGTATAGATTGTCATAGGTATTTGGGTCGTGGTGTTTGACTGATTGCCATCACCTATATATACCCCAACATTCACCCCCAAGCATCGTGTTACGGGATGAACGTATTCTTAGATACCACAACTTTGTAGTTGATTATCAGTTTAACCAACAGTTAGTAGTAGCGATAAATGAGACATCCTTAATATACAACCAGGCCAGTATATGAACCTCAAAACTGTTATGGCAATGACCTATTTTATTTTGACAGAAATAATTATAAAAGATGATCTAGTTGTGAATAATATTGAAGTAAACAATATTAAGAAACATTTCTGGTAATAAGTAAACATAATTAACATTTGAATAAACAAGGTTTCTCGGTTACCTTTACATATTTCCAAGATAATCGATTCCCTTTTCACCTTTCTCGTAGAAATTTGTTAATATCAACATATATTGTTTGAATCGATAGAGCATACTGTAATCTTTATTACTATATATATATATATATATATATATATATATATATATATATATAATAACCTGATATATTATCTCAATTGTTATTTAATCGATTTGTGGTATCTTTGCGGTATGTAAATATAAAACGACTTTGTTATTATACTTTTAAAGAAATGATAGATGAATGTGAGGATTATTACCACAAATTTACTCCTTTTGTTTTATTTTTTATTATTTTCCATATATACTTCACCGATACATTTCTAGGCCAAATATTTGTATTTGTTTGTTACCAATTGTAGAGTGCATCAAAATCTTCAACGTCCATGGCGGTATATTCTGTTTCATCTGACAAAAGCCAACTTGGATTTGAACACAGAACCCTGCCAATTTCTAGCTGACCAGTTTTACCACCTAGCTACTAATACTCAATGATTACATCATTATTGTCTAATTCCTCAAGTATCACCATCTCTAACACCTGTTGTTGACATATAATTAATAACTATGACAAATACATTATCTGTTATAACACCTCGCTCTCGATGTTGATCAACAATTACCACGTGCCGTCTATCAAACCACTAATTACTGGCTGATCGGGGACGGACCCGGAGAACACGTGACAACGAAGCGGAAGTACTAAACCGGAAATGACATGGTAATGGAAGTTGAGATGTTGGGTTACCAAGCTCGTCTTAAATAATGACAAAAGTTACTTGGTTAATAATTAGTGATGTTCAAATAATTGCTTCGTGTTTCGACTTAGCCGCAGATGTTGCTTTCGGCATATTCTGGTGTGACACCCTTTTACTTCTAGTACGGTAATTGACTAATTCAGAGTTAGGGGTTTACCTGACTTCCATTTTCCTAATGTTGTGATAGGATGTAATGACGTGAATTTGTTTATACTAAAAAACACTCACACGCACGTTCACGCACGCACGCACGCACACAGACAAACAGAGTGAATGTGTGTGTGTGGGGGGGGGGGCGTGTGTGTGTATGTGTGTAGCTAGGATCATTTTTATATTTTTCGAAGCAGTTACCCCATGGTCATTACTCGGTTTAAATGACTATAAAACATCGTCCATCATTAGTCAGTGTTGTAGATCCTCCAATCAGACACAATCAGTAAGATAATGACTTGCTGGTGATGACAGAAATGTCAGATAAAGACGACAATCTGAGAGGGAAAAGATAGCATTCGATTGTTGGCACTCATAAGAAGCTCATAACAAGTATGACAATATGTTTATTTAAGCCAAATTGGGCTGCCCTTCGCGCTGTGTGGATATTTGAAGATTCTAGGTTTATTTACACTATTGTGTGTGTTAAAAATTGGCCAGGAAACAGGAATATTTCAGAAAGAAAGAAAATACCAAAATGTTTGTTCTCCATCAAACGTCTACTAGTAATGTGATAGACAACCCGGTGGTGCAGTCGTTAGAGCAATGAGTTGCAAACCTCCAGGTTGTGAGTTATACAGTGAGATTCCTTAGAAAGTCGTCTCTTGGCTCTATGTGCCAAGGGTAACTAATGTTAAAGTTACAAAACACTCAACCTCTTAACAAGTAACATGATATTACACAAACCATCAAG
>JAODUP010000763.1:0-87500 GCA_025642065.1 Paralvinella palmiformis | reverse complement strand
ATATTTATATTTTGCACCGGATATCTTTTGTAGGATGTTTTTTCTTTCTCTTCCTTGATGATATATAGATATTATTGTCTTGAGGATATCGTGGAGATATCACTCAATAGATACTGACGTAGGTCCATTATCAACAAGGAGAGTAATAAGCCCGGAAGTATTCTCCATCAAATTGACAGAATATATTCTGACATCAAAAACTCTTTATAACAAAGGGAACCAACTCTCCCGGTAACATGAAAGGTATCCAGAAACCTTACCTTAGCATTGTTGATAGACCTATTTCGCCGCACATGCGCAGTGAAAGGAAACGCGTCTTTTGCATAGACTAGGGAGGTGGATGCGAAATTTAGCTATGTTCCAGACAAGATTTCACAGAATTGCCGTGATGGGATTGTTTTTCTAACAAGAAAAAAACGAATATACCTAAATCTTTTGGACTAATTCATAATAACAATCTACGCAATAACAAGCTCATCAACCATTATCACCGACGAGTTGCGTAAGGAGATGGGCGATAATAAATTAAACTTCCATAGTGGCACTCTTCATTTCTACGATTAATAACAACTTTATGTGGTGTATCTTCAACAGTCATGTCTTCGAACAGACAACTTTTCCGAACAGGTAATCTATGTTAATGAAATCTGTGAAAAAGTGGGAGAAATTTGGTAATATAATTTATATTTTAATTGTCTGTGGGGTTAAGAAGAAGAAGTTTATTTATAGTCTAGTCAAGTAACAAATAAGATCAGGGCGGAGCACTACTTTTCGACATAAATATTTAAAACAAGTATTATATGTACATATGAACATATATGATGAGTAATTACAGATGAACATATGATTCATTATCTGTATAATTACGAATACACATTCCATTACCACCCCAACCAAACTTGGATTAAAAACCTGCCCTAAAAGCATACATTGGATATACATTGATTAGCCTGCATTCTATGCAGGAATAAAGTTTGAATTAAAGCATATTTCATAATAATATATACATATGTTTAAAAACTGTATTTTAATAATGCCAGTTTGTATTAGCTTCTGAAAGAAAACACGAATCTAAAAAATATGTTTAGAACATGAATTTTACTGTTTATTAAATTGTTGATTATAAATTAAACAGAATACACGGAATTCATGTTTACATTCATTGTCATACGAAAATGTAATATTTTTCTTGAATGTGGACGGAGTTCGACTTATTTCCACCTTCGCAGGAAAATTATTTCATAGTAACAGTGCAATAATGCCTACTATATGTCACAATGTTAAATCGTGGAATTTCCACATTGCCAGCAGTGAGGAAAGGTTTACTACATATATTACTGATAACTAGATAGTTAAGATAAAATGAACAATTATTTTTGGAAATCATACAAGCTAATTCAACAATTTTACGTCGTATCCAATCTTCATATGTACTTATGATACCAAGTTAAACATAGGGAAAGGCACCTTTTGTGTTTTTTCAACCTTAAGCGTATCACTATTGGAACAAAAATGTCATAGCGTACCAGAGTAACTCAAATAACATTCAACAAAGGAGTCACATAAAAACGTCTTGTTTATTTCACGGAGACTATTACGGAGTCTCGCGAGAACGTTCACTTGTTCACTCGCCTTCTGGCTTATGTACGATATATAGTTATGAAACTTTAAACTTATTATCAAAATACAGTCTTAGTAATTTAACACAATTTTCGGGAACAATAGGATGGCTGTCAATGACGAATTCACCAGAGTCCTCTACATTACCAAACATAATACATTGAAACATTTCTGAATTTACTTTCATATTATTTGTGTTGTACCATCTGTCAATCTGTTTACATTTAATTAAAAAAATTCTTTGATATCCTTCATACAAGAACAAGAATAATGCATAGCATTATCATCATCACAATTATAGACTTAGACATCATCATCAGTTAAATCAAACATATCATTAGTGAGAAGATTATATATAAATGGACCAAACAGATAACCTTGAGCTGATCGCTTGTGACCATGTGTCCATTCACTTATCTGGGTCCCAATTTTGGCTGTTAATACTTTCAACCTTAATTATCAATACTGTGCCGCAACCATAACCTTTTCTGAAGCCCGAAACACAAGGATGAAATAATTAATCAAAACACGGTGTGATTTGATCAATAACTTAGTTTTTGAATACTTTTGACATGCTGGGTAGTATACTGACGGGTCTATTCCCTATATCCATATTAGTACCTTTTTGTATGTCTATAAAAGATCAATATATTTTAAATTTTGGGGAAAAACACTGTGATATACATGTTTTATTTTTAAACCCAGGATAGTATAAAGTGTTTTAGCCAATCGCCAGTTATTGAGAAGTAGGTATATATATTGTCGTGTAGCTTTCTCTGAATTCAGTTGAAATAAATTACATTTTACCATGGAAACGTCAACAGTATGGATATTGAATTCGTTTTGAAGATGTGCGTGCATTGATTGTATACATTGTATATTAGTATGATTATGATGTGCATTTCTAAATGATCCTTCAACCATCCAACCTTAAACTTTAAGATGGGGGTTGTTCAGAATGTCATGCTTGAAACATATCTTATCAAGCCATTAAACCAATCAATAATTTGAATTTTGCTAACAATTGATCTTTTTGCCTGGTGCCAATGAACACCTTTCTCATAATTCTGTGCGTCTTCTGAGAAGTCTATAGATTTAGCCGTTCGGAGAGATGTTTGCTTTGGATGAGACATTAGTCTATTAATTATCTATAATGGCCTTTAATGTTCCTATCTTGTCCTTCATGGTGACGGGAATACATTTTCAGGGACAGTTTTACCAGCCTTTTTTTCAATCATCAGGATCTTACATCCAAATATTAGGAATTCGATCAGCTACTTTATCTAATATCGTTGTTTTCGATATAACATACCCCTTAGCAGCAATTTAAACTCTGATCCGGGCATGGTAAGCGGTAATCGTAATCGATTGTAATCGATTACCTGATCTCAAGTAATCGTAATCGTCATTTCCAGATACATTGTAATCGTAATCATAATCGATTACATTGTAAATGTTATCATAATCAGCGATTACTTTCACGATTACAGAAGGTTATTTACAGTGTTATATGATACCAGAGATATCGTCTCGTATGTAAGACAAAAGATAACAATAGAACTGATTTACCAATTGTCTTGTTGCAATTTGGAGTAGTTTTAACAAGACAATGGGTAAATCAGTTATATTGTTATTTACCCATTGACGGCCTGCTGTCATATTTATACACATGTTGATTTATCAGTTTATTGGTTCTATGAAAATGAAAGGATTTTCAGAGTAACTCGTGTTGTTTTCGCATGGTTAAGCCCAAGTTTGTCACAGAGCCATTAATCCGGGCATGGTTTATTTGTGTCACTGTGGTTTTAACTAAAGCTCCAAACGATCCTGATTTGCCAGAAGTCGGATGAGAATATATATATATATATATATATATATATATATATATATATATATTAGAGTTTATCTCTTTCAATATACTTTCTAGATTTACATAAAAGGTGTTAGACGAATCTTTCACGAACAAAGCCTTGACTGTCGCTCATCCCGAGGATATCAAAACATGTCAGTGTGTTCCTAGTTAATACATTAATGAATTATAGATTGGATCAACATCAGTCTTCCACGTCTAAGCAAACCTGACAGTATTATTCTGACCAATCATAATCGATTATAGCTACACAGCCATATAAACACGGTACGAGGAAACAATATATTCACACCCTTTACTCCATAATACTGAGATACTTAAAGGTCTCTGTTACTATTCATTGCGCCGTTTATTATACGACCCGGAAGTCATTTCACTACCTATCACCAACCTTACACTTTCCAATATGGCAGAGAGTTCGGCACGCCATTAACCGCCATATGGTCATTGGTCATAACCTATTCCCGACCGTATTTCGATTGTTGCGATTTGCTGGCGATCGTGTATTGCACTGCGATATTAGATATCACCGTACGATCGTTTAAATAACATGCAAAAGAAATGCTAGATCAAATATATTTTAGGACTTGATGCCTTATCATTGCATGTTTTGGGGATATTCATTAAGTTTGGTTTTCTTTAAACGACAATTTCACATTTGGTGTAATAAGTAAAATTGCATAATTACAAAAGAGAGATCAATGGATAAACTGGTCCCCTAAAAACTTACATAATCACTTTTAGGTGATGAATTCCTCAATATTTCCATGACTTGTGCATCATAAAATGGAAACAAGGCACAGGATAACCGGGAACGATGCCCACAGTTTACATGTATTACCAATTATAATTTTCGTATTCGTGTGTTGCATAATATATCAATGTACCTAGCGGATTAGCAATATAAGTGTCAAGCTTTGCAGAAACACAGGTGAAAGCTTGATAGATCTATATTAAGCTAATTTGGTAAGGATTTAATAATTATTCCTTATTTACTGAATGATGTTCACCGGATCTGTAATCTGATCACGTGCTTAATTTGTTATCTATGGGGAATCAATTTAAATAAGATTTCGCATTTAGGTATAATATTGACGAAAAAGATGATATATTATATAAGATAGGAGATCTCAGAATATTATATGTACAAAGTTTGGTTGTTAAATACTTATGTATGTTGCATCTGAGATGAAATTTAGGGTGAAATATTTCATAAGTAAATGTTGCTACTATGGTCATTCGTTAGAGCACTGCGCAACAAAGCTCAATATCCGGGCTGGAATCCTGGAAAATTAATCATTTTTTGTGGAATGTTTATCAAGAACTCTGCCCCCAACATATGTCTCAGGTGTGACTATGGCCAAACCTAAACAAAGCACACAGTCACCCACTCACTTATTTACTCATTCACAACTAAATGAATTGTTTATTAGTAGCAAATGATAAATGTTAAATACTTTATTATAAAGAATGTAATCAAAAACTACTAAACTTGTACAATGTTTGTACTCCTTGGCATCTAGATTAATTTAATTATTAGAAATTCATGAATATGTCATAATTATAACATGATCGAACTTAATGTGTAGATACTGAAAACATATTTATCTTTAGAAACGACTTCAGATATATTTAATTTTGCCGAATATTCATTGATTTTGGTGTTCTGATACATGCTGTTAGATTATCGACGTTCATTAATTGAGCTTTGAAGGTGCAATAAATTAATTAATATATATAAGCCCAAGCCCATTACGTTCCTTGGCAGAAAGAAAATGATGCACTCAGTTTTGTACTCAAATGTAAGTCATTAATGTTCCCATTTAAATATTGGTGTTAAATGAACCTATTCCTGGACTTTTCCAATGTGTCTAATGGCCACATTCTCTAGTTATTTTAGTTTACAACTGGTGGTGATAAGTAGGAGAACAAAACAGAGTTAGAGTAGCCAAACTTCTAAGTGAGGAAGCCATGGACAACAGTATTCGGTCACAATACAAATTCAAAGGCTCTAATATATGGTTTCATTCTGGTCGTTGGTGATGAAGATGGTGATTGATGTTTTACGGCCACGTTTGTACACATGGTAGGCTAAATGGGCCGAACGGCCTCCAAAGGTAATGAAGCGAAGTCAAAGATGAAACACCCTTCAGATTCGAAATCAGGTGGTAGTGATCTGTGGTCCAACGTCCTACCAGGCGTATATATATATATATATATATATATATATATATATATATATATATATATATAAAACATATACACAAACACACAAACATTAACAGCCTAATATCTTGTCCAGAGTGATAATTCTCTTCTTTTTCTTTTACGTGTGATATGACATCCAGCATTAAGACCTACCTAAGTATTTTTAAAGTACAGTCACGCATAATAATCTGACACTGTAAAAATTATTCTGGTATTATAAGGAGACAACAGCGTGTATAATTATAATCAACATACAAAATCCGAAAACCGTCAAAAATCATTACAATTTAAACTGTTTATTAATACTTCTTTGCTTGAGTTACGCATGTGAGATATAGGGAAATATTTACAAGTTTCAATTACGTACCTTGATGCTATTACAAAATAAGGCAATTTGCAATATTACCAAAGCTAGTTATTTAGATCATACCCATCCATTGTTTGTTCAATATAAGTGTTTGAAATGTTTAGATATTGTAAAATTAAAAACCTTGATTATAATCTATAAAGCCGAAAATAACATGTTACCTATCAATGTACAAACAATATACATAACGATAAAAGAAATACATTCATATGATACCTGATCAAAATGATGTATTATGTATGTAGAAAAAACAATTTGAATTGAATTGAATCGAACTGAATTGAAAAAACCTTAATCATCACTATCAGAATCACAACAACCATTAATTTTATTAATCCCCCCCCTCATTCCTGTCTGTCTCTTGCTAAACTCTCTATAATACCCCATTTATATCCTCACTAATACTACCTCTGTTTATGTAGGCCAGGATTGATTTATCATATTGTACTTCCACTCTTCCCATCTTCATCACAACACGAGATGGTTTATTCCTTGTCAGATGAGTATTTCCATATATACGATAATAATCTTTATATGGACTTCATTATGGTACATCTCAATAGCGGAGAATTCATAATAAAGATATTTCCTGTGAAGATTTATTGTTGATATTTTAGTGTCCGTATCCGGATATGTTATACTAACTGATAGTTGTGTATCTGATACAGAGACAGGACTATTTTCATGATGTACACAGATAGAGATGTTTCAATGAGTCTTCATTACCGAGCTACGTACATGATAATTTAGACAGTAATAGAGTTAATTAAATGCATACAATACGCGTAAATGCCAAGTCACTAATTTATATATATATAAAGAGAGAGAGGGGGGAGGGAGAGAGAGAGAGGAGAGAGAGGAGAGAGAGGAGAGAGAGACAGGTTAGGGATGTGACAGGTAATTTGGGAAGACAATAAGAATGGAGTAGTTAATACCAATTCCTAAAAATATATAAAGGTATATAGTAGGGTGATCAAATATATAATGATAATAACAACAAACACATCAATAATAATAATAATAATAATAATAGATACGTAATAAAAAATATGCGTTTTCTCACAACAATAGATAATATTATCTATAGATTTCAATTAGATTTATTTATTTGACGATGTGTTATAAATTCTTATAAATTTAATTTATATTTTTGTTCTTGTATTCATTTGAACTTAAACAAGGAATTAGGTGAGATTTGTTTTCGTCATAACTGATTCCCTGTTATAAATATATTCCAAATAAAAAGATGAAAGTTTTTATTCTATCGAAATTATATCTTTTTCTTCAAATTGTGTATGTCGTGGAGTCCACGTATTTCAAAAAAAAAACAATTACGGATGCCCATTTTCTCTATGATTTAAACGATTTATTCAAGTCAGTGAGTCGCAAAACTTCAAAAATAAAATTACTTACAAAGCGAAGATGACGGAATATAAAATATTAATCACATACGGGGCTGGTTGCCTAACTTAGCTATCGAAAAAGCTTTATTTATATTAAAACTTTCACTTCTGAATGTTTCTTGGAAGAATTAAATTTGAAAATGTAAACGATGCTAATGACCGTCTTCAAATTGGTAAAGAGATTCGCAAGTTCAACAGCAAATTCCAGCGAAGAGGCGCTTCTTTAAAACCAGATATAATTAGGGGAAGACACAAAAGATGAATAATAACATTTCCAAACACAACTAACACCGATGATGACTTTTAACTGAGCAGTACGACAGACAACATGGAAATAATTATTAATTTAAATTATCTTTATGGCAAACTTACTAAAATTAGATTTATCTGGATGCAATACGACTTGAGTGATACAATTCTACTTCCACTAATTGGTGAAGTCATTTATTAACAATGCATGTGGTTATACAAGTCTATAACTGCTTAATAGGATTAGTGGTAAACTACTGTCTAAAGTCCTAATTTTAACCTGCTTATGGTATCAGTCTCTCTGGATTTGCCACCTACCAGGACATACAGGTTTATGGATGTATGGATTTAGGAAGATTTTTTTAATGAATGTTTCAGTTTAGATGCACTGAGCCAGTGCCATCAGATATATGTATTCTACAATATCGCCCTTATGACCCCCTCCCACACACACTCATGTAAGCATTATATTAGGTCCAGAGACCACGAGCAGCTTTGAAAATCCAATCAAATTGTTTACCGAAGCCTATAATTGTCGGTGGACTGGAAAATTCTGAAATCTTTGAAGAAAAATAAACACAAAGGACATCTATAAATATAGCTTGTTAAGTTGCTATTATTAGACAACGCCATTTTTATAAGTGATTACCTGTTTATCTCATAACAAGCTACAGTGTTGATATGATTACCATATTAATTACGAAACGAGATCACCGATATCAGAACAGAGGTAATATTGATTCGTATATAATGTAACTAAACAATCGTATTAGGTGATACAGCGTGTATTCTGAATTCATTTTAAACGATTGATTCTCAGTGAAGAAATGTAGGACATTTAAAGAAATACGTTGGCTGAAACTAATTGTTAAATCCCACGTGAATAATGGCTATGCCATGCCATTCCGTACGATCATCATTATAATTATCGTGGCGTAGCTTCCGAATTACGATGCAAGTCGCCAACAGTAGCTAGCTAGAGTCCTGTATTCTAGATTACCTGATGCAACTTTATCCAAATGTGATAGAGCTTTCTGGAGCTTGTCCCGGATACTCTGTGATGCAATCTCAAACCATAGAAGCTGCCCGTTGTTATTGTTCGTCAGTTTTGGCGCATGCGCAACGTGTCGGTGATCTTTCTCGCAGTCGAGTACAGTGGACTAGTATCAACTCCTTGGAACAAAGAACAAATGCGCTTATTGGTGGATGAAACATTTTACAAGTATAGACAGCCCTGTGATTCGACCTGACAAATTGAAATAGAGTCCAACTTCAATAAATAACTGTCGCTTTTGACTCGGTATTGGCTTCCTTTGAGTGTCATCAATCAATATAAATCCATTTTCTTAGGGTGTAGTCCTCAATGGATAGTTGTGTCATCTTACTGATTGTATCTGATTAGAGAGCACTGACTGATGACGGGATTTGTGTTGGACACACATCAACCTAATAATTACTATGGCGTAAATGTAGGTAGTGCCTTAACTGTATATAATATTCTAAATAGGATAGCATTGAAAATATCAATATAACCATAATTTTATTAGTCTCTCTCTCTCTCTCTCTCTCTCTCTCTCTCTCTGTGGGGTGTCTCTGTGGTCTAAATGGTAGCGCGTTGAATCACAGATTACTACTATCCGAGTTCGAACCTCGGCGTGGGCATATCAGAAAGCTGCTTCATCTTTAGCTTCGCTTCATTACCTTTGGAGGTCGCTCCGCCCATTTATCCCATCATGTGCACAAAAGTGGACATATAAAATCAATTATCATCTATGTGCGTGCGTACGTGTGCGCATGCGTGCGTGCTAGGAGTGTCTGTTCATGGTATTTTATCTGACATTCAGTTTTTGTTATCTAGTGTACCACAGGGTTCAGTTCTTGGTCCTCTGGTTTTCACAATGTATACCCGTCCTCTTGGGGTCATTGAGCAGCGATATGGGGTTAAATATCACTTGTATGCTCATGACACACAGCTGTTTATATCACTGGATCCTGACAATGAGTTAAATTTCTCCTCTTCCTTGAAGAATTTAGAACATTGTAATGCCGATATTCGGCTATGGATGACTCAAAATCTTCTAAAACTAAATGATAATAAAAAAAAAATTATATTAGCCATCACCACATTGTGTTAAATCCCTAAAGACACCAGCATTACAGATTGGTGCATCTTCGATTACCCTAATGGGTCAGTAAAAATCTAGGGGTTATTTTTGACCAATGTATTAACATGTATGAACATGTCACATCAGTATGCTGAGCTGCCTACTACCATCTTAAGAACATCCACTGTTTAAAATCATTCTTGACACAAGAAGCACTTGTAACTGTAGCCCATGCCTTTGTTACATCTCGTATAGACGCGAATTCAGAGTAGTGCAGCTCGCATTGTAACAAGTACTAGAAAATATGATCATATCACCCCAATTCTTCAAAAACTACATTGGCTACCTGTTAGACAGCGTATCCATTTCAAGATTCTGTTAATAACTTATAAATCTATTAATGATATGGCATCAGAATACCTGTGCGAACTGGTTTCCATTAGAAAGTCATCCCGAAAACTCAGGTCATCCAGTGAGATACTATTGCAGGTGCTAGTGTCTCGGCTGAAGTCATATGGTGATTGTGCGTTTAGTGTTGCAGCACCCACTTTGTGGAATAGTTGCCGGCAAATATTAGAAATGCGTCGTCTCTTGGAAATTTTAAGTCTCTTTTAAAAACACACCTATTTAAGGTCGCTTTCACAGATAAATAATTATTATTTTTAAATCATTACAGGGTTTTTACAGACATATTATTTGGGGTATTATTATATTACATATTATTTGTACAGCGCCTTTGAATGCTCCTGCTAGTAAGGGCGCTTTATTAAATATACATTATAATTATTTATTATATATATGGTGGCATGGATCAGAACATCAAACCTTATACATCCTTCAAATCCTGTACCTCCATTAATTATACACAATTAAATCAATACATAGTTAAATTGATGCATACAACAAAGTATACATATATACATATGTAGACCTATATATATCTGGGTTAATCATCAGCCTGTGGGAACCAGATAATCTGCTGTTCGCAAATATATCACGCCCACAGGGAAGTGGTTAATGGAGGCTATGCACAAAAAGTGGAAGCAAACAAAAAAGTACCATTTGACACTACAGCTCGCAGTTAACAACACGTGTATGTCGTTCAATAGTATGTTAACATACATATACAAGTTAAACACCACATTATACATTCAGCAGTAATTTGCTGTGGCTCAAAGGTACCCGACGCTGAAAATCATTTCGGTACCACAGATGCTAATCCCAGCTCCATTCGGGGTTCGAATAGCTAAATAAATCCTACCTATATCAACCATACCAATAGATAGGTTCGCAGTTGCCAAGTTGTTGGTTGATCGGGGTGAAAAACTATCCCTTTTACGGGCTCACATAACAGTTTCAGTTGAACACACGACAAAATTGTGTCGTGTAGTACTACCGGCGTAGCCAAGTTGTTAGCCGATCAGGATGAAATTGTGTACCTTTAGACGCCCTGACTTCTACTTTGTTGTCAGTGAACGTTACCTTTATAATACGGTCTTCTATTTTATCGTTTCCAGGATTATAGCAGGACAAATCTGGAATAACACCCTTTCAAAGAGCTAATCACGAACCTATCCGCTGCACTAAAGTGTTTACGACATAATACCAGTTGAATATATTTTATTTTTGCAATTTTTCTTCAAACTTAAGTGTATTCTCTAAGATTAACCAACAAATATATTAATAACAGGCTTAATAGTATTACATGAAATATACTCTATTAACGTTGATTTGTTTCACTATGCTCTCTAAAGGGGCATAATAAGTGTTGGATGAATGTTTTAGGAAATAAACCTTGACTATTGGTCATCTCGAAAATAACAAACGAATTGAATGCGTTTCTAATTCATATATTGTTTACTCACAGGTTGTATCAATATCAGTTTTGTACGTCTAATGTACTATTATAGTATAATTCTGACAAATCATATTTAATAGATACCTATAAAAACAATTCAGCATGGGATGAGGGCACATTACGCTATCTGAATGAGTATGTAGGGTTCGCGGAAATGACATTATTCATGATCCTCGAACTCGACAAGAAATATCCTGTTTTTAAATCTGACAAGTTTTGATTTCCTTAATTTGTTAATCTGGAATCGATTTGAGCTATCCAATGGACTAGTTTGATTCCATGTTGTTTATTTGTTCTATTTTTCTAATTCACACGATTGACTAACTAACAGTGAAATATTTACATGTCTATGTTACCTTTCATTGCGTTATTTTATATATGATCCGCTATAGTCAGATAGCTACATATCGCCCACCTTACACTTTCCAATATGGCGGAGAGATTGACACGCCATTAGCTACTATATGGTTGCTCATAAGCAGTCCTTGTCCGTATTTTAATGGCTATGATCAGGTGCCGATTCTGTATTACACACCGATATTGGATATAACCGCACTTTCATTAAATACTATACAGAAAACAAACTAGAAAGAATTCAGTTTCCGGCTTGATGTCTCAGCGTGGAATGTTTTCTGGGTCTTTAAGAAGTCCTTCTTTATGATAATTCTATATTTTGTGTATTACTAAAATGACAAACAAATTGCTGAAGACATATCAATAGATAATCTGCGGCGTAATAATCTTGTTACATCTCATCGTCATTCAACATTCTTAGCAATAATAATATTTAAAAAATAATAATATAATACAAATATTTTATTTAGCGTCTTATTCAACTTGAATTACTCTAAGATGTTTTACATTTAAAACATAATTAAAACATATAACCCAAACGTAATTTATACTCAAATATACTTGTGTATATATATTAAATAAGCTAATTTAAATTTGGGGATTATAAGAACCTTACAAAATATTTCTTTACTTGGATCAGATCGGTCAGATACAGTGGTGATGTTCCACTCAGTACTTTGAATGTGTCAAACAATATCTGGTACACTGATTTGAAATGTACAGGAAGCCAGTGCAGCTGGAACAAAACCACGGTTATATGTTCCTCTTTGCGAACATTTGTCATCAGACGTCCAGCATAGTTCTACACTCGCTGTAGGCAGTTTGTCTGAGTGAAATATATATATATATATATATATATATATATATATATATATATATATATATATATATATCAATGCACTGCCATAGCCTTATCGCAAAATAATAAGCGCTTGGGATAGGGTCTTACAGGCCTCAGAATTTATGTACTTACCATAATACACCAATCATCATCATTATCTACTTGCCAATACGTTGTATATTTCTTATTTGATAATAACAAAACTTACATATAGAATTCACACATTTCTCCATTCCTAGAGTATTATCCAATATAAAACCTAATTTCTCACAGACAAGGAAGAATTTATATAACTGAATCATACCTTAATATTCAATTTCGTCATGATCCTGTTCGTCCAAACATTTTACTTGAAAATGAAATATATTCCCATTTAGCATATGGCTTTAAAGTCGTGTACATTTGCATATTATCAGCATAACAATGTTATTTAATATTATACCGCTAAATAATTTTACCAACTGGTTTAGTATACATATAGTACTTCTGTTGGTCTTGAAATGGAGCACTGTGCTACACCAATAGGAAGAACTACATCTAACGATATTTTGTTCTGTGACTGAAATAGAGAGTGAATAGAGTTCCATCGGAGAGGAATGACTTGACCAAGGTTAATGCCATTTCATTGATGCCCAAGGAAATTCTAAGTACTTGAGTACTATTGAGTGATCGATTACATTGAAACCTGCAGATTAATCAATCACAATTAATGCAGTCGTGGATCCTTCATCAAGATAATACAACACTTATAAGTTGAGGCATAAGTAATGAAACAATATAATCGATATTACCTGCTGAATTCATCAACAGTTCTGTGAATTGTGAATTATATCATGCAACAGAATCATAGAATAATCTAATAATGATCATGATTTACGTATATTATCGATTACAATTTTGTCCATCCTATGTATCGTAATATATGAATATCCAGTGTACTTAGCACGTTGCTACCAGAATCTCCAACCCTGTCAAAACACAGGTAATAGTTTGATAGATAGATATTCTGTTGGATTGTTTACGATTTAATCGATATTTCTTGTCTGTCAAATGATTTTTAATAGATCTATAATCTGATCCGGTGCCTAAATCAATATTTGCAAAACCAAATTAATTTAAAAACATTTCATTAGAATTGTTGCTGATATTGACAAAATGGAAGAAATCCGCTATCCCATATAAAATACCAGAATATCATATCTGCACAATGTTTGGTTAATGAATATTTATCTATGTTGCACTTTAAATTAAAAACTTCCATAAGTAAAAGTCGTTAGTGTGTGCGTTCATTAGATAACTGCATAACTCCAAGATTCGAATATAGTCAAGTTGACTATATTTGTGGGATGTTTATGAAGGAATTCCGGTTTATGTTTCAGGGGTGACTAAGGCAAAGTTAAACAGAGTACTCACTCACTCACTCACTCAGTTAATCACTCACTAAACCACAATTAAATGAATTATTTATTAATAAGAAACAATAAATGCGGTATACTTTATTATAACCAACGTTCATTTTAATAAAGAATCAATAAAACTGAACAAGGTTTTTACTCTTTGGCTTTTAGATTAATTTAATTACTAAACATTCATAACTAGATCAAAATTGTAACATCACGTTTCGTTTGTATAAACCAATTCTCTGATTCCGAACAAACATCGAACTGAATATGAAGATAGCGAGAAAATATTTATTTAAAGATACCTCTTCAAATGTTTATATTTGTATGGTATTTGTATTGATGTGGTACTCTGATACAGTATGCTTGGTGATCAAAGATCCTTTAAGGGTTTTTAGGATGCCATAGGTCTTACTCATTTGTATGCATCCCTGCTGTTATACTTTAGCAATGGGAGGGGGGTAAGTTACAACAGCAACAAATTAATTGGAGTAGCCAGTCTTCGAAGTGATGAAGCCATAGACTACAGTTGTAGTCATAGTAATAATACCCAGGAAAATAAGTAAAAAACATCGAATTATGTGACATGAAGCAAAACAAAGAAACCGGCATTTTACAAGTTAAACTAGATAGGCTAAAAGAAGCCATAACTTCTTGTTATTCACTTCAAAGAAAGTCCTTTGTAGAAGGTCACAGGTATAAACGCTTTCGTGAATCGACAGATAAGAATGACAAAACTTTGTGACTATAATTAGTATTTTGAACGTGGAACTGATCCAATAACAAAGACAAGCTTTCTCGGATCTTAAATATTGTCTCTTTTTCCAGCTATGTTTTTTTCTCATGAAGACTTTTTCTGTGACTTTTTACTTTCACTCTCTTCACTATAACAATAACTAATTTCTGAATAAAACAAATTCATTTAGTACAATATAAACATAAATAAATAGATTATATGGTGTTTGCTTAAAGAATAATATTTCAATATTTCTGATACGAATCCAACGAAATTGTGTTCCAAAGTTAGAAATACCGAGTCCTATTGTGCCTGAACCAAAACGTCAGTCTGAAATCTTCACAAATCAAGTAAAAAACTGAAACGTTAGAAAGATCTAATTGTTTGGCAAATAACCAAATAGAGTTTAATCAAAGGCCTGGATATTAATTTATTGGTCAGTGGACGATCTCCCATTTCATCCAGGTTTGAATGTTTGCTGTCTAAAGAGAAAGAACATCTCCCAGAAATTAGCTCGCCTTAAGAAACGTTATTAATTCCTTGGGAGACCCTAGTTCTTTACAAATAAAATTAATCGTAAATCTTCCAACATGGCGAAACGTTCAGATTTCTAATGTTTTCCCTCCTGTCTTGAAGTTAGCAGTTCCAGTCGGGTAACTGCATAAACCTCTGTGTTTAGAGAAATATCTAGCCATGACAACATAATGACAGAAGAAAGCTATTTTATATGTCCTCCAAAGCCTGGGCTGTCTTTGAGTCGTACATCAGAGAGGGTATACGCCTCAGATCTACTTCTCTTTGTATCATCCACCTGTCCCTGTCGTGTAATCGTTGGCTGAATTAAGCCCCTTGTCTAGTCTGGCGACATGTCAAAATGAGGCTATTATCTCTCACCATCACCTTACCTAACACCTATAATAAGGCATTGACTATAACACCTGCCCATACCGTATTGTTTAACCGTAATGATAGTATCTTATTATGTATGTGCGATTTGAGTGCCCGTACGATGCCCAAAGTTGTGCCAGTCAGAGTAACGTTAGAAACCTATTAGGTTGGAAGAAGATGGATTCTATCAAAGGGATGCCTTTAAGATGCCCAAAACTGCACCAGTCAGAATGTTCTATTCTAGGCAGGATTACCTATCTAGCAGTTAGTTCCATGGAAGAGGTCCCAAACACAAACAATACATTAGCCACCTCAGTTAGTGTTCTGTCACTCTCCGTGTGTGTGTGTGTGTGTCTCTATCTCTCTCTCTCTCTCTCTCTCTCTTATGCTTATTTGCCATGTCCAAGGTTAAAACACTCGCATAAATGTGTAATGATAACAGACTTTATATCGTACTGCTACTATAATATATATTCGACATGACTTAATTTGTGTCTATTATTATTGTCCTATTACAAATTACAACAAAACGTTTTATTAGCATACTAAATAACTTCCTGCCTTCGTATGTTTATGCTAAATAGAGAAGACCAACAAAGAATCCCCGAAAATGGCCAAGTAGGTCAACATTAATTATAAGATTCCGTGATTTATTCTCATACTAGCATATCAGTCGTATAGGGATTTAATAAATTACGGAAAACGTACCTAAAGACTATTCAGTGTATCCACTGCCTGATTTGTGAAACTAAATCTTACACTGAGTATACTCAGTATACTCATTATAAGATTTTGTTTCACCGGAGTCAGTATACTATACCAGCTCCATTCCTCACAATGCGACTCATCTTAATGGAAACCATTACAACGAAACCTCTCCTCAGGATACGCGTTCACTCGGTTCATCTATGAGGAAATTCCAGTGCTGGAGACATCTGGCCAATCGGGTTATCTTCGGGCCAACTTCCAGTCGTGGATCACGAGATTTGTCTCGAGCTGGCAAAACATTTGTACATACCTAGGGGAAATAAGCAGAATCGACTTAGACGAAATCTCTAACAGCTGTTATCTGCCAATGAGAAAAGCCTAACCCATCAAAACAATCCTAAATGATCCTCTAATCAAATAAAGAACATATCATTGTCCATGTAATTGCTATAGGACCGACTAAAATAAACCACTGGCAAGGTTTCTAGTAGATCATAGTAGAAGTGCTTCCCTGCAACAGATTATCGTGGATGCTAAAACATGATCATCATCATCATTAATACACATCAAATATCGTTATTTAGCCTCTGTTAAAACTGGAGACTTGGCATACGTGGACACCTGTAAAGAGGATGGCTGCTGAGAATGTCTACTTTGAAAGATACGTTCCCAAGCCATTAAACCAATCAACAATCCGCTGTTCTATTACAACGGACCATTGTTTTATATCTGTCCCGGTGAACGTCTTTCCGACATTTCTCGGGATCTTTTCAGAAGCTCACAGATCCAGTCTTATCCAGAGATGTTGTCTTAGAATATCTTGCGTCCCTTTCTTGTTTATCTAGAATTGTCTTTACGTTGCCATCAGGTACTTGATGGCGGCTGGATAACCCACCGAACACATATTAAGCTCCTATTATACAATAGGATTTTCCTCATCATTTCACTATAGAAATCAAGACCTGACCTGCATACAATAGGAGCACAACCGAGTAGTTTATCTAACATCGTGATTTACGTTCTAACATACCCATTAGCAGCCACGCACGCTATCATGCCTTGTGTTTCAAATATGTTGAATAACTTCTATAGCTTCAGGACTGAAGCCTGTGTATGCGGATCGGACATGTACCGAAGAAATATCTCGATATAAAATAATGCACATGCAGCCCGGATATTCGGGATATGCCAGTATGACAAACACCTAATAACTACATGTAATTTGATAGATAATATTTATTTTAGGGCAGTTGAACGTTGGTTTATACCAAACGTTATATGATGATGCCCAAAATAGGATAAAACTATTCAGAATACTTCTATGATATTATAACTAATCCATAGCTTACGTTATCCTGATAGGTAACAGTTGTAAACATAATCAGTCTAATAACTAGTCGAAAACTAATGACTAGTATTTCTAAAAGACATCGACCAAGGCTATTTTAAGACATTATGACAGATATGGTGATCAACTACCGGCTAATTTATATATTTTTCATCTTCCTTTCCTTCTACGCTGAGGAAGGAGGTGTGAGAATAAAACCGGACCAATGCAAAGACCATGTGACATCCGCTATCCAATGATAAAACGTGGCATAGTAAATTATGTTGACTAGTTTATGTCCAAATATTACGACGATCGAAACCTACTGATTTACTCTAGAGTTAGATTTTTTTAGATTAATTGCGGTCAAAAATGGAAAATCAAAAATATAATTATAAGATATTGTCTTCCGTGCTATTTATATGTCGTCAATTGGATCGATTATCCCATTGTCTTCTTATCTCATGATGTTATATAAAAACCAAAGGAAGCCATCTGTTATTGATTGAACAATTACTAGTAACTAACATCTAACGATAGATTAATTAGTTACACATACACATAATATATATATATATATATATATATATATATATATATATTCGTTAATACTTGATATATGGAATTGGGGGATAAATTTGTATATTGCAATTGGTTTTCCGTTGTAAATATATTCCAAATAAAAAGGTAAACATCGAGTTTATATCCTTTTCTTTATATTTCATAGGTTTTATGATGAGACACTGACACGTGCCCATGTGTCCAGATAAACTAAATGTAGAAAGGAAAGATGGCCATTTATTCAAAAACATATTGTATCAGTCTCCAAGTCATTAAGTAGCAAGACTTCAAAGATAAAAAAATTCTAACACGTTGAAGAATACGGAATATAACATATTATGGACAGATGATGGCCTTTGTTTAGCTTAGCTACCGAAACATCTTTATTTATAGCTAAATTGTAACCCGTGAACGTTTCTTGAAAGAATGAATCGCTAAAATGGGATCAGTTTTAAAGGTTCAGATTGGTAGAGACCGTTGCAAGTTCAAGACAAAATTGTAGCAGAGATACACTTCAAATATATTTAGCATCAAGCGAAACTTTGTGAGGGGAGGGCCAGGAAAACGTGAAAAATGAATATTAGTTTTAATACATCTTGCGCTAATGTGTTTTATCGAACAGTATTGATAAATCGAACTGAGAACAATAGAACTTCGATAGCAAAATTCCATTCTCAGAAACTGATGAAGTATTATTTTAACAATGTGTACGTCTATATTAGTATATAGGAGGTTAAGGTGATAAAATTATAAACTAATATATGGAGATTCGAGATAGAATTCCTATTCCTGAGTACAATTTGTTTACATCCTCCATCGTCCCGTGTTTTTCATCTACCAACAACCTGCACTTGATAGTGATGATGATGATTGGTGTTTTATGGCCACTTTTGTTTACACGGGCCGAGCGACCTCCAAAGGTGATGAAGCGAAGTCAAAGATGAAACGACTTTCAGATATGCCCACGCCGAGATTCGAACTCGGGTGGTAATGACATGTGGTCTAACGCGCTACCAATTAGATCACGAATACTCCCCAAAACCTACACTCGAACATTTGAAGATAAATAGGTTAGCGCAGGGGTAGGATTTTATATATGTATCTTGGTGTTTGAGTAAGTGCCATTTTATTGTAATATTGAGGAAAAGGTTTTCGATGAATACTTTATCAATATATCCAGCTAAGGGAGTATTTATTTGTATACTATTATTAGCACGGAACATTTGGTAGAACTTAAAATACCAATAATCTGTTTATGTTTCAGTGAAGTTTAAAAACATATTATGACCATCGTCCATATATGTAGTCGTCCTGGATATACAGTAGATGCGGGCAGTTTAAAATAACTCGATCTGTTTACGAGTCAGGGTGATTATTTCATAAAAATCTGCTCATCCTGGAATCTCATTTACTATGTGTTCTCATCTGCTTTGTTGTCATTTAGTATCTCCTGTATCACGGGGTATTATGTTGTAGTGTTTCTTTGATCATATCAAGATGGGACTAGAGTAGCAGCATTCCGAAGACCTATTCAGGAATATTTCCTCTGTAAACTGTCTTTCTTATAATAGCATCTGAATAATGTGTTTGAGGTTTTTCCCGGAACTTGGATGTGTTCTCTGGGGATTGATCCATCTTTTCCAGCATCTAAGATTAATAAGCACGTATACTAAAATTTATTGCCTGAAATGTGCTGTAGTAATTTTGATGTGTTTCAATATGATGTCTAGATTTACATAAGAGATGGGTGTTTTACAAAACAAATATTAGCTATCTCTTATTTCGATGGCATTTGAAGGTGTTCTTACTTCTTGAATTATAAGTTGGATCAATATTAAGCAAAATCTTCATTACTCTGTTAATGTGGTATCAATTTAAGATGACCTAAAGAGTAGTGTGAATCTTTGTTGTTGTTTTTAGATTTATAATTCATGCCGTTGACTCACAAAGACCTCTAATGCTTGCAGGTCTCTGCTACTTTTCAGCGTACTGTTTAGATAGGATAGACCATTGGTAACACATCACCCACCTTACACTTTCCGATATGGCGGAGAGGTTGACACACAATTAGCCACTACTAGTCTATCATTTGCTATAAGCCATTCCAGTCCGTATTTTAATGTCTACGAATAGCTGCCATTAGCCCATTTTGATATTGGATGTCACCATCCGATACTTAAACATTATGCAGAAGTAATACTAGATCATACATGATCGTATGATGATTAGGCTGTACATTTTGTGTCAATTAGCCTACTTCCACCACAGGTGTCCCGGATGTCAGCAACCATGCCACAATGCGAAATGTCATACGAAGTGAAGTAAATATGAGCGTATCTATCATTGTCATTCTTATTTAGAAGCATAAACATTACAATATCCATTTTTCCGGCTAACTACATTAGCATTGAATGTCTTCGGAATCTTTAATAGGTCATTATGGTGATAACTTCCTATTTTGAGTATTACTAAAATAGCGTAATTGCTAAAGGCAGATCAATAGATAAACTCCACCTCAATAACCTAGTCCTGTCGCAGCGCCACTTGACAACGTAACGAAGACGAACTAGAATTTGGACCAGAAGCGAAACTGTTTTCAACATCATTGCCTTCAACAGGTGAATACGTTAATAATACTATCAGTGATGAATCAAAACATCCACGGGAGGCACAAGATATCTAAGAATAATGTATACAATTTACATTTATTAACAATAATAATTTTTAGTATTCCTAGTTAGCACGATATATCAATATCCTGGATACCAAGCGAACAGCTACCTGAAGTGCCAACCCTGGCACGAACACGTATGTGTTAACTGATAGATCTGTATTTCTACTTTGACAAATAATATTTATTCGAGCTATACTCTTGAAAATCTATATCTGCATAAAACATTATAAATATCTGTTTCCATTTAAATAAAACATTTATATCACTCCTGATATTGACAATATTTAAGAAATCAGTTATTTGTAATTGTTATATATATAGCGACCAATCCTTCATCTTTGCTGTTATTGATCACGTTTGCCTATTTATTTAACGATATCATATGTGTGTAATACCTTAATGTTGAAATAAGAAGTTATCGTTCACTCCAGTTGTATAAGTAAAGGTTGTTACAACGAGCATTCGTTATGGCCCAGAACAACAAACCGATATATCCGGGTTCGAATCTGGTTACGATAGCTATTTTTGTGGAATGTTTATCTAGGAAATCTACAATTGGACATATGTCTCAAGTTTAGCAATGCGTTATGCTAAAACAAACTCTCACTCACTCAATTCACTCATTACCTCAACCAGTCACTCACTAAGTAAATCAATCCTCGGCCCATTTAGCCTACCATGTGCACAAAAGTGGCCTTAAAACATCAATCACCATCACTAAGTAAATCAGTCACTCTCTAAGTCAATCAGTCATACGTTCGCCTTAAATTCTTTGTTCAATACTTTAGGGGACGGGAGATCTCTATCCATGCAATTTAAGCCAAATATCCGTGAAATTGAAGCCGAAGTTAGAATCTGGATTGTCAAAACGATATGATATATAGGTTTATTTTAAATTACAGTAAATCCCTGTTGACTGAAAACGACGGTGACAAAGTAGCGATATTGTATGGGTATTAGATTATTATTGAACCAGAGAAGATTACTGTTTACAGTGACCCGTGGTGTCAAATAGTGCTTTTCGTGTGTGGATCTGCTGACTGTAAATAGTCTACATAGTTCCCCTTCCGTGAAGACTTGAATCATTTGTCTATTATGAAAAATAGACTGTCTGGGTCCCATAGGCTGACGAGTTTTCCAGACTTATTATCAATATTATGGTGTGTGCGTTCGTATGTGTGTGTGCGTATATATATATATATATATATATATATATATATATATAAAGTGCGTGTGTGTTTTATGGTACATATAACGAGGCAAAGGCACAGAGCATCAACATATCTAAACATCCTTCGAAACCTACCTCCATAAATCTAAATACAAATACAACTATACATACATTAATCTAAAATAAAATGTTCCATACCTCCACATATTAATAGATGTGTGCGTATACCTAAGCATGTGTCTGGTCTACTCATCAGCCTGTGGGAACCAGCTAATTTGCTTTTCGTACGCGACAAATATGTCACGCCCACAGGAAAGCGGCTAAATGCAGGCTACGTACAAAAAGCGGAAGCACGTAAAAACATACCATTTGATACCACAGCTCGCAGCAAACAACACGTGCGTATGGTTCAATGGCGACTTGCTACATACATATCATAACTATTTTGACACCACAGTTTACGTTCAACAGTAATTTTCTGCGGTCCAAAAGAAACCTGTTTATAAAACATTTCGACACCTCAGATGCTGACCTCAGCTTTATTCTGGGTTCGAATAACTGAATAAATCCTACCTATATGAACACGTCCGACTGGTCTGTAGAAGTTCTTCTCTAACCTAAGTGAAAATCAAAGCCTTTTATATACACTCAGCGTGTTAACAAACATTACAGTTTGTTCATAACAAAGAGAATGTACACTAACTCAGTATGGACTCACTGAAGCGATTTAACTAAAATAAAAACAAATTAGCAATACTGCACAATGGATTATTACTGGACTAGAACGAAATATCGTCTCAAACCTGAGTAAATAGTATGATTTACTCGAACCTAACAGCTAATCCTCATACGTTTCCGTTCATCACTAAGGGAACGTTCATTCACGCCTAATTTAGCGTCCTAAGTATATTCAGTTAGGTGTGGTGGGATCTAAATTAAAGCGCCTATCCACTTGATCTATTTGACCCATGGTCGAGAACAGCGGATTTCAGGCAGATCTCCGATACTGCGAATGACACGTCGGGATTATAATAGCTATACATTTAACAAATTTCCTATATCAGTGTAACCTAATTACTCATAATATGGGAAAACTCTGTCCGCAGCTTAATACCCATGGAGATGCCTGCCGGAGTAACAAACGACTCCAGGAGTATAAATCCATCAACAAGCATTGTATGAATTAATAGGTCGTTTCGCCAGACCACATAAGAGGACAACAATATAGATTCTACATTATACATAACAAAGCTAATAGACTCAAACATGTTGTAATAACGACATAACTTTCTTACATTGGTGTAATAAGGAATCTGGATGGAAATAGATAAGATGTCTGGCACTGGCAATGTGCGTTTTAGGGTACATGTAACGAGGCAACAGGCACAGAGCATCAACATATCTAAACATCCTGCGAGACCTACTCCATAAATCTAAATACAAATACAACTATACATACATTAATCTAAAATAAAATGTTACATACCTCCACATATTGATAGATGTGTGCGTATACCTAAGCATGTGTCTGGTTTACTCATCAGCCTGTGGGAACCAGCTAATTCGCTTTTCGTACACGACAAATATGTCACGCTCACGGGAAAATGGCTACATGCAGGCTACGTACAAAAAGCGGAAGCACGTAAAAACATACCATTTGATACCACAGCTCGCAGCAAACAACACGTGCGTGTGGTTCAATGGCGACTTGCTACATACATATCATAAACTATTTTGACACCACAGTTTACGTTCAACAGTAATTTTCTGTGGTCCAAAAGAAACCTGTATATAAAACATTTCGACACCTCAGGTTTTTGTGTTTTAGATTCATGTATATGTAGATTTATTGCGATATACATTTATGGAGGCATAATCCTTTAATGATATTTGGGTGTTAATGTTCTGGATCAGAACTACTATGTATATGGATCTTAAAACACATGAAGACACAGTGAGACACACACACGCGGGTAACACAAACAGAAAGAGAGAGGGGACCCTTTAACACAAACAAATACACACATACAGGGGAGGAGAGAGCGAGTGAGTGAGTGAGAGAGAGAGAGAGAGAGAGAGAGAGAGAGAGAGAGAGAGAGACTCATGCACATATACATAATGTGGAGTTAAGCCTGCCACTTAGTAAGCATAACATGATCTGCCATAGAACCGAATTATGATAAACAGGACCAAGGTTCACACATCACAAATAATAATCTTTTGAAAAAGACTAATTTATGATATCCAGTTAAATCCTATCAGTTACTATTGACGTCAACCCGAGATTAGTCATATACTTCTAACTCAGTTCAAGATGAGGAGCCTTTTATAATTTATGTTTTAATCAGACTTCCTCATGGATCCTCATCCTTCCTCACACGCTTTGATCGTCCCGTAAATCATATCTGATATGAAAACATCTGAATGCGTACATTGTTTTTAGTGTGTGAATAGATGTGTGAATACAGTATGTATTATATTGGTTTATTGTTTAGTATAAAAATAACACAGAGGTGTTCTATCAGTCAACTGATTTACATATTCTCATTTTTGTATATGTTTCCTTGTTATGATGATGATGATGATGATGATGATGACGACAACGACGATGATGATGATGATGATGATTATGATGGTGATGATGATGATGATAATAATAATAATAATAATAATAGTAGTAAATTATAGATGTTGTTCAATAATATTCCAAACGTGATATATCAGTTATCATTGTGTTCACTATACGGTAAAACACATAAACGGTAAATACTAAATGTCACTTGCCTAGTATTACTAATATTACTATTACTACTACAACTACTACTAGTAGTAGTAGTAGTAGTACTTCTAATAATAATAATAATAATAATAATAATAATAATAATGTAACAATACACCATTGCTACCAGGAACCATTTAAAGGTGTTGTACACGACAACTCAACAAGATTTGTAAAACCCAATAAGAAATTTTAACCATCAACATTATTTATCGGTCAAAATAACATTAAACGGGCGAATGTTTACTACAGACTCAAACATCTGAAGAGACGATGCACTTCTACACTGGAAGCCAAATGCGCGTATGATTAAAACCGTTTTAAACAACGACAGGTTTGTTGTTTTGTTAGAACAAGAGACTTATATTAAATATTTAAGATAATCATATTTTCCTATTGTTCGATTTCACATTGTTCTTTAGCAGACACGGCTTCACCGACACGCAAACCGCAGTAGATGTCTGGATCACGGACTGCACGTGCGTCGCGGAAATTGTCTAGTATAGATGTAGCAAAGGCATGGACCACAGCTACAAGTATATCTCGTGTTAACAATACATCTAGAGAGTGGACTTTCTTAAGATGGTAACAGGAAGCTCCGTATACCGGCGTGATGTATTGATACATGTGTTACAAATAACCTGCAGATATGTTACAGGGCAATTGGGGCTCAAGGAAGATACACTAATCCGTAATACTGGTATATTTTAAGGATTTAGCGTAATGCGATGAGGTCGAGGTAATATTTGTTTAGCATCGCGTAATTTTAAAAATAATGTGCGTCCCACCTAACCGAAGATCAACAAACTAGTGATATATACATCGGTGTTTCTTCGTCACAGAAGTTATATTTAAGGCCTTATCGCTGCGCTATAATGCCAATATGGCGTATGAACATCGCGAACTAAGCCGCATGAGATTGCGGATTAACCCCAGGATTATCGACCAGTTTCAGACTAGTGGCCAATCGTTTCATTTCCTCGCCACATTTCCATATCTATCACCACATCCAGCTTTTCCCATGACTATCTCCGTCAAATTACGGTCACACGCAAACTAGCAATCGTAATAATGACACACAAGAATTATAAGTAGATCTATACCCGCGGAACTATACAATGCCAGATTACACTCATCGTAAAATGTTTGGCTAGCATACCATAACTCTTCCATAGTTGATTGTCATTCATAGTAAAATAGAGTGCATTGTCCTCAAATGAATGAATCAGACTTCTAATTTCAGCAATTACGTCATGAATTAGTTATTGCAAACGGCACGAATTAACATCTAGTGGGCGTTGACATGGGATGTATGACTTCGTTATAGGCATGCATTTGGTATAAGGGGAATTCGTTATAAACGGTTTTACTGTAGCTATATGTCGCTGTGTGATATTACTAAATAGCTTTCTGTGTATAATTGCACAGTTAAAAAAATATTATTAATATAACGCAATATAAAATTCAGACTCCGGCTTACCTATTATAAGAATCAATCAAATTTACTCCGTAATATCAGTTGATCAGAATACGACATCAACATCACTATCATCATCATCATTATCGCTATTTTCATCAACATCATCATCACAGTCATCATCAACATCATCATCAATTGCTAGTACAGCTACTATTGGTTAGGATAACAACCATACCAATCTTTACATATTTTATAAACTATCTACAATACACCTGTTATATCCTCATTTTACATCTCAGTTTACGTAGTCCAACATCCGGTTGTTTTGTGATGTCCACTTGTGACGTCTCCATCATAACCTGAGATTACTAGTCTATGTAAAGACATGATACCTTCATTCTATAATTCAATCCATTCTTCATTTCGGTGTTCAGAACATCCTTATGTATGGTGATACTCTCGTCGTGTACTTCTTTATTGTTTTACGTCAGTAAGTAATTCTCAATGATAACTTCTTTATGTAGATTTATTGTTGATACCTTCGTCATTGTATCAATTACATTTCTTGTTTTACAAATTAAGTCGTCGTGTCAGTGACACGTCACCGACTGATACGAATAGATTGTTATTTTTTATTTTGAATCTGTTCAACATATCTACGCGCTAATTTCATCATCCCGTCTAGAATACAACAGTAAGACCGGCACAGTTCTAGCCATGGTAGAGTGGTATCCAATTCGCGCATCAACCGGCCACCGCCGCTATAATAAGATAGTTCGGTTTTAAAGTACGACCCGGGAAGGTGTTGTTATCGATACTTTATTATAGGTGTTAGGTAAACTGATGGTTAGAGATGATAGCCTCATTTTAAGACGTCACCAAACTAGACGAGGACTTAGTACAACCAATGATTACACGACGACGGTGATACAAAGTGACGTAGATCTGGGGCTGATTTACTACTTGCCCAGACAGCCACCGCTTTAGTGGACACATCAAATAATATTCTCTTATCATTATATTGCTGAGGCAGTTCTATATATATACAGAGTGCTATACAACTACTTATCCGGCCACCAGGGAATGGCAAGTTGCAGGCCGGAGAGTAAATATTGGAAACGTAATCGTGCCGTCAGCTGGGAAGATTTCGTGCTAAATTTATTCACGAAGAAGAAGGTTTTCTCCGCATAAGATAACGTGTTTGTATTGCGTGCATATTTTCTTTCTCTGGCTTATTTATCTCCCTGGACATCAAATACACTCGTGCCGGAGATTTCCCCGAGCATATGATGAACACTTAATGAACTATGACCTCGTCCACTGACTTCCATGTTAATATAAGGGTGTTGAACTAAACTATGTTGGACGTCTGCCGTAATATTATATGTTTTCGAACATTACTGTAATTTGTATTATTTGTGAAGTTTCGGATTGTGGCTTTCCGGTCCGGAGAGTTTTAGGACGGGATATTTCGGACTCGATTAATATCAGAATTGTTCTGATGTTATTATTAAAGCAGTCGCTGTATAATATGTTTCTTTGTGCTTGTCTATTATTAAATTAGTTTTATCGGGTTAATTACTAGTCTTAATTATATCATGCGAGTTGTCTCACATAGCTAGTGATATAGCCGTACAAGTTCTGTTCTATGATAATTGTGTTAATTTAGAGTCTACTTCCTGCCAATATTCAGAATTTTAGGTGTAGAATCACAGCAGATTCGTCACCTTTACGTTATAAACAGAGGTCAAAATTAGTGTTTACTTCTTTGATTTTGTTGTTATTAATCCAAGTATTCAATTATGATGACATCATACTGTTGTGCATCAGTGCGACGGTGAATGAAAATATTTGACGAGAAAATGTACCATCAACCACAAATATGTCTTATTCGTGGTTTATCTCGTGTGTCACGTAACGTCGCAGTGAATAAGCAAGTGAGTGAGTAATTTGTTTAGCCTCAGCGTTGGTCAAACGTGGGACATGTTGTATAGGTGCGAAACCACAAAATTCACAAACGCAGGCGTGCGTTGGATTCGAACCCACAACATTCATCTTTGTAGCCAACATTTTAGCCACTACGCTATTTGACGTCATTATATGTTATTAAATAAATCCAACCATAACAGGTCAGCTTATATCGTTGATTAATATCAGGATGTAGTATCGTTTGTAATGATTGATCTCCCCCCGTAATGCATTTTTCGTTCTTTGTATACTATTGATAATTAATGTCCTATCCCTGGCTCCGCCAGTCTCTCCCACTCTCTCTCCTGGGTTGTCTTTTTTTCGCACAGAAGCCTGTGATACATGTATCTTTTTGTAACTTTTGTTTCTTTAGGGCCTGTGAGAAGACAGCTTTAAGTAGCTAACCAGGTCCTCTAATTTGTATGTATGCGACTTTTATGTTCTATGTGAAATATAAACCGTAACAAATAATATACAAATTGGAAATAAATATCGTCTTCATTGTTATGTTTATATTTTTATATCATATTTAACGTTCTGTGGTCAGGATGACTATAATTTTACTTTCACCTTTAAACAACAAAAACGGCTTCACGTCATTAACATTTTAACATTGACGTGATAATGTTATGCAGATGTTTAGGTCTGCCAATGTCTTGTGCCATTACTTAGACTTTCTACCCATTAAAGAAATTGGCAATCAACACGATGCCAAAAATATGTTTTATTTGTGGTAATATGGATTTGGTGTGTTAGATTGGCAACACAGGAACAGTCGAACGAAAATATATATGTTACATATCTGCATAATCAGGAAATATGTATATTAACTGATTATACAAGTTAACTGTAACATATACATGTAGTAAGAAATGGAAAGATGCTTACATAGAGAAAGGCAGGTGATTTTAAATGAATAGAAGCTTTGATGAGTGTACTAATGGCTAACTTGTATTCCGAGCCTAAAGACCTTATACATGGTAAATACAAACCGGGCTCAGTGAATATCGATATTGAAAGCGTGAATTGACGTGGAAAACACTCGCCTGTGTAAATCTACCGCAGAATAGACCCTTTAAATATTTAATAAACCGAAAACCTACGAGTCAGTAAAGTGTTAAGGACCAAGCAGAAATGGATACTGGATGGGAAATTATCGTAGGAAATAAGTTTTCTTTCTCCTTATAATGTTATGGCATTGCGTTTGTCTAAATAATGCTACTTTATTCTCTTTATTGTTTAAGTTGTCATAATTTAGTGTTGGTCTTCGCTTTTTGGTTATAACTATCGGGGTTTGCTATGACTTGCAATCGTTGCACTCAATTATATATTAAGCGAAGTTCTTTAAGTGTTCTGAGAATAAAAAACTAGAGTACTAAAATCCCTCACACACACACACACACACACACACACCGCAAAAGAGAGAGAGAGGCAGTTGTTGTTCTGGCAGGTCTCCATATATAGGCTTATATATAGCCACCAGATTGGTATATTCAAGATTTCTGATTAATTTTATTTATTAAGAAGATTTGATCACGGAATTAATTTCGCTTTTTGGGCGAAATAATAATATTTTGGAATGAATATTTTCTTATTAGCCTTCAAATACTCTTCTGCTAGATAATTCCACAAGCACGTGATTAAACTTGATGTCATACGTCAACACATCCTTGTCCCCTGACCTATATAGGTTACTATACGCTCACTGACTAAACTTTGTTGGTGGCCAGAGCACTTCGGACTTGCGGACTCCATATAATTTGCTTCAGCGTTTGTTTCTAGTATTAAAAAGTAGGTTAGTTGATTCTCTTAATTATCTCATCTGTGAGATCTCACAGAACTAAGCTACATACTTATTCATGCTCATCTTCCAACTTTTAAGATGAAGAGCCACGGATGATGCGTCCATTTTGTGTTAAAAGTACGGATAAAAATTAGTGGTAAATGGGTAAATCAGGTATAATTAACAATATAATTATTTTCTACTCTGTAATGTATTCCGACCAAACGTGAATGTTTTATGTAAAATTTTATCTGAAATAGGTCATTTTTATGCCACGTTCGTTTGTATTTATTATAATAACCATCTAATTTACATCAACATAATGAACCATACACATATCAACAAACACATATGAGACTGCTCTTTTTAACTAACAATAATATAAGCGAAAATTATATACAATCAATTTGATCACTTTGAGTGAACTAACCTACATCTTGTTATAAAATAATACCAGAATCGTAATACAGTTTTAGAATACTGACAATTTCCTTCGTTTCTTTCCACTTTCTTTTATGTATAACAAACATCGAACATTACCGACTACTTCAGCCTTCTCAAAGCACAGTCACATATAATACCTAAGTGGATCCATATCGTCGAACTATAGAGTGTATAATATAAACAGCGGCATAAAACATTTAGCATAAGAATGGATTTATGGCTCTATGTCCTAAATAGCACATAACAGTGCATATGGTACACATTGTAGTGGTCGAGGACTAATTCTAAATAAATTTTGAATTTACAATAGATGACATATTCGGTGGAGAAAACCTTGTTAATTGCTTGGTTGGATGAACAATTCCACCTAATATAGTGCCACAGCCGGGATTCGAACCTCCGACCTCCCACATATCATGAACATGAGTAAGAAAGTCGCACGCTCTTATCCACTAGGCCATAGAGGCGGTGTATCCATTATTAAATCAAGCATCTAATTTCTAAAATTACGTTATAAACGATTTATTGTAATTGACGCCAATTACCATAAAGTTAAAGGTGACTTGGATATGATGATACAAAGACTCAGTTATATCAATAAGTCCACAAAAATCGATTTCATTAGAATGAGTTTAATCTATTTACAGACTATTGTATTATACTAATAATTAGGTGTAGATACCAAAAACGATTAATAATAACAACAAATTAACATTATGCTGAGGAAAGTTGCTGATTCATCAAACATTCTGTTATGACAGGAAAATTAAATTCTAGTTTCGAAAGTAACCATCACAGAATCAATAAATCTTACTCTGTAATATTGCTGGACCAGAATACGTTATCATCATCATCATCATTATCATCAGTTGCTCTTATGGCTAATATTGTTTAAGATAACAACCAAGTTCCTCATTCCTATGTGTCTCTTGCCAAACTCTCTACAATACCTCATTTGTATTCTGATTTTTATGTCTCGGTTTCCTAGTCCAGGACCAAAATGTTGTTTGGTTTTTGTTATTCTACTCTTTATATCTCCATCATAAACTTAGTTTATTTGTTCCTGTCAGACACGATGTCTACATTTCATAATTCAATCCGTTCTTTGTCTCATGTTCAAAACTTCCATAAATGTGATATTACTCTCGTTAATGGCCTTCTTTGTTGTATTTTATATAAGTTGATCATTCCCAATAATAATTCCATCATGATGAGTTATCATTGTGTTATTGACTTTACTTCTAGATCAGTAATCATACCTGGAGTAGGGCGGCTCCATGTGGCCTAATTAGTAGCGTGGTTGGCCACAGGTCTATACCACCTATGTCAGAAGGGTGTTTCATCTTTCACTCCGCCTTATTAATTGTGGAGGTAGCTCGGCCTATTTAGCCTACCATGTGCACATAAGTGGACGTAAAATATCAACATTTATATTCCTACCTGGAGTAAATACTGGCAACTAATGAGACTTTTGGTATCTTTAACGTATCCAAACCACGTACCTACTCCTCGCCATAATAATATACCAACATCACGGTTAAACAATACGGTATTAGCAGTTGTGATGGTCATCACTCTAATATTTATATGTGTTAGGTAAATTAACAAGACAGATAATAACCTCATTTTAACATGGCTCCACATTAAACCAGGACGTAGTAATGTAAATCCTTACATGACGGGGGGGGGGGGGGATTATACTTCTAAATTGAGGACACTTAAAATAGCATTCTGCTGCCATTATATTATTATAACTGTTACCTATAGCTGCCCATCACCCACCAGGAAATGGGATATTTTAGGTGGACAGATATTATTGGGTATTTAAGCGTCACATCATCATCATCAGGGAATATGTCCGATTAATTTAATTGATGTTTTACGGCCACTTTTGTGCACAAAGGTAATGAGACGAAGTCAAAAACGAAACAACCTTCAGATATGCCCACGCCGAGATTCGAACACGGGTGGTAGTTATCTATAGTCCAACACGCTACCACTAGATACCGGAGGCGCCCTCCATTGGATAAATAGTATTTTACATTTAATATACATATGATGATATAGGCCCCAGTCTACTGTCATATATGTTATTATATAGATCAATGACTAAGGTTTATCGGGGGTGACAAATCATCGAACGTTTTGTAGCTTACTCTGGCTGGTTTGATTTGCGAAGATTTTGGACTGTGTCTTTTCGATCCCCTGATTTATCATACTAGTCCATTTTAGACTTTATTTATATTACATATATTTAGATGCTATTTTCAAAACAAACAATGTACAATCAGAATTTTTAACATTAAATCATGCCTACCTTCATAATTAAGGGTATCCAAGGAAATTACACATGGTGAACACATGACATGTTTGACGAAAGCCGTTATCGGAAAATATCTATATATATTCACTCCACAAATACTCTCCCAGATTAATCTATGAGAGAAAAGACACAATTGAAATTTATAATAAAAATAATAATTATAACGTAGGTCTCAATACTGAAAAGGATCATTCTCATTGTATCCTTATAACAACATGGCATGGTCTTTATAATACCATTGTTTGCCCTTTGGTCTTAAAAGGTTGTTGTACTCTTCTTAACATTCCAGCTCACTTCCTGCCGTCACGCTCAATTAAATACTAAAATGGGCCTTTTAAGTTGTCCTCAGAATATAAACCTCTCTAGTACTGACTGACCTGTCCCCAGAGGGGTGGGGATGAATTCAATGGCTGAGAACAGTATTGATTTACCCACCTTAGTCAAGGAAATATTGTTTAAAATAGCATAGCATAATAACATCTTATATCAAAACACTGAATATATTTGATAAAAATGATTATGACGCTATGTGTTCCATTAGTTACTAATTTATTATATTTGTCGGATTATTATAATGTACATGTGTAGGAAATTATGATTAAGCGACATTTAGAACAAGACCGTTCACCATCGAAACAATTACTGAGAGGAAATCAGTTGGTACAATATTTACTAATATACCAAATTTAATACTTTTCTGTCAAATAACGGCGATTCGGTAAAATTACTGCACGTCCAAAACGTCAACCAACCCCCAATCAGCAGAGACATTAACCCATTGCATCAATCTTCATGTTTACCAACATGCAACCCTCATGTTCGATTAATTGTGTCTAATAAATTGGGAGCATAGGGGAAATAATAAATCATATTATAATTGAACTAATTAGTGTTACTAAGGAGGAACACCTGGTTCAGCTAACGTAAAGGTTTACATCTAGGTTCCTACAGTTACTTGTTAATGGCTAAGCTAAAGCCCCATTTAGATATATTAGAGTAGTTGACTGTGTAATAGAAAATCACATTCTCTCGGTCAATTTGGTTCTAAATGGTAAGTTAGACAGGAATAGCTAGTCGCATCGCAGCGCCCCTCGGCGGATGATTTCATAAACAAACAGACGTTATAGATAAGCTGGATCTACAAGGATCTGTGGAGTCTATGTACGACATCCGTTGCGAACTAACTTCAGAAGGATGCCTCACGAGCCGTCTGCATCAATCCATCCAGTGATCCATCCATCCATCCATCCATGCATCCAATTAGCTATACGCCTACATATACTTTGTCATAATTGGATTAGATGTATCTTCCTAATAGTGATCAATAATGGACATAAACTAATTGTGGCAAAGGTCACTCGCCGATTGCTAGATGAACCAGGGCGGTGACCACTTCAGGAGACATAAACCGATTCTGGATCGAGGCAGCTATAATCCCTGGAGCTGGGCTTCTGTACGTGCCTCGGGTTAGGCTCCACAAATGAGGGAATGTTTTGTGAGCTAACATAATTTGTTCCCATCTTCATCGAACGATGTTTATGATCAACCGTACGGAGACCATCTCGAACAGTCCAAATTTTTCACCCGCGAAACGACATCGTGGACGTGTACTCGACAAGTAATCATGAATTGCACGGAATGACTACACTAACATCCCGAAATGGCATGAAATAACGTAATGGTGGCTCGCTAAGTGATAAATGACCGAACTTTTTATTCGACAGCCTGTCTAGGTGTTTATATTTACGTTTTATGACGCCCCGTATGATAGAATATGCATATAATCATTCGTTCTTCATTGCTATTCGAATTACTCGAAAATAAGAACACAGCTCCATCTCCTGTCGGATACCATTTCTGAGCTTCGTTCGTTTTAATTCACAACCTTGAGCACGAAACTGACAGAATAATAAGTAGCGAGTTACTTGATACAGGTGAAGCGAGGAGACATCACGGAATGAAATTTATTGATCCATGGACGTGTCCCACCACTAATCCGGATGACGTTTCGCGATGTTACTAGGCTATCTAGTCACGTATAATCAAAAGCGGTTCATCCTCTCCCTGTTGGCCAATATTAATATCGTCAACATGTTGTGTACCAAGAGCAACACACAGCGCCGTGTGTGTACATATAATCCGAGGCTCGTCCATGGTGATAGGCTATCGGAGATTACAGCCGGGATCCGATTTTATACGACATCACAACAAGTTGATAACAAAACAACATCACAGGAAAACAACGCCGCAACGACATCACAACAAAATAATATCACAGTAAAAAAAACATCACGACGATATCACAGCAAAACAACATTACAGCAAAACAACATCACGACGACATCATAACAAAACAACATTACAGCAAAACAACATCACAGCAAAACAACGTCGCGACAACGTCACAACAAAATAACATCACAGCAAAACAACGCCGCAACGACATCACAACAAAATAATATCACAGTAAAAAAAACATCACGACGATATCACAGCAAAACAACATTACAGCAAACCAACATCACGACGACATCATAACAAAACAACATCACAGCAAAACAACATCACAGCAAAACAACGTCGCGACAACATCACAACGAAATAACATCACAGCAAAACAACATCACGGAAAATCAGCATCACGACAAAACAACATCATAACAACAAAAATTAACAACATCCAAACAAAAGATAATGATGATCATGATGATGATGATTATTATTATTATTATCATTATTATTATTATTATTATGCAGTGATTTGACACTAGTATTATCTGTGATGTGACACAAGTATGATCAGTTATGTGACACTAGTATTATCTGTGACGTGACACTAGTATTATCATTAATGTCACACTTGCATTATCAGTGATGTGATACTAATACTCTCATTGATGTGACACTAGTATTATCAGTGATGTGACACTAGTATTATCAGTGATCGGACACTAGTATTATCAGTGATATGACACTAGTATTATCAGTGATGTGACACTAGTATTATCCGTATAATTATACTTGTTTTTCAACAACTGTCTAACGACAATGAAATACAGACTATCGTAAATATTTAGGCCCGAATTGAATCCACAAGTTAGTAGTCTACGGACAACCACGCTAACAGTTTTGCTATTTAGGTGCCTAATATGACTTCTTTATCCTCAGCTGCAATATGACACCGTTATTATTAATAATATGATATTATTATTACCAATAAGGTCATTAATATAATTTTAACTCTTTTGTTATCAACTATAGAAATAAACTGGGTAGATACGTAAACAACGTCTAATTAAACTGATAAATAATAACTGTTTTCTCCACTGGAATAAATTCTAGACCAGCCATAAACATGTATTGTATATAGAATTCTATCTTAAAAGATCATTTGTTTACATCGTTTACATTTTAATAACATTCACCGTAAAATACACAAAACAAATACAGGTTAATAAAACGATTCCTATCGAGGACTGAGGTCTGTTTTAGTCAAGTATAAGTCAGCACAGACATTGTATCCGTCAGTTAATGATTTGGTGATGGATGATTTAAATCGACACAATCAGAACCATTGTCACAATCCAGAACACGTCTGAAGCAACCACTTTGAACTAACTTCTTCGCATGCGAATATTTGGCAACTAAAAAGTTTAAAACTAAACTTTTCCCCTCTTTCTCTCTCTCTCTCTCCCTATATATATATATATATATATATATATATATATATATATATGACCCGAGATAACTTCAGTATATAATTCTTATCAGTTATAAAACACTAGTCAGATCAGTCATGGGTTCATTATGTATGTAACCATTAACTTATAATACTAGTATTATCAAACACTAGTATTATTATTAGTCAAGTGATACTGATATTATCCGTGATATGACTATATTTGTATCAGTGATGTGACACTAATATTGTCAGTGATGTGACACTAGTATTGATGATTGATGTTTTACAGCCACTTTTCTTCACAATGTAGGCTAAATAGGCCAACCGACCTTCAAAAGTAATGAAGCGAAGTCAAAGATGAAACACCCTTCAGATATGCCCACGCGGAGGTTCGAACTCCAGAAGTAGTGATTTCTGGTCCAACGCGCTACCAACTAAACTACGGAGGCGCCCTCTCTGATACTAGTATTATAATTAATGTGACACTAGTATTATCAGTGATGTGACACCAGTATTATCAGTCATGTGAGACTAGTACTATCAGTGATTTGACACTAGTATTATCTATGATGTGATACTAGTTTTATCAGTGATATGACACTAGTATTATAATTAATGTGGCACTTGCATTATCAGTGATGTGACCCTAGTTTTATCAGGATGAGTGTTGTTTAACGCATAATTTTAGTGATTGACACTAATCAGAGACACGTTTCTGTGATTTGAACTAGTTTTATCAGTGATGTGACACTAGTTTTATCAGTGATGTGACACTAGTATTATCAGTGATTTGACACTAGTATCATCAGAGATTTGACACTAGTAATATATGTGATGTGACACTAGTTTTATCAGTGATGTGACACTAGTATTATCAGTAATGTGACACTAGCATTATCAGTGATGTGACCCTAGTTTTATCAGTGATGTGACACTACTATTATCAGTGGTTTGACACTAGTTTTATCAGTGATGTGACACTAGTATTATCAGTGATGTGACACTAGTATTATCATTAATGTCACACTTGCATTATCAGTGATGTGACCCTAGTTTTAGCAGGATGAATGTTGTTTAACGACATCTCCACTATTATCCGTGATGTGACACTAATACTATCAGTGATGTGACACTAGTATTATCTGTGACATGATACTAGTTTTATCAGTGATGTGACACAACTATTATCAGTGATTTGACACTAGTATTATCTGTAATGTGACACTAGTATTATCAGTGATGTGATCACTAGTATTATCAGTGATGTGACACTAGATACTATCAGTTGATGTGACACTAGTATTATCAGTGATGTGACACTAGTATTATCAGTGATGTGACACTAGTATTATCATTGATGTGACACTAGTATTATCAGTGATGTGACACTAGTATTATCAGTGATTTGACACTAGTATTATCAGTGATTTGACACTAGTATTATCCGTATAATTATACTTGTTTTTCAACAACTGTCTAACGACAATGAATACAGACTATCGTAAATATTTAGCCCGAATTGAATCCACAAGTTAGTAGTTTACGGACAACCACGCTAACAGTTTTGCTATTTAGGTGCCTAATATGACTTCCTTATCCTCAGCTGCAATATGACACCGTTATTATTAATAATATGATATTATTATTACCAATTATATGAGACTTGTATTATATATTGAAACATATGATATTTTATACCAATTATACTGAGAATTGTATTATATAAAATCAACAATTTACATCTTCAGTTACTAGATATTTACTAAAAATCAATCTGTGAATAATCTTGTTACCAATTAGATTATTTAACTATATAAACTATCAATGTTACATAGATATTTGATGTAAGATCATCAGGATCCTCAGATAAAATAATTATGTCCTGATCCAGATTCGATCTTTAATTTGAACTTATATAAAACTGAAATAATGTTATCCGTTCCTCTGATATAATTAGGGAATAATGTCACATACAGAAGAAATTACACAAACACACACACACAACACATACACACTCACACACGCACGCACGCACACACGCATACAACACACAATTACAACACAGACACACACACATATACATAGAACACGCACACACACACACACACACATACACACACAAAACACAACACACACCATCATCCTAAATACATTCGATCCATTTCAGTCTCCAGTCAATTTCTGACCTTTGAGAGAACTAACCTAAATCACCTTGTAGATTAACATTAGAAGCTTAATACAGTTTCAGATTAGTGATAATTTTCTTCATTTCCTTGCCACTTTAGATGTGACACGACATCCAACTTTACACAGTACGCTAGTTTTGTCACAGAACAGCCATATATAATCTTAGTTTAGGTCTGACATTATCAATATTATACTTGTATTATAAATATATCAATAACGTGGCATCATATGCTGTCTAATTACACCAAACATAACAAACATAGCAGAAGAATACAAATGTTCACCTGATGATTGTTATTAATATCACCTTGTGGTGGATAGTTTTCATAATTATATCTCTAACTTCGGCGATTACCTTATAAAAGTGTTATTGTTGGCGACTCCAATAAACATCAATTAGAAGCTGACCTTGGTCGAATGATACTATATTTACGTTTTACTTTACTATATAAATAATTAGGTTAATATATGTGACGTGTGCTGCAGAAAAGATAACAACAATAAATTGACACAATATGCTGTCGAATGTTGATATCTCGGATACGAAATGAAGATTCTGATCTCGGAATTATATATCATAAGAATCAATCAGATTTAATCCGTAATATAGGTTTGCATCATCATCATCATCATCATTATCATCATCATTAATGTTATCATCATCATTATTATTATTATTACTATTATTATTATCATCATCATTATCATCATAACAATCATCATTAGTATCATCATCATCATCATCATCAGTCGCTGAGAGTGTTTAAAATAACAACCAACTTTTCCATTAATATTCTATACAACATCTCAATTCTATCATCCCTTTTACATCTTTATTTCTTTTACCCATCATCACCCCCTGTTGAAGATGTCCATTATTCATATCTCCATTATAATCTGACCTGGTTTGTCCTTCTCAGACATACATGTCCACAATCCAATCTAAAATCGGGATAATTATGTGTGTATAGTAATAGCCTCATCGTGGACTTACCTGTTGATAATTATTGTTAATATTTCAGTCTTTGTTGTTCTTAAGTTTCTTATTTTACAAAATGATTGTCAACTTCCTGACAAATTACCAACTGGGATGATTAATTTATTGTTTTCCTATGGGATCTCTTCCACAGACCTTACCTGGTTCATCCTCTGTACTACAATTTGGAAATTTTAATGGTACCGCATCCACCCTTCCCGCAATCATAAAACTCCAGCATCGTTCCAACTGGTTGAAATTTGGGCATCCTAAAGGTACCCAAATCACATATCCACCTCTCGCCATAATAAAACACCGGGAACACGGTTAGACAATACGAATAGGGCAGGTGTTATTATCAACACCTAATTATGTATGTTAGGTAAACCGAAGGTGAGAGATATTGCCATTATTTTAATAAGTCATTAGACTAGACAAGAAAATCTTAGATTTGTGTCCTTTTTGGTGTACGACTTGCAGACAGCCACAACTTAGAGGACACGTAAAAATATATTGTTCTGGCAGGTCTCTATATACAGTGTTCTATATAGCTACCCACTAGCCCGCCCGAGTTTGGTATATTCAAGGTTTCTGATTAATTTTATTCATTAAGAAGATTTTATCACGGAATTAATTACGTTTTTTGGCGAAGCAATTATATTTTGGAATTAATATTTTCTTATTAGTCTTCAAATATTCTTCTGCTAGATAATTCCACAAGCACGTGATTAATACTTGATGTCACACGTCAACACATCTTTGTCCCCTGACCTATATAGGTTACTATACGGTTCACTGACTAAACTGTGTTGATGGCCAGAGCACTTCGGACTTCAGTAAAATTCTCATTTCATTTACATCAGAAATGTTGGAATGTTATTTTTAAAGCGAACTCCGTATAATTTGTTTCTTCATATTTGTTTTTCAAGTAAGTATTAAAGGAATTTCGGTTTTATTCAAAAGTAAGTTAGTTGGTTATCTTAATTATATCATATGTGAGATCTCAGACAACTAAGCTACATACTACTTCAAGCTCATCTTCAAATTGTTAAAGTGTAAAGCCCCGGATAATGCGTCCATTTTGTGTTATAAGTACGGATCAAAAGTGAGTGAGTGAGTGAGTGAGTGAGTGAGTGAGTGAGACGTGGAGGATGTCAAGTGTGAAAAATCTGGTTGCCTATTTTGTATTGTCTGCATATTATTATTATTATTATTATTATTATTATAGCGAGAGGTGGATGCGTGTTCTAGGTACCCTTGAGATACCCAAAGCTCTAGCATTCAAAGTTTTGTACCCTAATCTGGATTAACCAAATAACAGTTATATTTGTGGAAGAGATTTAGTTGTCTGTCATAAAGCTGACAGTCTGTTATCTAAAACAAGAAATGTAAAGGTAATAAAGAGTAAAACGTCAACAATAATTAGCCATAAAGAAATCCTTTTTATCAATTATCAACTGAGGTAAAAGACAATAGTAAAGTCCATAACGGGAGTATTATCATCAGTACGGAAATCCTGATCAACAAAACAAACAACAAAATTATACTTTAAAAAGTAGACATCAAGTCTGAAGGGAACTAACCATCTCAAGTTATCACCAACAAGTGAAGAGTGTGAGGAACAAAAACAAAAGTTGGTCCTCTACTCTAGAAACTGAGATGTAAAAGATGTCACATAACTGTCATGATGTGATGACAGCTTGGCGGGAAGTAGATAGGAAAGGGGAGGGGAGGACTGCGTAGTTATCTTAACAGAGTGTATTTGTAATAGTAAATGATAGCTGACATGATAATGATGATGATGATGATGGCGTGTTTTGGTCAATCCATATTAAGGAGCAAATTTTAACGTATTGTTATGACAGTTATTTCCGAAGCTAGAATTTCTATTTCTATTTTTGAACAGCGTATTCGATGAATGATAAACATTCAACACCACAGTATATTCCCTTCTTATCTTTATTTGTCTTGTTTGTTTTCCTTATCTTGTCCTTTCTTGTTTACCTTTTTGTTTTGTTTTGCTTCAAATTTGTTTACTAAATTGAATTAATATAAATTTATATTTCCGTATCAGGTAATTTGGATCCATAATTTCTCCGAAAGTCTATCCAATATTACCTTGCCTTAGCTTATAGTGCTTTGCGATACGTTGATCTAGATTGTGATATAGAATCCCAAGCTTTGTGAATGTCAGATGGTTCATTCATTAATAACAGGATTAGGTCTGATTATCTAAAAAATCTCTTAAATGAGACCAGCTCCTCAGATGAGCAATGCACTAACTCACTGAATAACTCACTCACTCACTCACTAACTCGCTGTTCTCACGTCATATTACATATCACAGCTATAAAAGATTTGTAGTCTAAATATATTATTGTCACATATCTTCCTCTTCAGTGAGTAGCTTGAAAAGACTCAGCTCTGGTCATGACATAAGATATGTGGTCGTGATGTGTCTTCCTCGGAAGTAATCCACAAACATAGTAACTGTTTTGTTTTTTAATTGATTACATGGCATATTCATCTTTAAATAAACCCATTACAATATCGATCGTTATGGCATTGATGTGATAATGTTATGCAGATGATTAGATGCTGAAAATACTGTCTTATGTGCATCTACCGCAGAATAGCCCACTAAAATATTTAAGATCAGGTATAACGCCCTCAATGTTTTAAATTTGTTTTGGCTCATAATGACATTTAATTATCCTTCTATGTACACTGTTAAATTCGCAACTAAATGAAACATATACATATTAATAAAAGTGCATTTTAGTAACCACCTATCTCCCAATGTATGCCTAATTAAATATGCAGAATCTTAAATTATGATATTTCACGATCTACTTAACTGATTTACATCTGGTTTTCACCAAAGTGAAAGGAATTATGGTAGCTATGAAGTAAAGGGTGTTTAAATGCCGTTTTCCCAATTTTGTTTTTTGAGTCATGTGTGTCAGAATATCTAGAAAAGTAGTTGACTGATGTTAATGAAACTTTGCTGATCTAAAATTACTTATATTGTTCAATTATTCACAGAGATGTGACATGTTATATCCATGAAAATATGTGTTTTTGTAACATCTGTACATTAAAAATCATAAATGTTTTAATATTTGCCTGATCGTTTTTATTTTAGCACATGTTGAAATATAATATATAGCCATCATAAAATATCAATTCATTACTTCCATAAATAACCATGACATTTTGACATAAAAATACCCTATATATTTTTCGCTGGCGGCGATCTTTGGTCATGTGACTTGCTGTAATTGGGTCATTATTCAAAGTTTCTGCTTTGCATGTCATTATACTTCTTTGTCACAAATTTGACATATTTACGACTTATAACAAAAAAGATAAAAAATTAGTTATACCTAAAAATAAATTCTCCTTATTTTTGTGGTGGATTTAGCTTTTCGGCTCACATCTCTCGGAAGTGTCCTATTAGGCTACCAGCACACTAAGTTAAATATTAAGCCTGAATCATTGAAGTTCACTAAGAATATAGAACACTCTGGTACTGGCCCCCTCCAGATATGAGTGAGGCCACTGTGAGTCTTTGATATAATTCCAAATTTATCAACCTCATTCTGGGAAACATTTGATAAAACATCACATAATAACACAATCGTGAATAAAAACAATCTTATATTATTAACTTTATCTTCATGTATCACCGTTAAAATTAGTTTTATATATTAACTCTAAAATGTTAAATCTTTCGATTTTAATTAAAATGTAAATGTACAGGAACTTATGACAAACAATATTTACAATGAGATTGTCTACTGCAAAAAGTATTACAAACAACTGTTCAGTTAGTAGAAGGTTTAATAATATTCGCATTTAAATGCTGTCAATTAATGTTTATTTAGTAAAATCACTCCAAGTTCAAAAACACTTCATTCAACTGACATTTCAGCCTAAAATCAGATGAGAGATTACGTTTGACATCAACCCTCAAATTAACAAATATACCACCCTACTTCATCAAGTAAGACATTGATAGTGGCATATGACTGGCAAAAATATACACACACATATACATACATACATACTTACATATATACATATCGGCTACTCTGATTGATCATCACACATTTTTAGTAATTATTTTAACTGATGTGGTGGATCACTTCGGTACATTCTATATTGTAAATGCTTCAAACAGAAATACCGATAAACCTCACTACTAAACGGAAATTTACTGAAACCAACATGACAAAATTTAAACAATTGCTTTGTGATAGGGATTTTTCTGAAATATAAAAATTATGATTGTCCTAACTCCGCTTATGATAAATTCATATCACTCTATAAAACTATATTCAATGAAACATTTTCTTTGCTTAAAACACGGTTCAATAAGAAATACATGAAACGTGATCCATAGGTCTCAACCGGATTATTGGTATCTGCCAGACATAAGGCAACGTTATTTAAAAAGAAACTTAGTAAACAAACCGACGAAAACATTAAATGCTATAAAAATTATTTGAATTTATTCAATAAAGCCAAGCGCGAACTAAAAAGAAGCTATTACTCCCATCTCCTAGAATTAAATAAAAACAATATGAAAAACACGTGGTCAGTACTAAAACAAGCAATAGGTAAACAAAACGACAAATCTAACTGGCCCCAGACTTTCAAAATAGACAACAAATATATTTCAGGTGAAACTGAAATAACAAATAGCTTCAATAAGTATTTTTCAAAAATTGGCAAAACCACCTCTGAAAATGTCCCGAAAACGTACAAAAAAGTTAACGACTATTTGAAAACACCTCAAATAAACAGCATATTTTTGGAAACTATAGAACCAGATCAAGTCCCCGAAATCACAAAAAAATTAAAACCTAAGCTTAGTACAGGTCATGATGAAATATCCTCGAAACTACTCCAGGAATCTATTGAATACATTAAATATCCATTGACACACATTATAAATAGATCAATAATTACCGGTATTGTTCCCAATCGGCAGAAAATAGCTAATGTAATTCCAATACACAAATCAGCTGATCCCACTGAATTAAAAAACTATAGACCCATCAGCCTTCTCCTAGCTTTTTCGAAAATATTTGAAAGGATAATGTATAACAATGTAATGAGCTTCCTCAATAGTAATAATATTCTTTACAAACATCAGTATGGTTTTCGTGAGAAACACTCAACAATTCACCAAATTATACATTTATTAAATCAATGTGCATTAGCTAATAATTCGACTCCTAAGCAAGTTACCTTATCTATTTTCTGCGACCTCTCAAAAGCATTTGATGTTATAAAGACAGACACGTTATTAAATAAATTAAATTACTACGGTATTAGGGGAGTCGCCAACAAATGGTTTGCCAGTTATCTCGGTGGAACAATATGTTTAAATCGGTAAAACGAAGTCAGATATTGAATTCATGAACTGTGGGGTACCACAAGGATCTATGCTAGGTCCCTTGCTATACTTAATATATGTTAATGATATATCAAAATCCACAAATGCACATATATTATCTTCTTTAGTCATTAGTGATACTGATATTTCCATCTTATATCAAAAGCAAATGCAGAAATGAATAACTTATTTAAATGATTTTATGCAAATGGTTTCCCGCTAAATAAAAACAAAACAAAATATATGGTTTTCAAAGGTGATACCAAAAATGTTGATTTTAACATCTTGGACATTTCAGTTGGTGGTACTCATTTAGAGCAAATTGGTTCTCAATTCCAAGAGAAAACCACAATCTCTGGATGAGACTCTTTCATGGAAATATCATTTGACTTACGTGAAAAATAAGATTTCGGGCATTATATGGCATAAAAAAGTAAAGAAGTTCCTGAAAACATTATACCTTTGGCTCTCATACAACCGTATATCTCATATGGTTTACTAATTTGGAGGAACGCCAATTCATCAATCCTTCAGAAAACTGTGTCTTTGCAGAAAAGAGCTATTCGTATTATTAATAATGCGGGTTATAACAACCATACGGATCCATACTTTATTCAAAAACTGTGAAATCTTAAAATTAAATGACAGGTATCAATACCTAGTATGTTTATTCATGGACAATTTTATTAGCAACAGACTTCCTATATCCTTCAATGGCCTATTCCGTCTAAATTCTGATGTACAGGAAAATCGCGTGACAAGGCAATCTAGTCATATGAATGTACCTCGATGTAACTCTGCACTATCCAGTAAGTTGCCATTGGTCAATTTTCCCATTATATGGAACAATTGGAATAGTATCCTTTCCACTTGTAATTCAAGATAAAAAACTAAGAAAACCCTGAAAATTTACATCTTAGCTACTTACTCAGCATCTGTAAAATGTAACAACCCTTATTGTTATCAATGTACACATATCTAGGTAATTATATGATTCCTTGGTACCTGGTCCACATACTCCCAATACACACACGGCCAGACTTGCAAATACACAAACGACGTTTTATTGAGCTGACTATTATTAGCTATGATTGTTCGGGGCCAATGGGAAGACAGCTTCGGCTACATGGTCCCCCAATTTCTTAATATGTAATATACTTGTAAAATTGCATTATGTATACGTTATTTGATATTTAAATTGGAAATAAATACTACTACTACTACTACTACTACACACACACACACACACACACACACACACACATATATATATATATATATATATATATACAGCGGGGGAGAGAGAATGATATTCATATACTAACCGAGCACGAACAAAATCAAATTACGAATCATTGAAATAAGGCTTCATATCTAAAATCACGATCTCACCGAAATATTGATTTACACTCAGCTTAGAACTTGTATACAATCGTATTATTGTTATTTATCATATCATACCTAAACCTATCTAATTCATAAATCACACCTGTCCGTGTTACATGGAAGGTTTATAGAAGATAATCAGCTTATGAAGGTTTATATAAAACAGAAATAAAGATATTGGTATCTCTGACTTATAACATGGAACGACTTCAGATACAGAACCGAGAACAGACACACACCACACAAACACACACAAACACACACACACTCATGCATACATACATACATACACACACACACTATCACCCTAAAAACATTCGATCCATTTCAGTCTCCAATCTATTCCTGACCTCTGGGTGAACTAACCTACATAATGTTGTAGATTAACACCAAAATCTTAATGCGGTTTTAAATTACTGATAACTGGCCTCGTTTCCTTTCCACTTTCTTTTACATATAACACATCCGGTCTTACCGACTACTTCATCCTTCTCAATTCACATTCACATATCATACTGCTTAAGTATCATAAGTAGATCCATATCGTCGAACTATAGAGTGTATAGTATAAAAAGCGGCATAAAACATTTGGCATAAGAATGCATTTATGGCTCTATGCCATACATAACACAGTCAATATGATACACATGATAATGGCCGAAATGGCAGTCATTTTATATGACTTAGCTACCTCAAGTGAGGGAGAAGCATTTGGTCTGTAATTTACTGCTTGCTTCATCACGATGACTAATTCTTAATAAATTTAGAATTTACAATAGATGACATATTCGGCGGAGAAAACCTTACCAGGCGCCTGGTTGGATGAAAACCTACTACTACCTACTACTACTCGCACGGCATGGCTTTGAGTAGGAAGGTCACACACTCTTACCCACTAGACAATAGAGGCGGTTTATCCATTATTAAATCAGGCATCTAATTTATGAAAGGTTATAAGGGATTTATTGTAATTGACGCCAATTATCATAAAGTTAAAGGTGACTTGGATATGATGATACAAAGACTCGGTTATATTAATAAGTCCACAAAAATCGATTTTATTACAATGAGTTTAATCTATTTACAGACTATTGTATTATACTAATAATTAGGTGTAGATACCAAAAAAAGTAATATTATGCTGAGGAAAGTTGATGATTCATAAACAATATTGTTTCTAACAAGAAAAAGATATTCTAGTTTCGAAAGTAACCATCACGGAATCAATCAAATTTACTCTGTAATATTGCTGGACCAGAATACGTTATCATCATCATCATCATTATCATCAGTTGCTCTTATGGCTAATATTGTTTAAGATAACAACCAAGTTCCTCATTCCTATGTGTCTCTTGCCAAACTCTCTACAATACCTCATTTGTATTCTGATTTTTATGTCTCGGTTTCCTAGTCCAGGACCAAAATGTTGTTTGGTTTTTGTTATTCTACTCTTTATATTTCCATCATAAACTTAGTTTATTTGTTCTTGTCAGACACGATGTCTACATTTCATAATTCAATCCGTTCTTTGTCTCATGTTCAAAACTTCCATAAATGTGATATTACTCTCGTTAATGGCCTTCTTTGTTGTCTTTTATATAAGTTGATCATTCCCAATAATAATTCCATCATGACGAGTTATCATTATGTTATTGACTTAATTTCTAGATCAGTAATCATACCTGGAGTAAATACTGCCAACTAGTGAGGCTTTGGGCATCTTTAAAGTACCGATATCACGCAACTACTCATTGCCACAATAAGGCACTAGCATCACGGTTAAACAATTCTATATCAGCAGATGTTATCATCATCACATTAATATCTATATTAGCTAAAATAACAATGAGAGATGATAGCGTCGTTTTAACGTGTCTCCGGATTAAATCCGGACGTGGTAAAATCAATCGTTACATGACGGGGGGCGAGTTTACAAATTACACCAGGTCTGGGGCTTATAAAATAGCATTCTGCTGTCATTATAGTATCATAACCGTTATCTATAGCTACCCATCACTCACCAGGAAATGGGATATTTTAGGATGGGGAGATATTATTCGATATTTAAGCGTCACATCATCAGGGAAGATCATTCGATAAATAATATTTCTGTTATTTTTTGTGAGAAATTATCATTTTCTTTACATATAATATCCATTTGATGAAATAGGCTCCCTTCTCCTGTCATATATGTTATTATATGGGTCAATGACTAAGTTGAACGTATGACAAATCATCAAACTTTTATAACGCTACTCTAGCTGGTTTGATTTGCGAAGCTTTTACACTGTGACTTTTAGGTCCACAGAAGTTTCAGACTAGTCCATTTTAAACTTGGGCCAAGTTTCTATTCTATTTATGCTACAAACATTGAGATGCTATTTTTAAAACAAACAATTTACATTCAATATATTCGTGTTTTTTAGAATTAAATGCATTTTATATTTATTTGGGATTGGGTTGTTTAATTAGCTTTGTTATCTCATATGGATGATCTCATATATCTATTACTAACTACATCATATATAACCTCCGAATTACGGGTATCCAATGGCATTACGCGTGGTGACACGTTTGACTAACACCATCATCGAAAAATATGAATATATATTCATTCCACAAACGTACTCCCAGATTAATCTATCAGAGAAAAGCCACACTGGAAATTTATAATAATAAGTGTTTAGGACAAAATAATCAAAATGATAAACCTTTACTGGGATGGACATCTCAGCAGGAAGTAAAAACCATTCTCTTTGTATCCTTATAACAACATGGCATTGTTTTCGTCTTTATAATATCACTGCTTGCTCTTTAGTCTTAAAAGGCTGTTTTACTCTGCTCTCCTTAACATTCCAACTGACTTCCTGCCGTCACGCTCAATTAAATACTAAGACGGGAAGTTTAAATTCTCCTGGGAGTAGAAACCTCTCTAGTACTGACTTTACCCACCTTAGTCAAGGAAATATTGTATAAAATATTACAGCATAATAACATCTTATACCACAACGCTCTCTGAATATATTTGCTAAAACGTTTCCCATTAATTACTAATTGGTTATGCCTTTTATAATATATATGTGTAGAAAAGTATGATTAAGCGATATTTACAACAACACTATCTATGCATGCATGTATGCATGCATGTATCGAAAAGTGTGTCTGCATCCACCTTTCCTATGAAACCATCAGCGTTTAAATAAAATGCACCACAAACGTCCACCCTGATTTACTTTAAGAAACGACCAACCATTATTAGTAATCCACTACATCAGTAATTTGTATACGTCTATGCCTAATTACATGTGCGTTATATATATATATATATATATATATATATATATATATATATATAACATTAATTGTGTCTACTAAATTGGAAGCATAGGGGAAATAATAAATCATATTTTATAATAATCCTATGATATTCTTCTATTATAAATGAACTAATTAGTGTTACTAAGGAGGAACACCTGGTTCAGTTAACGTAAAGGTTTATATCTAAGTTCCTACAGTTACTTGTTATTGGCTGAGCTAAAGCCCCTATTAGATGTATTAGAGTAGTTGACTGTCCAATAGATAAAAACATTCTCTCGGTCAATGTGGTTCTAAATGGCGGATGATTTCTAAGATATCCCATAAACAAACAGATGTTATAGACAAGCTGGATCTACAAGGATCTGTGGAGTCTATGTACGACATCCGTTACGAACAATCTTCAGAAGGATACCTCACGAGCCTTCTGCATCAATCCATCCATCCACCTACCCGTCCAATTAGCCATACCCCCCAAATATAAAATGTTATAATTGGATTAGATATATGTTGCTAATAGTGATCAATAATGGACATAAACTAATTGTGGCAAAAGGTCACTCGCCGCTGGCTAAATCAACCAGCGCGGTGTCCAGTTCAGGAGACATAAACCGATTCTGGATCGAAGCAGCTATAATCCCTGGAGCTGGGCTTCTGTGCGTGCCTTGGGTTAGGCTCCACAAATCAGGAAATGTTTTGTGAACTAACATAATTTGTTCTCATTTTAATGGAACGATGTTTATGATCAACCGTACGGGGACCATCTCGAACAGTCCAAATTTATCAGCCGCGGAGCGACATGGTGGACGTGTACTCGACAAGTAATCAGGAATCGCACGCAACGACTACACTAACATCCCGAAATGGCATGAAATAACGTAATGGTGGCTCGCTAAGTGATAAATGACCGAACTTTTTATTCGACAGCCTGTCTAGGTGTTTATATTTGCGTTTTATGACGCCCCGTATGATACAATATGCATATAATCATTCGTTCTTCATTGCTCCTCGAATTAACCGAAAATGAGAACACAACACGAATCTGACAGAATAATAAGTAGCGAGTTACTTGATACAGGAGAAGCGGGGAGACATCACGGAATGAAATTTATTGATCCATGGACGTGTCCCACCACTAATCCGGATGACGTTTCGCGATGTTACTAGGCTATCTAGTCACGTATAATCAAAAGCGGTTCATCCTCTCCCTGTTGGCCAATATTAATATCGTCAACATGTTGTGTACCAAGAGCAACACACAGCGCCATATGTGTACATATAATCCGAGGATCGTCCATGGTGATAGACTATCGGAGATTACAGCCGGGATCCGATGTTATACCACATCACAACAAATTGATAACACAACAAAACAACATCACAGGAAAACAACGCCGCAACGACATCACAACAAAATAATATCACAGTAAAAAAAACATCACGACGATATCACAGCAAAACAACATTACAGCAAAACAACATCACGACGACATCATAACAAAACAACATAACAGCAAAACAACATCACAGCAAAACAACGTCGCCACAACATCACAACGAAATAACATCACAGCAAAATAACATCACGGAAAATCAGCATCACGACAGAACAATAGAAAAATATCCAAGCCAAAAGATCATGAATATGATCATGATGATGATGATGATGATGATGACGATTTTAACTATGGTGATAAATAACTAGTATATAGTTCTATACGAAGGTTCCGTGGTTTTATTGACAAGTTGACCCCATGGTTTTATCCTTTCCGTCCATATTATTCTTCTGGATTTAATATTTTACATATTATGACATCTGGTAATTTGAAATTCTTCAGCCGTACATATATTATTATTAGGGGAATATAGACAACCTCCATTTCAGTACTAATCCAAAAATACTCACACAAATTCTAAATGATGTCAAAATATGAATACAATCAACCACATATTAAATAATCCAGCTTAAATGTTGGTTAATCGACTATTAATGGTCTGTGGGCGCCGCCATTTTAAGCCATACACCGACCGGGTGTTCCTAAAATCTGACGTCACTTAATACAAACTGCTTGTATTTCCTGGTTATAACGATGTGAACAGGGGTCAGACAAAAGTGTATTTATTAATATTCCATTACAGTTGGTTCAAACAGTCTCGTATGATACTGAAGTGGCTACACTGGTAATTAGGATTATTTCTTTATATCTATAATACCAGGTAAAGTTCATAATTATTATCCGGGGATTTCAAGTTACCTTTATAAACACAGTACATTTAAATCATATTATCTGAAGGCGAACTGTTCCTTTAATATTGAATTTAAATAAACTAACTGGCGTCTATCTGAAAGACGTTTAATTTAGAGTTTCTATATATTTGTTGTAACTTTTATTTTAAGTATAAAGTCTACTCTATTAAAGCTAAAAAACAGTAATTTGGTACCTGTTGATTTACCATACTATATTACAGCAGGTATACACCCTGAAATTAAGAAAAATCCGTGTGTGCGTGCGTGTGTGTGTGTGCCCGTGCATACGTGCGTGCATGTGTGTGTGTCAGCGTGTGTGTGTCAGCGTGTGTGATGTAGGAAATAGCTTAAAACCCTTTTTTTCTAAGACAATATGCAGACTTTTTAATCAAATAATCTTTATCTGGCATGTTTCATTGTTTGATTTCGGCCCATTCAGCCTACCATGTGCACAAAAGTGGCCGTAAAACAACAATCATCATCATCATCTTCATCGTCTGATTTTTTAATTTCGTCGATCAAGTTTATTTTGAGGATGAGCTAGAACATCTGACGCTAGAGGGCAGTACTTGGAAACATTTATCACACGTGATCGATAATTAATTATTATTATTAAGCGACATTATCGCTGGAATGACAATAATTTAATAACATTGACAATAAACACATGTTGTAATCACGATTATTTAAAAGGCTGGCGCAGATTTGTATCGAATATATATAAAAGAAAATTTAAACATACATATGTATCTGGTAAGGGTTCATAGAATATCGCGGACTGCATTGTGTTTGATGGGTGTAGGTCAAAAGCCCTCTAGGTTAAAAGCCCTCACTTTCAGTTTAAATACCCTAACCATAACCCATAACCCTAACCCTATGTATACTTTTTATATGCCACTATTAAAAATATTACTCGAATATTTCTACGAAAATAACATATTATCCAAGTATATATGAGGGCTTTTATCTAGAGGGCTTTCGATCGGAACCCGTGTACAATACCGTGTACAATCCACATAAAATACATCATCCACGAGCAGATGGCTCGCCAGTTACCTGGCTCTGGTTTACTGTCATAACTAGCTCCGTACACTGTATGGCTTCTTTGGTATTATGGCTTTACCTTTAAATATGACTTTAACATATTGTTTTAGGTTTGTTGCTGTTTGATGGAAAGATGGGTTCAGTTTTAAATAACATCATCTGACCCATAATTAATGGTGGGTTTCAACGAAATAGTATCGTAACTGACAAATCGATTTTTATGGTGTTATGGCGTGTTCATTAACATTGAGTAAACACAGAGTTGACTAAGCTCCTCAGTTGGCCTTGGATTAAGACATATTACTAATCCATAATTCCATCAGTCTTCTATTTGGAACAGACGAGATTCTCCGGCTAATCATATCTAGAAGATGTGTCATCTTTCACTTCATCTCGTTACATTTAGAGGCACCTTGACCCACTTAGCCTACCATGTGCATAAAAGTAGCCATAAGATATTAATTGATTTAATTTAAAGGTCACAGGAAAAGGTTTCCCAAATTAGTCAAAATGTTAGTGTTATATATTAAAACCAATTTCAATCAGAGATATATTTAATTTTTCCTAGAAATAAAATTACAGTGGTTTTTAAACTTGCTTTGCTAGCATCTCACATGGCCGAAACTTAATCGAGAATATTCGGAAAACTTCGTAATGTGACGTCATCTTTGCCAAACATAGACCCAAACACTCCTCCGTGGCCTTGTTTAACCTGTGTTACGTGTTCCATATTTTCTTTATTAAACATATAAAATGGTGCATTGTGCTGCATACAATTGTGCAAAGAAACATACATCAAATACCAATGATTATATCCAACGTGTAAGTGCCGTCCAAACCAGAGCCGAAACAACAACTACAACCCGAAAATTACAACAACAAAAATTGGTAAACAAAACACACCTAGGGCGGCACATCCCTGTATAGACTAGCATAGGCCGCATATGAGAGAGCCCCAAGCATACACCGGGCTCCCGTGTACAGACAAATACCACTTTGTTTTAAATGAAGTTATGCGATAGGAGGGAAATACTCGCATTCAGACCCAGTGTATTGACTTAGCAATTAAACTATTACCAACACAAACAAATACACGCCAATCTAACTCTTGTTGTTGACCGGGGCGGGGTGTCACCGGCATAGGTAGCTATTCTGGGTTCAGGTATGCACTTGCTAATTCCTCACAATTAATGCTGTCTGTGAGCTGTATCGCTAGTGGTTCAAATCTGTAGGGCTTGATATCCCTGAGAATGTCAAAAATTTCGTCGGAATCTGACATTTTTGTCTGTCAACTGGTCAGGACGTTTTGTAAACAAGCTGTGACACAATGTGATGTTTGGCAAACATGACGTCACACAATAACCTCTAGCGAGTGTAGTACACGCTAGCAATGGCTTGTGAAAGTTCGGAAATTAAAGATTTTGGGAACATTTTAAATAGAATTATAATAGCTGGTGGTTAAAATTGTTTTGAGTGTGGCAGTGCATCTGACAGGGAATAAAATAATTGTTTGTTATGTTATATTTACTTCGAAATGTGAAATTTCTTTTCCCGTCACCTTTAAAGTCAAAGTTTGACAGCTTTAATGACCGGATTGCAAAACGTTAAGGATTTAACACACCAGATGACGCTAAATACTACTTCTCGTCAGTACAATCCTAGGATCCTTGGCACAGCTTAGAAAATTGAGGTTTGGCAAATCAGAATTGATCGTTTTATCATATGGTTTGTTTACATTAAAAGAAAATACAAAACATCAAATTATTGCGGGAAAACTGTTGATCACAAAAAGATAACTTTTTAAATACTAGTTCCACACTTTTGGAAAATAACCAACCGTAAAGGACAGACTTACTAGTATAACTTTGTACATCTCGAATACTGTACTGTCTTCTGGATCATGCCTGGTTAATGTTTTTGTCAAGAAACACGATTTCTATTACCTTGAATTATAATATATATATATATATATATATATATATATATATATATATATATATATACAGAGAGAGAGAGAGAGAGAGGAGAGAGAGAGAGAATTGTATTTTCAATTTTATTAAGTTTGTTGAAATGTGTATAATGCGTACACGGTTATATCACACCATATGCTGAATTCATATTTAATCAGTACACTATGTAACCATCAAAAACAAAAACAAACTTAACTACACTTGGTGATTAACTGAACAAACCAAATGTTTTTAAACAACGACATTAATCTTGGAAATATGTCTGGGTACACAAAAGTAAACAAACCGGTTTATCAAAATGCGAACACAAATGAAAACCGTCAAATTCTAACAAAAATCCAGATATAGAACATGGCGAAATAAATCATTCGTTTCTACGTCTGATATAACGATATGGACCCTGAGATGTTACATAGGTATTCCTATGTTAATAATGAATCAGACTAGTTCTTTGTTGTTGAACGACAGTCCTGGGATGACCAAACAGGACGGATCTGTTTGACCTGTTTAGGTGCTGCTACTGCAACGTCTGTTCAAGCTGCCTTTTTCTTTGTGGGGTTTAAGCCAAGATTACCAGAGCTTAAAATATCCCCATACGTTACCGTTAGATACGTTGTTTTTTATGCAGATAGTGGGCAAATATAGGACTCCTTGCCAGAATATCCTGGATGGCCATTAAACAGGATGTGGCTTAACAGAGTCTGGTTGATCACAAAGTCTAGTAATATCTCGTAATAATCAAAACTTCTCACCGAATGGTTATTAATTGCCTATAAATAGAACTTCATTCGAACACTTAAGAACTGGGTTTTTTTAAATGCTTTTCTTCTTAAGTCCATGTCGTTTTATTAACGAACGATTAGAAGATGAAAACAGATATAACTGTCAGACCATCTGATAACTGGTCCCAATGGTGACCGTAATACAGACGTTGTACTGTAAATAATATTGCGGGAAATTCTGGAAAATAATCCATTTTTTAAGACTGGAGTCTCTCTACACTCAAATACCTCATCATAATGTATTGGAAAATAAATATAGATTATTATCAAATAGAACACTTTATGTTTATTTGGGGTCGATCTCATATGTAAAAAATGCAATCATCAACCTATATATTACGTACTAACTACCCGCGTTTGTAACATATTTTCAACATTTCATTAGCCAACTTCACCGAATATCGTGAAAACGGTGTTGTTCCAAGCGAGCAGTTGAGTCCCTACGTTAACCGGCATCTAAGCCTCTAGGGTGGATGCAAATAGCTAACCTATTAATATTTGCGCACCATTCACAATTGTTTTCAAACTCAGCTTTAATTCTAACGGGTATATTCTAATTTGAAACGTTTGCATGTTTGCATTATGACAAAGTATAATTCTGTTTAGCGTTTTGTCTAGCAATGGACATTTTCTTTTCAACCTATTGACCTAGTTCATTTAAGCAATATTTTATTTTCCCCAAAATGCCCTAAATCCATATACAAATAGGTCAAACCATACAGACAATACATATATGATGGTGAAGCGAAAGTGAGGCGTCGGTGGATCCAATCTTTTATATTATATTTTAGTAATTAATTATACACACCCGATTAATGTGTGTCTATTTAAATACAAAAATAATAACTAATAATACTTTATCAAAGTATTCAAAGTTCTGCAATCCTTTCAAAACGCCTCCTGTCACTCATGTACCGATAGATGGAGTACAGCCTTAACATATTTTCCGCAATGGACATATAGCATTATCACCGTGCAATATTAATTGATCTCTTACGTTAGCTCTTTGAAATAATCTAGATGTCTGTGAACAGCAAAAAGGGCACACTCCAAAAAGAAGTGCTTGACATTTTTCATCCCAGTGTGCGCACTGACATGATGCACTTTCTTCAACATGTAAATTGTGACACGGATGAAACTTCAGATTACGACAGCCAGTTTTCATTCATGACAGATGAATGTTTTCCCGCCTGGACTCGTAATAGAATATAGTAATTGAGCTAGTTCAAAGAGAATGGATAGTTAAGTCAAATCAAAATCTATTCTAACATAAACTTAAATTGGTGTTATTACTTGTATCGGTTCCTAAAAGAGCAAAATGCGCCCTTGTTATAGTCTGCTTCAGATGCGCGTATGGCACTATTTTGGGTGTGACGTCATTGCCAGCAAACGAAAACTACGAGGATTTGAGCTTCGAATCATTATTAAACGATGCTGATATTGGTACAGCATCAAATCCTCGAACGTGCAAGGGATATGTTCGACATATTTGACGACTTCTAGGCCCGTGGTTTCATTCATTAATTTGTCAGCTTGGTCATTGCCCTGAAGGTTTCTGTGGCTTGGAAACCAGTGGGGGCTTACTTTGAATTCCACGCTGTCTCATGGTTGACGCGACGATAAAGATATTACTGTGATGATTTCGGGCTAGGTGCGGAAATTATAATAATATTAATAAATACATGTTTATATAGCGCCAGAACCAAGTAACCCTGTTCTGAGGCGCATTACAATATTATTATCCCTGATTCAGACCTCCTTCAAACGGCACTACCTCAACTCCCAACGGAGCATACAACGCATGCTGCAATTAAAGGCGCAAAGCGTTACTCAAATGGATAGCAATCATCACGTCCTGTCGGGTTCTCATTGTATGGATGAGTGAACCAATCATCACATGACGGTATTGCAGCTCCCGGGTACGAGTCCTAGGTTATAGCTAACTGCGCTATCACGGCCATCATCTCCACAGCTATTGTAATTAAAATATACACAATTTGTAATTAAATAGACTTGTAAATGCTATGAATGTCTGTATATTGGTTAAGGTACTTTCAATGTGTACAAGAATTCCTATATTATTGAGGACCAATAAAGGATATGTCTATGTCTATACATGGTGTACTTTTCCACTATCCATCAACGACTGTTAATTCATATTGGTCATAAAATCGGTGTGTACGATTCCAGGATACAGCACTAACGGCATCAAAGCTGTTCCTTCCCTTGTTAAGCAAATAACGCTTGGACATTGAGTAACGCCCAAATATCAAACAATACGATGTCACATTACTTATGTTAAATAGTAAAGCCGCCCAGCGAGTCCCTGAAATGACAACCATGGTAAGTAGTAACCATACCATAATAATTTTTATTAATTTGCGAGATTTATCCTCGACTTAAATCTTTAATAACATTATCAATGGTTGCGACTTAAATTCAGATGGATTGTAACCCTAATTAGCTCATATTTATATATTTCTTCGCAAAATGGTGATTCGTTAACACAGACCGATTTCGTATTTTAGTATTTCGCAGCATAACAGACGCACATTGACCGGAAGTTTGTTCCTACTGGTTCTAACAATGGCGTAACTGTTATTGTTTACCTCGAGTAACAAATAATAATAATGCCGAAGAAGAAGCTAGTCCGATACGCCAATGCGGCGTCCGTACGACGTAGACTTGTTTTCGACGATGAACTCGTCGACGATTCGGTGACATTTTCTGTCGGCAAGTGTGTCACCGACGGTGTCGGGGTCGCGACTGAACCTGAAAGCAGACTAGCATTCGACCAAGCGGAGCTGTCACTTCCAGAAACGAGTCGGTCAGAATGCGAAGAATTCCGCCGCTTACTGATGACGAATCCAGTAATATCGAACACGACGGAAGGGAGAAACCATGACAGTAATAATTACGTCAAATTAAAATCAGGATACGAACAAGATCACGATAGATCTACCATGGTGGTTGACGTACCGCTGACGTCGTGTTATTGTTGTGGATATTTTACTTTAATTCTCTGTGTTTTGGTCGTGGTGTTGTGTTTCATAGTGGGTATGTATAATCTTTTAACTAAACTATTATTGTATTTCACTGTTTAATGCAGTAATAATGATTATGTCAGTAACACTAATAATGATAACGCGACGGTATCCAGACAAAATTCCACAGTACAAAATCTACCTGGAAATATTTTAATCCCACAGTACAAAATCTCCCAGGATATAATCCCACAGTACAAAATACCAGGGGACATATTCTCAGAAAGTGAAAAGAGGGACAAATCCCACACATTAAAAATAAATTACCTAGTAATAGCTAAGAGAACTACGTTTCATCACAATAATTTATTGCATTCAAGTAGACCCCATTGCCATTGAATGATATAAATTGCAATTTATATTTCAATGGGATCCAACTACAACAAAAATTAATGGATCAATTAACTGAGTGAGCTTGCTGGAGCTAATCTAGAACTATTAGTAGTAATTATCTGCAATTAAGAAATCATTTAATCAGCTTGGATGCAATTATCTGCTTGAAAATTGTCAAGATGCAACCATGCAGATCAAGCCCTGTCACAAAGGCAGTACTTTTGGATTATGTCAGGGTAGATTTTGTCTTGTGATATTTTGTCCCGGATTTAGCACGACACATCTTCATAAACACTAAATAAACATTTAATTGTGATACCCATTAAAAAGTTTAAGTTGCAGTTGTTTACCTAATAACATTAACAATATACATGTTATGATGAAAACTAAATGCATCATTCAGCTTCTGAAATATTTTAACATCGATACTATAAATTAGACAGTATCGCACAAAAGTTGAAATGTACTGGATGTGATATAGACTAGTGATATTGGTGATGGTGCTCTAGTGGTAATATTGGGCACAGTTCAAGAAAATTATAGACCTGGGACATATATGTTATTAATATATTAAATCGAAAACAGTAAAAACACAAAAAAACTACATCCCCAGACATGAAGTTCAGAGGAGTCATGAGTGACTTGTTGGCACAGTTCTTATTTTCTCCCAAATATGTTATGCAAATGTGAGAATATTTAATCCGAAAGAAAAATTCATTTGAACATCAAAAAAATTATGGTCCCTATATTTTGAGATGGTTCTCATTACATCGTGTTTACTTACATTGGAAGAAGACCTCTGGTTACATATCACGTTGTGTAACATCAAGCTGTGGTACTTTTCTGGATTCCTGTGATTTCTGGATCCCTGTACATCAAACGAATTAATTGCGTTCCGGATCATTTGAGACTTGTAGGCAATAATTCATGTGCTGGCCATTCCCAGATAGCCTTGGCACCAGCGGCAGTCTGACCCTGATTGTCCGTGAAATTCTAAAACAGACAGTGAGTGAGAGTTATTTCTGTATTCGCGATTCAGTCATGAATGAATAAACAGTTATGTGTTGCTATAAAAACTTAATATGCGTGATCAATTTGAACACCTAAAGATCATGGGCCGATAATGTCACCCATTAAGCCTGTAGCCTTGGAGGCATGTGAACTTTACAATGGGTTATAATTCTACTGGTGGTTATGTTCTGAGAAATAAGATATGTGCAGACAGCCATTGATGTCATATTTCTTCTATCATTGCTAATGCAGGGTTCGACGTAAACACTTTCCCAATCATCACTGACAACCTAATCATGATGTCAGGCAATATGAAAGCTACTCTTGGTTGTCCTGTGTGGCAACAACTCTCTGTGATGATGATTCAAACATTTATTTAAGATTGTCCAGTGATTTCATTTGTACATTCAAAACATTGGTCAGTAAAATAGGAAAGGGTCATCTAGACCAGTAAAACATGTAGCTGGTTCACATATGTCACTTTGTCAGTGCAGGTACAGTGAGAGGACAAGGAACAGTTCACAATGTGCTTTCCAGAAGTCATCACAAGGCTAGCTTATGTAAAATCTAACTGCCCAGTAAGAACATCAAGTTAAGATACATGTCTGCAGCCGACGTCCAACACCATATGTTGTCTATTTTACAGTCCCTTGTCGCCTATTTTATTGGCAGAAAAATTGGTCAGCTACTTTGGTTTGGGCGAAAAGGTGGCCTACAATGTACCAAATACAACTTTTTCAGAGGAGAGTGTCTCCCCCCCCCTTTCCAGTGGAGAAGGGCCACTACTGTGTTAGTGTGACTACCACTACCCCACGGCCAGCCCTCAGCAGCCCCCCTACCAGCTTCCAAACCTCCCTCCAGCAATGCCACTGCAATGGCATTACTGTGTTTTTACAGGCCACCACAGGTGAGCTGCTGCCTTCTTTTCTATTCTACTCTATTCCCTACTAGAAAGGCTATGTCTGTACCCTTCAAGTGGACAAGAGATAATCGTATTAGCTCCACCCACCAATCATAAATGATGAATATTATACAGTACATTGGAAGGGTGTAAATGAATGTTGCCTGGAATAAATAGTAAAATCTTCTTCAAAAATATCATCCCCAATACTCGATAATAGTAAAAACCTAGTTTTTGTAAATCTAATCTGTGTTTAACCAGCATTGTCCAGAATTAACCATCTCGGGCTGTATATAAAATTTTAACATTCATCTATGGAGAGTTTAACCAAGGGAGTAATTGATACATTATTACAAAGACTTAGTCACAAGATTTACATGACAGAGGATAATGTTAAAAATACATTCTGTATTCGATACAGTTTAACTATTTTTCATTCAGATAATATAAAATAATACAAATTATTTTCCTAATTCAGTTTCAGTGATTTCATGTTTTCAATAGGTTCACATTCATATTTCAGATAACTCATCTATATTTAAAGAAATGCATATTGAAAAGGATTCACAAGATATGCCATATCTATTATTTAGACAGAGGAGAGTAATATCATTGTTTGGTAGGTACATGACAACCTCTGTAAGACGTTTTATCCACAGTATTACAGTATTGGGTCATATTCATTAATATACTTATATAGTATGACTGATGACACAGTCTTTTTGGTCTTGTAGTTTTGTTCCAATTTCTGAAATAGGAAACATGAGTAAAGTTGATAATCCTTGTGTGTTCTGGTCGTTTGGTAAAAATTATTCTATGCGAGATTTAACAATAATAATCCTCCTTTTACGAGTTTTATGTTATTATTTTAGTTATGTTGATTTGTACATACATAATATATGTACATGTGTATTTATATATATATATTCCCAGGACTTATCACTAGTGTGAGCATAGCCTTCGTTCTAGCTCTGTCCTGTTGTGGATTCTCGTGGATGATTATATATTTTGACAGTTTAAAGCCAGGCAGAATACCACCCTCACCACTGTCACCTTCTAAGTACAGGTAATTATTAATGTACATCGAGTCACCTTTTATAAGTACTACTATATAGTAAATAGGGTACTGACTTGTTCTAGTTGGTAGCACATCACTCGTAGACCTCCAAGTTAAGATTCCAGTCAGGGTTGGGGCCGATGTACTCCTGTACTCATTGTACTCGAGTACACAATTTGAAGTACTTGGATGTACTTAGTACTCGTGTACTTATAACAGGAAGTACTCAGTACTGGTACTCAAGTATAGTCAGAGTACTTTCACCATAAACAGAATACTGTTTTCAATTTATTTCCATTTGTCTTTATAACCATAGAAATTGGTCAGTAATCATTTTAAACCAGAATTCCTGTGGATTAGGTCACTTTGATTTGAAACATAAAGTATGAATGTTATGCCATGTATTAACATTAATGTGAACTTAACTAAAACTACTACTGTCAGTGTCATTATGCACATGTTTGTGACATCACTTATTACGTAATTTCTGTCTACCTGAATGCTAGTGACTGCCTTTTGAAAGATTGATGTTCATCAGATGAAAAAGTACCTGAATTAACTGTTTACACTGAATGCATTTTTATGGACATTATTATCATGGTTATATGTAGGTTTGGTGCCTTGGACATAAGCATGACATTTCATATTAATTATTTCTAAATAGTTGGCACTTTATTCTTTTCATTTAAGCATGTTCATTATGATAATTGTTATGCAGGCTGCATAACATATTGAACATGGTTAAATAAAAATAAATAGAGATGTAAATATATGTTGGCATTGTTGTTAATTATTGAATAATTTTACTTGAGGGGTGATCTAATGTTATTGATATCTTTGTCTACATGTATTAAACCAGCTACTGCATGTGTCTATGTAGATCTAGATCTACCACCTCCTACATGTCAACATGAACTGTCAATATGTACCATTATGAAATAGCAAACTTCAAATATACTAGTGCTCCCCCCCCCCCATTCACATTACATAGTTATGTTTGAGTAAATGTGATTAAAAAAGTACTCATACTCATGAACTTTGAAATGTACTCATACATGTACTTGAGTACATTGATAAAATAAGTACTTGTACTTATAAAAAAACATGTACTAGTACTGGAGTACTTTCCCATGTACTCAGCCCCAACCCTGATTCCAGTTCAGATATTACCTGTATCTATTGAATGTTTCATCTCATAATTTAGTTGCCTTATAAAATAGCACCATATGTTTCACTGTGATGTAGGATGCTGAGTTTAATAGAACAATCACTGACAGTACAGAGAATAGATAGAGAAATTGCTAAGATTACAGCTCTGTTATTAACTTGCTACTGTCCTAATTGATCAGTGATGTACTAATTCTTTGTCTAGCATCTTCCAATTTGTCTCAATGTATTTGGAGGTCGCTTGTCACATTTAGTCTGCCATGTATAAAAAAGTGGTCCCAGAGCATCCACATCATTGACCACATCTGGGACTTAAAGTCATTAGGTCAATCTCTGCTATGTCATCATCAAGCTAAACCCTTTTGTTGAAGGATCCGCATTATACTAACAATGGCCATACAGGTATTCCATCCTAGAATATAAAATCATGGCATATATTAAAGTGCACTTCTAGCTGGACTGCGGGAGCAGCCCTGTATTCTTTGGATAGTTTATACAATGTGTGATTAATTGTGATATTTTCACAACTGTGGTATTTTAACACATTTCACAATTGTGATGCTTTCACATGTTTCATGATTGTGATATTTTCATATGTTTCACAATTGTGAAGTTATTATACATGAGGTAACATAAGATTTTATTCATGAATTAGCTAAGTATGTTTATCAAGTGTCACAGAATTTATTATTATTTTATATTTTTGCTATTAAATAGCAGCAGTTTATAACATAGTTCATTTGAATACATATCGATATGTTATGTATTTTTTATTTATTATGTGTATGTGCGTGTTATATTTAATTTGGGGAATATACCTATTTTTATCGTTTTCTTTACAGAAAGAAGTCTGGTCACACGTTCCATCTGAATTATGTGATGTCATTCATCTGTGGCTTCGTGGTGTTTGCTTATTATCTCTGGCTGTCTAGTGACAATTATGTTCCATAACAACAATGACGATCAGCCATCTCGGCTGAGCTGCTGTAGATAGAATGACAGAAATTAACACAAAACTGCCTGGGTTGTTCTTCAGTTGGCACTGCACGATCATCACCAACTCATAGATAACGATTTATTTGGTATTTCAACCATTTATCACTCAGTCTGTCGGTTGATACTTTGAATGCTGGTAACACCTATAACAGGTGGCTGCGGGGTAATAAGGTGATCGGATGAGAATATCGTGCAGGCACAGGTCGAGCTGGGATTTGAACCTCGGTAGCTGAGGGTGTTGACGACTCTGCTCTCCAGAGCACCTCGTTATCAGATAGCAACAAAAAAAGCCATGTCAGCACATTTTACATTTATATCCTGGTGATGACTCTGTTATCAGTATTTCATGATTTCTGTAAACTGTTTCGGGAAAAAAATTAAGTTTCTTCAAGTTTCCTATTCCGACAAATTTCTAAAGTTCATAGAAAATAAAGGCTTTATTACTTTATTCATTTGCCGCAAAATTTGAGTTATCCCTGATTTTAATCATGATTAAAATATAATCCGGATTATTGGCAGTTATGTGGTATAGACTGAAGTCAAACAAAACACGGGACGTTTTGTGCCAATTTGTGTTATCTCGGGAAGATGTGTATACGCTAGAGTATAATGCCTGCTGAGCAAATGGGAGCAAGAAGCCTCTCACCGAATTAACGTCAGCTTGTTATAAAAAATTGGTGCTGGTTTGCGCAGAACATTGGGTGCATTTTCTACACGTAATCTCTTATCACCTGCTGATTCTCCAGGTATCTTGTGTTCAGCTTACGAAGCGATTATCACGTTTCTGTTCTCGTTTTAAAGCCATACTCTGCTGCAGCATTTAATGTTATGTTTTGGTAGATTGTTTCCGTCTGTATTAGCTATTAACATAATCTGTTGTGTTGTATTCATTATTATTATTATTATTATATCTGTTATTATTATCATAGTTATTGTTGTTTTTAGAATACCTTTTAGATATATTGTTATGCTGATGATGTTAACTAACAGTAATCTTGTGCTGATTCTATCAGAATTGTTTGTTTAAGATTTTTGTTCAGCATCTGCACGTGTCCTGTCACACACACACACACGCAGAGTTTACAATCGTGATTGATGTCGTATTAGATATAGCGGATGGTTTTATTTAACCTGTTCATATCAAAAGGGTGCAGTAATTCAAAAGAAATTCAGCGTCTTCCTTTGTAATTTCTCCATTTATTCTGAGATGTTCTTTGTGAAGTTTTTATACATTAATTAGTCTTAAGTCTTATTAAGTACTGTATGTGTGTATTGGTCATTCCATTATGTATATTACTGTAGTCCGGTTACATTTGTGTTAATAAAGTGTTTTCTTTGCCAGTAGTAAAGGACATCTTTTGTTTTGATTACTACTATGAAAAATCTGTTTCTTATTCTGTGTGTGTGTGTTATAAAGATATATATATATATATATATATATATTATTGGCACTAGCTCCTGATACCAAGACATATAAATCAATAAAAATGGGACCTATTGTTCCACAAATCATAATGGCTTATAATGCTGTTGTGTCAATTGCCAATCACTTATTGATACTTGACAAATAATGTGAATACCATATGATGATTCTTTTAACGCCACACCAAAGGTGTTGTATCTTTGCTTTATTAAATATACATTATTGTTATGTTTATTTGTGATTCTTGTAACGAAATATTCGATGTTAAAAAAATCACTGAGATTTGGAGAATTCGTGGGAGATGGGCACATTATGGGATCCCCATCAGTAGTAGTCCTAAAATCCAGTAATAGTACATTTAATTCGATGATATAATTGGAAATCTATACAGAAGGTCATTAGACTCAAATTCGTCACTCCAAATGGTGCAGAGATTAGAGCATTGCCCTGCAAATCTGTCCATCCTCTGCATCCCTTCCTTACTAATAATTCGCTGATGTAATGTATAAGTTTAAAATAAGTTGTTGTACAATTGCAAAGAGAGCGTCGTATTGACTGCGGCCACAGTACAGTAGGGGGCCTACGGTCATGACGTCAGTAATGCGTGCAGCCAGTGACGATATTTTTAAGGAGAAAACTGGACAATTCAATCCAGGTGGTGACATAATTATATCCCTTTAAGTCTAACTGATGAGTACCGTAACAAATATTAAGTACCATAACACATGTATATGTTATGGTACTTACGTTACGGTACTTAGTCATATTTGAAGTACTGCTGTCACACGTACTCGATGCACAAAGCAGTGTTTGTTATTTAGATTCGTCGGCCGAGAGGAGACTAATCGACAAATATATCAATTTTCGTTATCAAGTGTTTGATCTTTAGGAAAACTATGTTAGGGTACTTATTCTGAATAAGAATACGTACCCATATTTTCAGGAGAAACTTGAAACAATCCGGAATCAGATCCCTTCACGACCCATATCGATTTCTTTAAAATTGGCGGCATTGTCCACAAGGTCGGTACACGTGACCCAGTGCTTAGTACCGCCGTCAGTTATCAGATGGCGACACCGAATTCTATTTGTTATGATACTTGCGCCTTACTCGACGACGGGGGTAAAAAGCGGATTTTTTTTTTCATTGTAATTACGTGTACATTTGTCATTTAGTGCAAATATTAACACTACGATCATGTCACATCAGTATGCCGAGCTGCCTACTACCATCTTAAGAACATCCACTGTTTAAAATCATTCTTGACACAAGAAGCACTTGTAACTGTAGTCCATGCCTTTGTTACATATCGTATAGACTATTGTAACTCCCTGTTATATGGCATATCTGATTATAACATTATTCGCTTTCAGCGAATTCAGAATAGTGCAGCTTCGCATTGTAACAAATACTAGAAAATATGATCATATCACCCCAATTCTTCAAAAACTACATTGGCTACCTGTTAGACAGCGTATCCATTTCAAGATTCTGTTAATAACTTATAAATCTATTAATGATATGGCGCCAGAATACCTGTGTGAACTGGTTTCCATTAGAAAGTCATCCCGAAAACTCAGGTCATCCAGTCAGATACTATTGCAGGTGCCAGTGTCTCGGCTCAAGTCATATGGTGATTGTGCGTTTAGTGTTGCAGCCCCACTTTGTGGAATAAGTTGCCGGCAAATATTAGAAATGCGTCGTCTCTTGAAATTTTAAATCTCTTTTAAAAACACACCTATTTAAGGTGGCTTTCACCGATAAATAATTAATATCTTTTAAATCATTACAGGGTTTTTACAGACATATTATTTGGGGTATTATTATATTACATAGTATTTGTACAGCGCCTTTGAATGGTTCCTGCTAGTAAGGGCGCTTTATTAAATATATATTATTTGCTAAAGTTTCCATGTTCTGAAGGGTGATCTTTAGCGTCAAGATCTGCTAACAAAGAGCGTTGGGTTGTACAATGTATCTGCTAATGGTCGTCATTGTGTTTCCGTTGTTATATTATCAGTTGATTTAACTCGAGTTCAATGGATACGTACATTATCATTGATTCTAGCTTACAAAACTTTAATTATGTGACAATTATTATGGCTGTTTTCTCTGGTCCTGAAACGTAATAATCAAATGGACATCTGTCATGTAAATTCAAGGAGTCTGATGACACACGACACAGAAACCTGTTCATATTTCAAATTCGATGAAAGAGAGTCGTGTCTAACCATGACATGAAAGCTGATATAGTGTGTGTAAGTGAAATATGGTTAGACCAAGCTATATCAGATTCTGACATTGAAATATCTAATTTTACCATACACATAAATCGACATTGGGGGTGTAGCCACGTACGTGAGCAACAGCCTAGCTGTGTCCAGAAGAACAGGTCTGGAATATCAGGATATTGAAAGCTTATGGCTTGAAATCACCAAAAACAAGAAAAATAAATTATGTTGGCAACGTATTATCGTCCTCCGTTATCGCACATACATCGAGCCACTATAGTGGACAATTATGTCGGCAAATTCATAGCTTCACTTTCTTCAGCAATCCTAGACTGTTTGGTCATAGTCGGGGATTTCACCGATAGGTGTCAGCAATGGGATGATACCCACTCCAATAGCGACCTGGGCTTGAAACTGGTCAATGCCATAAACACACTTAATTTGAATCAGACGATTGCTGAGCCCACGCATTATTTAGAAAACTCGGCAATCATTCTGGACCTGATTGTAACTGACTCCCCGGGTTAATATCCAACGTAACTGTGTCATCTTCAATATCTACTCTTGATCATTGCGTGACTTCATGCAGCGTGGATTTCACCCAATCCACTGATAGGGTTTACAGTCGGAAGATATGGGACTATAAGCATGATAACATATGAGGGTCTAAATGTTACTCTCTATAATCAATTGAATCGTTTGGACTACACCCAAAACAGTGTAGATACAAATGTATTTTTTTTTAAATTCTGTACTGAGTGATTGTGCAAACTATTTCATTCCCAACAGAATTATAAAAAAGAGAGACAAACCATACATTACACATGCATTTCGCGTTGTTGACAGGAATAGGAAGAGAAGCCACAAAAATATTCAAAGAACTCGAAATCGACAACACTATTAGAGTTCCGTGAAAAACGACGAGAAGCCAAACAAATTAGGCAAAATGCAAAAATGGAATACAATAACAACATTATTACAAAGCTATCAAACGACCAAGTGAATTCCAGGGAATATTGGAAGATAATGAAATCCATTATGAGCACTAAAGCAAAACCAGGCATTGGCACACTGAATGTCAACGGCGAACAGTTGGTGAGTCATAAGGACGAGGCTTCTATATTTAATGAATATTTTGCATCTCAGTCCACTCTAGATGAGGAGCCAAGAGTTTTGCCAGAGTTTCATTACATGACTCCTTTAAGGCTTGATCACGTAAGAACTAACCCAGAAGAGTTAGAACTTCTAATACATACGCTGGACTCATCCAAGGCAAATGGTCCAGATGAAATTTGTATTAAACTATTGCAACTGACTCGGCAAACAATCTGTGACCTACTTAGTAAGCTGTTTAATAACTCTTTCATTCAGGGAAAGGTGCCGTCCCAGTGGAAACAGGCAACTGTCACACCAGTTTACAAAAAAGGAGAACGACAGAATATCACAAACTATAGCCTATTTCTTTACTTACAGTAGTTGGCATAGTTTATAAAGCACTCTATGCATTTCTCAGCCAAAACAAACTCTTGACCTGGCGCAACTCCGTATATAAGCCACTGAATTCTGCCATGAACCAATTGTTGTTGGTTACCCCAAAACTATACATTGCACTAGAAAATGGACAGGATGTCAACATCGCATTTTTGGATATATCGAAAGCATTTGATCATGTCTGGCATCGAGAACTCGTTTACAAATTGAAAATGATTGGTATAGGTGGTCAGCTCCTAAAATGGCTAATGGACTACCTAGAAAACAGGTGTCAACGAGCTGTTATAAATGAAATACACTCAGCATGGTTGACTATCAGTGCAGGGGCACCCCAAGGGTCATTACTAGGACGTCTGTTATTTCTTGTATACACCAACCAAATAGTAACAAAGGTTGCCTCCGATATATACCTGTTTGCAGACGACACAATCATTATGCGAGTAGTAACAGACCCTATCCAAGAATTGAATACAGATTTTGAACACTTAAGCCAGTGGGCCAAAGAATGGTCAGTAAAGTTCAGCGCAGCTAAATCCGAACAGTTACTAGTGTCCCGAAAACAGGTTAGGACCAATTACAACTCACTGCTTTTGAACGGAGTTGAAATAAAACGGGTCCCTAAGCATAGCCATCTTGGTTTAGTCTTTACAGAGACATTCTCCTGGGAAGCCCACATATCCAGCCGAATAAAGAAAGCTGGACCAGCACTCAATATGCTAATTAGACAGAGCTACAACATGCCAAGAGTAGTAAAAAAGAGAAAATACACCAATCATTCGTCAGACCAATATTGGAATATGGTTGTATGATCTATGACAATTGTCCGGCTTTTGTTGCTCACTCAATCGAGCAAGTTCAAAGACGTGCTGCTCTAGCTTGCACTGGTGCATACCGTAACACCATCCACGCGATATTGTTGAAAGAGCTGGGATGGCCAACCCTATCAAAACGCAGAGAATCCCATAAAATCTGTCAGATGTATAAATTGCTGAGCAACATTAGCCCTGCTTACCTTGTATGTCGCCTTCCGCTTTAATACAGGAAATCTTTCCTTCCATTTAACATTCGAGCATGGAATGCTCTCGATCTAAACATCCGACATAGTAGGTCTCTTTTTACTTTTAGGAGATTGATGAGAAGTCTCCTTTTTCCAAAACCAAACCCTCTCTTTTCATATGGTCATGGTAGAGCTCCAGTCTATCACGCACGTATTAGAATGGGGCTTAGCGCTTTAAACCAACATAGAAGAAAATACAACTGCATAACAGATGCATCTTGTAATGCATGTAATGATAGTCACGAAGGCCCTGTTCACTTCTTTCTTGACTGTCCCGCATACCAAGCAGCTCTAAACAACATGCTCCGATCGGTAGCTCCACTAATTGTTGACATGTTACCAAATATTGATCACTTTGTGAACAGAAGAGCAACGGAAAGCTTTAAACAAATTCTGATAAATGGTGACCCGAGACTAGATTTCGAAAAGAAATTGCTCTTTATTTCAACATGTTCACATATATGTAATAACAACAGGACGAACAACGAGGCCCTGATCACTACCAGGGGTGGGACACCGGCAACATATGGGGTCTTTTTCATTTATGTGTGCATCAAATATCTAGTGTGAATGTTGTTTTGAATGAGAGGAGAATACGTAAGTGCTGTAATCCTCTGAAATTTTTTTTTTAAACAACACATATTTAAAACAAATATTGTCCTAAATAGTTTCGAATGTAATCAATTCTAAAACAAAAATAATCCTGGACGTCATAACATTTAACAACAGTCCAGAATGTTATGAACGATAAAGGTCAAGTCTTTGTGGAGCTTTCGAAGACCTTGTAGATCTCCTCGGAGTCTGGATGGCTACAGAGACACTTGGGGTTGGTACGGTGGCTGGTCTGTTATAAGTATCCTGGACAGATGCAGAATCATACGGAACGGGTGTAGGCATCATAAATGGTCATCAGGATATTATATATATATATATATATATATATATATATATATATATATATATATATATAATTTTCAGCCATATGGCATGGAAATACGATTTCAATTACAAAATATAGTCAAGTAATTAACATTATCCTTAGTTCCCACATATTTCGCTCATTGTTTACTTAATTGCAACTGATGTGCATTGTTATATCCTTTCAATTCAATTGATACCTTGATACCAATGTACGATATTTAAAGGCACAGCCTGTTGGTAATTCCGGCTTGCTTGGTTATCTACATGTATGTTACAAAACTAGTCGAATCATGGTTATCTGAATTTCTACCCTTGCCAAACCTTATCAAGACGAGACTTAAAAGTGTTTAGAGTTGGGCTTTTTACTACCTGAGCTGGGATCAAATTCCAGTCGTTAACCACTCCCTGGCTAAACACATTCTGTCTCATTCCTAGTATTGCTCGTGACTTTGCTATCTTCTGGCTGTGCCCTCTGGTATTCGATCCTGAGGCTCTGGCCATACTAAAAAATATACCCGGATCTAACCTATCGATGCCGTTTAGAATCCTGTACACCTGTAGCATATCTCTCCTGCGATGTTCGAGACTTGGTAAATTAAAGGCTCTCGACAGTTCCTCATAGCTGAGCCCCTTCAGACTGGGTATCATTTGGGTAGCTCTTCGTTGGACCATTTCCACGTATAGTTTTTCAAGCCTCGATCTAGGATGTTAAATAGCATTGGTACTGTTGTCTCATCTAGGCATGTAACGGTCGTCCGGACTAAGCCCAACATTCGTGATGACTTTTTGACCGCCTGGGAAGTGCTAAATTATTTTTTTCATAACAAAAATCTCAATAATACCATATATGAGGTCGCATTGCAGAAATTTTCCTTTTTCTAAATATCACATCCTCCTTATATTTAATAGCATCAGCACCACATCATTTTGATATCGTATCAATGTCCCACGTTATGACCAAAATATATCAGGACTTACATCGTGTTTTCCAATAGAAAATTGCTCCCAGCAGTATCCGTGTGGTCACACAAAAACTCACAGTTTACTACATCTTCCTGATCATCACTACCACCACCATCACCGCTCCCGAGGCTTCGCGAGGCCACCTAGTGCTGCCACCTGGCGAATCGTTCAGACAATTTCACTATAAGCGGGTGAGCGGGTTGATGTAAATGAAAACGTCATTGGGGCGGAGTTTAAGTGCCGTGGACCCCACCCCCCAGATAGTCTCCTATTATCGCCCACTGTCACCGGGGTGAAACGACAGCTGGGAAGTGGACAGGATTTTATCTTATCGGGTAACGATTGAGTTTAAATTAGATAACACTCGGACATATACATAGTCCGATTCTTGAATGAAGATTGGCTTTCTTTATTTAGATCTAGATAGTAAGTATGTATTGTGTATGGTGTTGTAATAGTAATACTACAATCAAAAGACTGAATGACTATTTATTCAATTATTGTGCTATCACTATCACTTTGTATCAGCTGGGTTTGTAAATAAGCCACCAAGATATAAAAAAGAGATATATTAAGTATACATCTAGATGATCTGTATGGTAAATATGTGCTCAATGAAGTTAAGTGTGTTGTTTCCATGGAAACTCATCCGCTTCATAAGTATTTATCTCGTATCGGATCAGCCTCATCAGGAACAATTAAGTCTAAGAGCCTCGCCATGGCCAAAGGTATAAGAAATCAAATATTTATCCATTCATTGTTATTCTGTAATCAAATATATTATTATATATTAATTATTATACACCATTTGTAATCAAACGGGGTTACTGGCGCTATGAATGTCTGTAAATTAGTTCAGATATTCTCAAAACCCCCACAGTCACTTCACTGTAGTTTTTTTTACATTATACATTCTCAAGCCTGCTTATACAGGGATGTGAACTTTAAATATGTCTGTCATAGGGCAACATAATAAGATAATCAAAAGTACAAAACATGTGCTCAAGTGTTACTCCATTTTGGAAATGATGTTTAGGTTTGCTAGGGTATTATTATGGTGCAGAATTTAGAGCACTATGCTTCAAAACTCCAGATTGTGGATATATTAATATGTACTGATAGCTTTGTTCATTTATGAATGCTCCCTTGGTATGGCCACCCTATGCAGTTCACCACTGTAATCAGCACCCTGATGTGTATACAAGTTGTGGTCAATGATTTTATATATATGATCCAATTAAATCCATCAGATCCGCTGGGGTAGTAATTTACGTTTATTTTATATTTCAGGTGTGAATCATCAGTGTGCTATATAACAAGAAGATTACTATAATCAATCATGATGATTGGGTTGATCAACATCATTGAAGGTGTTACTATGTCAGTAACACTGTTGATGTTTACCACAGGACTGTAAGTATCTCTTGATTGACCTTGTTCCGATAAACACGATATTATTGTTATCTACCCTTGTACCTGAAGAGCCTTTTTAATCTTAGAATCCAAAATCTTCACGAAAAGAACTTATTCTCGAGCACCATCTCTTGTGTGCTCTTGTAAATGTATTGATGGGTGAGAAAATCGATAACCGGCAAATAGTTAATTTTCTCAAGAAGTTTCAACTTGATGGTAAGTATTCAAACAAAGGCTTGCTGGCACTACAGTACTGTTATGTTATTTAAATACAATTTTAGTTATACTATTTAAAAATTTAATACGCTTTTAGAAATATTTTCTTAGAGCAAATAAGTGGACGAGGGTCAAAATATCTGAGACTGGTATGGCACGTTAATGTTCAATGGCTACTTTGGTCATAATTATCAAAGAAATGTTCTTAAAATTTGACTTCGTTATAAATTGAATAACAATTGACAGGAACTGGGAATTGAATTGCTTAAATGAATGAGGTTAAAAATATTTCTATCTTAATTATGTTACTACATTACTAATTGTTAATTAATGTTATTCAATTATTTTACCATAGTAATTAGCTAGATTGTTGGCTCATCCAAGAGCTCTTATGCATCACTCAGATGCCATATATTCATAATTGTCTTTATGCCCTAGTAATAAAAACTATGCGCTGGTACCTTCTTGATGGTGAGGGGTTTGCATGTCTTGAGGGCTCTGGGAGCTATACTGGCAGGGTTTAAGCCCCTGGCAGGTTTGACCAAGCCAGGGAGATCTCGGAGGAGTGACCAGCAGAGGAAACCCAGCACCTGGTCCTCTAGGTTGGGTGTTGGGCGTGGGGCTAACAACCCCACCCCATAAAAACAAACATCGTTACGGAAACTACAACCATTTGTTTTAGCCTTATGTCCCACTGGGGACGAAGAGGTTTAAATGTTAAGTTAAATAAAAAATATACAAAATGGAAAGCAAATTTGCATTGTGACCTTTTATTATTGGATAAAAGGTTGTTTTTTCTTATTGAAAAAGTTCAGCTAATACGTTGTGGGATATTTTTCTTTCTTGGTATTTCTACCAATTAACAAACAAAGTGCCAGATTTCAAAATTATTTATTTATGTTTGCAAAATTTACAACAAGTCTGCATTGTGGTACCTATTTGTATGACATGTCTTCACAATGATTTAACAAGTTTCACCAGATAAGAAAATGTACAAAGCCATTTTATAGCCAGCATGGCAATCTGCAAGTAATTCTGCTATTTGTTTCATCATGAATGATCCACTTATGCCTATCTAAAAGTTTTGATTCCCTAGATTAATATGACAATATTATAGCTTATAGTACAAGTAAAAAAATACTCTTTTAGTTTTGGCTGTCCTTCTGTTAGAATTATACAATCAATATGCAACACCATTTTAATCAAAGCTCATGACAAATATGCTTAATGGAAAGACCTATGGAAAACATGTCATTCATGATAGTATGCAACTGAAACTCTCCTAGGACTGATGCAAACTTTTTGGGGAGCAATTTAGATATTCTTTAATCATATATTAAAAATAACTGCCGACATGTTTTTATAAAAATATGTAGAGTCACGTCTTGCGTTGTGTTCCCATTGAAATCCTGCAGATTAATCAATCACGCAGATTGTTGAATCAACCACCAGTAATGCTTTATGTATTCTACTTTATGACAAAATGAAGTTATGTATGGCCAGATTAATGAATTTGATAACATGCTTTATGTGCATTTTGTTCCCAAGAAGCCTGTATGGAAATGGAAGCATTTTAGCATGTGTACAGTTTAATCCCCTGAAATATCATAGGGACTGTTGTGACTGGATTGCTGGGATGCAGTTTAAAGTAAAAGTATTGTATATACTTAAATATTAATTTTATTTAGCTTTTCATTTTTAGAGATTGTCCATTTTGTGTTGACTAAATCACTTGCAGATAATTTGGAGATTTACAAAACTATTGCTTCATTGGACTTATTTGAATATTAATAATAATAATATAATCATTTGTGTAGTAGTAATAATTCTTTGAAGACTCTTAAAGGGGGGTGACATTTTATGAAAAAGTAGTAAAAATTTAAATAATTATGAGTTTAAACAAAACATGAATTGAGAATTTAAAAAAGCTAAACAAAACATTTCCAATTAATTATTTTGAAAATAGATCTTGAATATAAATGTCAGAGATTACTGGAATACCAGTGACTGTTATATGAAATAAATTTTGTAAATACGTTTTGTGTTCACAGTTGATCCATTGAAATAGAATTAATAAAATTCCCCTGTGTGTGCATTGGAGAAAAAGAGTATGCATATATCAATAACTATCATATTTTATATTAGTCATAATTTATTAGAGAGATTCCAGTTAATAATGTATGTCAGAGAACATTATTTAGCAATTTGTGCTGCCAAAGAATAATTACAAAAATGACACTGGCATAGCGCGGCTGAAATAAAAGGACTATTCTTGATCTTAATGTTTAGAATTATGATCTTTGTAATGCTTTAAACCATTGTAGCTGGATGAGCTTTTCCTGGGAAGTAAGCATCACGTAACACTAATAAAACTAACAATTAATTTCTCAAATAAACAGACAAAGCAAAACACTGGAAATCTTCAATGACCTGAACTCCATCTGTGATATAATTAACAGAGGGAATTACTTTATAGTCATCCAAAATATAATTTTATATTAAACACATGCACTGGGTATTTATTTCGGAGCCAATTCGCAATTATTAATTGGGTGGGAGTGTATGAAGATAGATATGATCATCATGGTTGTCTGATGATATTCTTGTCAGTTTGTTTTATTTCTAAAATATATTTTGCCTGATGATGTTATCCATGTGACATCAGCGAGCCATAAATGGTTGTTGTTGACAGTAATTGTAATTTTGAAAGCTGCCTTTCTTCGGGTTCGGTGGGATATTGGTTTCTGTCAAACATTTGTTTCCATTTAAAAAAGAATACGTAGACCATTAACCCTTCTTCAAGCGTCCAGTATGTATGTTTATGATAAGCAGACTTCCAGGTGAGAATTCAGGACACCTCCTGTGGTCTAACTGGTAGTGTGTTGGATCACAGATCACCAACATCCGAGTTCGAATATCGGCATGGGCATATCTGAAGGGTGTTTCATCTTTGACTTCGCTTCATTATCTTTGGAGGTTGCTCGGCCCATTTAGCCAATCATGTGCACAAAAGTGGCCGTAAAACATCAATCATCATCATCATCATCAATCATCATCATCCAAGTACGAATTCACATCCTGCTGTTACTGGTGTCTCTTATTTTTCTACAGAGTTATGACTTAGCCATCATCATCATCATCATCATCATCATGTCTTTGATCTGACTAGTGCCTGGGCTAAATTTAAAAAATTCCAAATTGCTAGTATGTTTATAATACCTAATGATGGAATTTATGAAAGCATTATTGGTAAATGATCTTATCTTTTTTAAATCTGTTCTGCCATTACTCATAATACTGATTAAATTTATATTTATGATTATTATTATTTACAGACCTCCAATAATACACATGTATCGGACCAAGGACACCAGAAATGTCCCATTCCACATGTTCATGATGGGAGCAATAGGGTAAGTCATTAATAGATAAACATAAATATATACTTAGGGTTTGAAATGCTGAAATCATAGGTGTTTGATAATTGAATCCTGTTTTAGACTTACCTAACAAAGTCACCAGGATCATTCTGCGAATAGCCTAGAAATCTCTTGATATCGTTTCTGTGTGGACAGAGACAAAACAAGTTCTAATTTGATTCTGTGATGAAAGCATCCAAGTTCAAATCTGACTCCTACTGGTGTTTGTAGGATGTTTCTCAATGCAGTCGCCTCTTGGCCATATGTCCCACGTGTGACCAGCACTGATAATAAACAAACCACTTACTCATCCGTTCAAATTTGCGTTCACAGATTAGTCAGTTTAAACTACAGATTTCCTATTCAGAGATCTTTACTTATCAGTATATATATATATATATATATATATATATATATCCATTGTATAATTATGACAACTGTACACTCATATAGCACTACTGGGATACCTGGTGTTCACTTGGTTGATGGAGAGATACAAAAAACACTTCTTCGTAATTGCGTGTAAATGCTTTTTTGATTCCATGTTGATCTGGAATTTGACCCACTTATATCTAGCGTAGATGTACAGTGGTTCATTGAGCTCTCGCTGGTGTAGAAGCACAGTTGGAACCGAGAAAGATTAATTAATGCAGGCCTTTATAAAGGTGGAAATTGGTACCTTGAAGTAATATTCCAGATTTTCCAAAACATACTGAAAATAATTTACCATAATGCGGTGAAGCTAAGTAGATAATATTTTTTTTGTCCCCATTTAATTTTTAAAGATTTTCAGTCATCCGTTTTAACTGATCAGTGTAGGTATTTCCAAAAGGAGGTCAGTTAATATGATGAAATAAATGTTGTCAAAATTATAAACTGTTGATTGATTCGCTAAAGCATGATAAATGCCGGCCGTGTTTAAACTCGTTCGACTAAGTCATTCTCTTAAATTAAAGAATAAAGAAATTCACTGCTTTTGACAGATGATAACATCAGTTATCTAGACATTATTATGTAGAAAAAAATAGGAAATTGAATTATAACAATGAATTATAATTTATATTCACCATGAACCGTGACTGTATATTTAGATTGTGAAAAGAATTAAGATCGTCCGACACATGCACATCATTCTAGGAAACGAGTCACATACTCACTTTTGCTCGTAAAAAGTTGCATTCTACATTAGTACATACCAGAAAGTATGCTATTTAGCAGACTTGGGAATTAACCATTTCTCTAATTGGAATGAGAGATAGCAGGAAAGTTTAGGCAACACAAACAGTCTCAAAGATTTTACGTTAACATTTCAGACTGATTTCGTAAAAGGTTTCACAATGTTTTGAGCCAGACTGTACGAAAAATAGCTGGTTATGTTCTGCTTTAATACTATTTTTGTTAGTCTGTTTCAATTCCAATTCTAATTCCACTCAATTCCATTTGGTCGATTCTAATTCCACATCAAATTTATCAATTCCATATTAATCAATTCCAATTCCATTTTTTACCATGAATAGGTACTCCGAATATCTACTCCGAGTACCTACCAGTACTTGAATACCTACTCCAATTAGTTTATATTATAAGTAGGATTCTCATGGAAGAAATATTTCTGAATTAAAAAATTAAATGGTAAATTAATTTGTGAATTTAAATATTTTGTGACAAACTTCAATTCCAAATTTTAAAATTCCAATTCCATTTTTTTTAAATCAGCAATTTCAGAAATGGAATTTCTCATCAATTCCAAAATTGAATTAACTCTGCTCCGTGAAGTGATAATTGTTGGTGTTATTTATTTTTAGATGTTTGGGGATGTTCCATTATGGATTGATGATGGATAATGGCACAATTGTCTTTCTGAACGCAGTTGGTTCATTTCTCCAATGTTTATATGTCTGCCTCTTTCTGTTGCTGGCCCCAGCAAGGGTATGCATACAATTTATCTATATGGTTCGAGATATTTCAGTTTACATAAAAAAACAGCTCACATCACGGCTTTTGGAATCAACTAATGATGTAGTGTGGGTATGACTGTATTGAAACGTCTCATACCAGAATGCTATTCTTTTAATTGGTGTTAAAGTAATCATTACACTTTTTGTTTCAGTGACTGGGTTGAAACCATTGATAATTCCCATTCATGCTTTGCTTTGGTCTTACGATGTCGCCCACTTTTAGGATATCAATTCTGCTTTATAATAACACACACCTGTATTTTTATAAACTTACTTTATTGATTCAAAGCATTTTTTGTTCAGTCTGTGACAAACTGAGGTCCTAATAATTTGGTTAAGCAATTAACAGTTTCACTCTTTCAAAACACAAACACGTATATTATATAATTTATTAAACGATGGGTCATTCATATTAGCAAAGCATACACTGGGCTGTTTCACCTAGGAATATTTACCATTTGCTGTAGGCTTTCGTAACAACATATTTCCAACTCCTTAAAAGAATATTAGGTTTGATCAAACTGAGAAAATACGAGCAGCATATTTTGGCCAAATAAGTTACTAAATAACTTGCACTTACCTTTATATGAATATAAAGGAAATATGCATTCATGTTTGGTTGAATGTTTCTTATTTGATTTTTGTTTTTACCGAAGGTAACCAGATGAAGATGAACAATTACTAATACGATTAATGTGATTTCAGTTGCGTGCATTGAGGATATTAGCAGTGGGCATACTGTATATGAGTGGCCTCTATTATTACCTCTACATTATAACAGATAACGTCAGGGATAGACAAGATGCCCTTGGTATGATGTCGTCAATAATAACAACTGTCATGTTATGTTTGCCCGCTCTAGAGGTGGTAAGTAGAGACTGGATACAGGATTACAACTGATGTTTGTGTGTGTGTGTGTGTGTGTGTGTGTGATATATATATATATATATATATATATATATATATATATATATAATTTGAATATAACAATTTTGCCTCAAATAATATGTATGTGAAAAGATTTGAATGATAATCATATATACTGAATATTTTTTCAGATTGGTAATATTCGTAACAAGAATGCTGATGGTATGCCAACAATAATGTTATTAGGAGGTTTAGCATGTTCATCGTGTTGGCTTCTTTATGGCTATCTATTAGATGATCCCAATGTTTATGTAAGTTTATGGTGATATCTGTCCCCTTTTTTTATCCGTGTAGAGACTAATCCTGATTGATCAATGGTAATTTTAGTCTATGTCCTGGACTGTCTGAGCTGACAGAGATAATCACTCTTAATAATAATAATAAACCCATATATTTTGAAATTACTTATCAGACATAATGGCATATAAAGTATATGTGGCAGATTTATGTCTTGTTATAAATCTATTGCTCCAATAATTTTACGCTGAACAACATTATTAACGGTAGATAATTCTAGTGAGCATAAAGTTTGGGAACAGTTATTGTATTTTTTATTATTGTATTTCCCTATGTCACTGCCATCTCTGTGGCAAAACTGGTAATATGGAGTTAGGTTCAACTTCCAACATAATTATATCCGAAGGGTGTTTCATCCTCCATTTCATCTTATTATATTGAGAGATCGCTGAAGCCTATTCTGGCAAAATTAGTCTGTCTCCATTTCTGTAAAAATTAAGCATTGTTTATGCGTCAATACACCTGAAAGAAACCAACATAATACAGTGTTTAGTTGTTTACTTATAATATTTATATTGACTCTTGTCTTAGGGCTGGTGTTATTGAAGTTCATCACAATTGTTATGAACTGAACTTAATTTTTCTATGCCTGTAATCTCAGATGTACTCTACTTAAATAATATCAGCGATTACGAATTAAAATGGTCACGATCAGTTCGGATGAATTTGATCCATTTTATTTAGTAACACAGATTATCCATAATTATTGGTGACCTCGGCATACAGTCAATATCAATAAGAAATTATATTAGCGGTGAATTACAGAATATTTATGGCAACTCCATAAGATTGGGTGAGTGACCGGTTTGTCTTAGCCTTGGCACCAGTCAGATCTGGATTATATGCCCAGGGGACAACATTCTAGAGACACATCCGACAAACATAGGTAGCAGTAAGATTTGAACCTATGACCTAAAGGATTGTGGCGCAATTCTCAAACTGCTGCACTTGCAGAGCACTGAATGAGACTGTTACAGACAGAATACATGTACATATGACATCTGCAAACTGGCTGCCTTTAAACATATTAGTCAGCCCTGAATTTACTGCTTAACGATCAGTGAGTACAGTACTTATAATTTCACAAAACAGACAACGATATTCTGACTGATAAAGTACACTGTACATTATGTTAGATGACCTTGTTATTGATTCTCAAAATAGACAATGCAGTGATGCATTACAATAGATTTATGCATACACACACACACACACATGCATATATATATATATATATATATATATATATTATGTTACAGTTAAACTGTATAATCAGGTAATATGTATATTACCTGAAATATTCAGGTAATACTCTGTTGCTAGCTGAGATTTAATATACATTACCTGAAAATTTCAGGTAATTTATATATTACCTGATTATACAGATTAACTGTAATATATATATATATATATATATATATATATATTCATTGATGTTAAGATTTTTTAAACTTATTTATTGGTACAAAATTTCATTAAATGTATAACTACTCAAAGTTAAATAATTTTAGTTAATTATACAAAAACGGAATATTAATATTATAACGCTATATGTATATCTAATATTAAGTTAAATGGGTCAAGTATAAATCATACGACAAAATATGGCACTATTATCAGCATTATATACATACATGTTGGCCGTTGCAAAATAACCACATGGCTGAAACTTGTTTACCATTTATGTTGTCACACAGCTGACATGATCATTTCTTGAAAGAGTGAACACTCTCCTCCTATGTCGCTAGTAGTCAGATATTGTATTAATTATTACGATTCAGATATGTTGGTTTACTATACGAGACAGGGTGGAGTGTTTAAATTAAAGAAAGAGCGATCAAAATTTGGTCACATGTATATGTGTTTTTATTTTAGTTTGATCCAGTACTGTGAACCATAAAATGAATTATGTGGTGACTGAAATGGATTTCCCCTTTTATACAAATTCTAATCTTTAACTGCAATAAATAAAACACAGAAAATATCTGTAACCAAATTAATCACAATCATTTTGACCAAGAATTTTGTTACGCCATATTACCAGTTGTTAATTTAAATACCATCAAATAGATATTATTAGCATTAATTCAACTATCTGCTGATCTGTGTTAATTGATGGTCAGCTTATCTCTCGATATTGCTGCCTATGACAAAATTTAAAACTATTATTCATATTTCTAGTTTTAGTCAATTGGCATCTTACTTCAATCACAGAACACAAAAGTGGCCGTAAAACATCAATCATCATCATCAATCACAGAACAATTTGTTATTGGGAGTGTTTTGTCGGAAAGGGAAATTATATTTTTGATTTGTTTCACGTGTCTGATGTGGTTTATCTGAATTCCTGGAAAGAATAAACAAATTGTTGCTTTTTGTTTCAGGTGCCAAATATCCCAGGACTGATTATCACCGTTGTCAAGCTATACATTATTCAATTGTATTCCGGACATACTAAGCTCAAACGGCAGTAACCTTTGACCTGATGGATCCCACACACTGCTATTGCTCACAGATACCCAGGAACATTTTAATGCACAACAGTATTTACGCACATACTGAGAGAGAGAGAGCGAGAGAGGGCATTGGTAAACTGAGTTTTAATCTTTAAAGGCCATATACAGAATCTATATCAAATGTTTTAATGGTTGTGTTGTATAATACATAGCTGTATTTACAAGGATTCATGCTTCTACACATCAAACTTGTCACCAAACAATTGAAATAAATCGTTATTTACATGACATCCTGTCTTTGGTGCGGTCTGGTTTCCAAAGTTTTGTTATTTAAATTTCTATGCAAATTAGTCATCAAAAATGGAATTAATTCACTGTGGTGTCATCCTTGGAAATTACATAAATTATTTAGCGTCGACACTGGTCATACCTGGGATATTCGGCCGACAGGCGATGCCATAAGGAAACAGTTCCCACTAACACAGGTATGAGATGGAGTCGAACCCACACCCTGGAGATTTGCAGGGCAGTGTTCTAACCACTGCACCACTGAAGTATCTGGAAATAGCCAGTCATCATCAGCCTAGAGTGCACAACATTAATATCGTGGGGCAGTAAACAATCTTAATAAATTACTTACGTGGTCGAGGAAATAAATTAAACAGTTTTGCAATGATGTTGTTCTGGGAAAACCCAATTATTATATATGTGGGAGCTCTCCGATGGTGTAAATAGAAAGATTCTGTGAGAGGGCAATCCATTAATTGATGTCGTCCTTGGCAGTGATCATCTCCGTACAGCTAGGCGTATCATTTTACCAATGTTACCATTGTCATGTCTTGTTGTTAATCGCATATATTGAGCTCTGGTAATACCTGTTATTGATTAAAATATAATTTTACCGATGTTACCATTGTCATGTCATTGTTAGCATCATTATTTAGAACTGTTGTTGTTGTTGTTGTTGCTACTGCCGTGAGATAGATAGGATTGTTAAAATAATCTGATTGATTTTTTTTATCATGGCACAGATGTGTGAGGTTGGAATGTTTTATGGCGTATCTAGGAAGTTCCTTAATCTGCCGAAACATGCTGCAACTAAACTAGGTGATCCGTATAACAAGGCTGTCGTTTGTCAATATCCGTGTCGGCCTAACATGTTATATAGATGTGGCATATAAGTAGCCAACAGATTAGTCGAAAATCAAATTTCCGTATAATGAGGCATTATTGAAGAGCTGTTGTAAGCATCTTAGTATTCATGCGGCGTAAGCTTTCTAAAATATCACTATTTTAATGTTCAATTATGATCTTGCCACCCCGAGTGATAATTGACTGTATATGAATATTAAAAAAACAGCTGCAACTTTTATTGGCTGATAATATGTGGTATTTGTGGCAGGTGAAGACATCAATTCTACATTAGAGTTCTGTCACTCGTCGAGGCTGTCGTCGTATACACTGTGCAGTAATGTGAATAAATGTTTCTCGGTGATTGTGAAGCTGTTGTCTGCTATAGCAATACGTTAATTAACACCTATTGGCATCATATTATTTTACCAAAGAGTATATGGTTCATATTCCGTGTCGGTTATAATTAACTAAGAAGAAAAGACTTTATTACGCATCCAGTCGCACTAGCGTTTGTCCAAAGAGTTTGCTTTGGAAAGTTGACCTATTTCTCTGAGATTTTGTTGGCTATTTAATTGGGATGATATTTAAGGAATAATGCCAACCTTCGCCTATGGACCGAGTGACCTTGACATATCGAATAGCACAGTTACTTAGCTAAATAAGATTAATGTTCAGGTGTGACTTGTGAGTGAGCTCCGGTGGCCTAGTGGTTAAGCACCCGGCACTTGGTGCCAACGGTCGTAGGTTCGAACCCCGCAAGAGGTCGAAACTTTTCCAGGGATTAATTTCTCGGCTCACTACATCGTGGGTGGCTGACCACGTTAAATGGCGCTGCCGTCTCCACTGAATTATTTAAAATAAAAAGGGGGACGTTAAAAACCCCCTGAGGACGTAAAACACTCTGGCAGTGACCACCCTCAGGGTATTTTGGCTCCATCTTTCCGTACTGCTCCCCTGTGAGTGGTGGGGGAGGAGGTTTCTCAACCACTCTAACATAGAGGCTGTGCTGATTAAGCGACAGCGTTGGGATTCTCCCCGAACAACAAAACCGTGTGACTTGTGGGGATGCATGTAATTCCAAGCCACTGCTATATATAGTAATATGTCACTGATAATTGCATGATTTCAACAAGAACGGTTTAGATCATATATTTTGACACCATATTTCTTCCTTTGAATGATAATTTACATCTCATATATATATATATATATATATATATATATATATAAACTTTGATATTTGTATGGCTTTTGTTCGCTTTCCAAACTATTGTCAGCTCAATGGTACAGAGCTGGAGATTATCACCTATATTTGTAACATTTTAAGGTAATTTCGATCGTACACCAACCCACACACAATTTTATGATCCACACTATCCTATCCCATCCGTGATCCATAATCGCATCCATACTGTGCTCCATTAATCCACAATCCATGACCTATTTCCTATTAGGTTGTTATGTGGTGGAGATTTTCTGATGTCAACAGTATCACTCTACAACGTACTTTATTATGATACGGTATGCGAGGTGCCGTTGGCAGAGCCGGTAATGGGGTCGCCCTGTTGCTTTATACTTGATCATTGTTTCGTAAGAGTATTTGCAAATGTATAGAGACAATACATGATTATAAAACTCAAAATGAATAATGGTGTGTGTGTGTTGTATCTGTGTGTGTGTGTGTGGTATATAATAATTTAATTAATTAATAATGTTATATTTGTTACAGCTGTGTGTATCTGTTAGACATGCCGTGTAACTTCTTCAGTTATATCTACTATCAACAAGGTTATTGGGTTACGGTGCTATAATAATGTGGTTCTAACTATGGAATAAGTATCACGAATCGGTACTCATTCAGATGAGATATATATGTACAGTGGTTCATTGAGCTCTCGCTGGTGTAGAAGCACAGTTGGAACCGAGAAAGATTAATTAATGCAGGCCTTTATAAAGGTGGAAATTTGTACCTTGAAGTAATATCCAGATTTTCCAAAACATACTGAAAATAATTTACCATAATGCGGTGAAGCTAAGTAGATAATATTTGTTTTGTCCCCGTTTAATTTTTAAAGATTTTGAGTCATCCGTTTTAACTGATCAGTGTAGGTATTTCCAAAAGGAGGTCAGTTAATATGATGAAATAAATGTTGTCAAAATTATAAACTGTTGATTGATTCGCTAAAGCATGATAAATGCCGGCCGTGTTTAAACTCGTTCGACTAGGTCATTCTCTTAAATTAAAGAATAAAGAAATTCACTGCTTTTGACAGATGATAACATCAGTTATCTAGACATTATTATGTAGAAAAAAATAGGAAATTGAATTATAACAATGAATTATAATTTATATTCACCATGACTGTATATTTAGATTGTGAAAAGAATTAAGATCGTCTGACACATGCACATCATTCTAGGAAACAAGTCACATACTCACTTTTGCTCATAAAAAGTTGCATTCTACATTAGTACATACCAGAAAGTATGCTATTTAGCAGACTTGGGAATTAACCATTTCTCTAATTGGAATGACAGATAGCAGGAAAGTTTAGGCAACACAAACAGTCTCAAAGATTTTACGTTAACATTTCAGACTGATTTCGTAAAAGGTTTCATAATGTTTTGAGCCAGACTGTACGAAAAATAGCTGGTTATGTTCTGCTTTAATACTATTTTTGTTAGTCTGTTTCAATTCCAATTCTAATTCCACTCAATTCCATTTGGTCGATTCTAATTCCACATCAAATTTATCAATTCCATATTAATCAATTCCAATTCCATTTTTTACCTACTACCTTTTACCATGAATAGGTACTCCGAATATCTACTCCGAGTACCTACCAGTACTTGAATACCTACTCCAATTAGTTTATATTATAAGTAGGATTCTCATGGAAGAAATATTTCTGAATTAAAAAATTAAATGGTAAATTAATTTGTGAATTTAAATATTTTGTGACAAACTTCAATTCCAAATTTTAAAATTCCAATTCCATTTTTTTTTAAATCAGCAATTTCAGAAATGGAATT
>JAODUP010000762.1:30000-197519 GCA_025642065.1 Paralvinella palmiformis | reverse complement strand
TTAGGAACAACTATGGCACCCACTGTTAATAGATGATGGTAACTTTCCAGATGAATAACACAGCTAAGCCTTCGTTATTCATGTTGACTCGTAGGGGATTTTTAGCATAGGTTTCAATGATTTAAAATTAAACTTTTAGCTGAATGTAAATGTATTATTATATGAACAACATATAAATACATATAAAAGTAACTTTCCTATTATCAATACATCTTCCCTTGTTTTAAATATTAACTGGTTAGCTGTTAATTACTCTATCTACAATTTATAATCATCTTAATTAACAAAGATTTCAGTAATTTCATCATAATATAGAGACCAAAGTTTATCCATAGCAATGCTAAAATTGTAATAAAAATGCAAGATATTGAATGTACATAATCTGGCACTGGGCATGTCCAGCTCAATCTGCAAGAATCCATTTGAAGCATCTAGCTTAGTGAACCACTTAGCTCCAGCCATCTCAGCTGTAATCTCTGTCTTTGTTGGTAGATGAAAATGTTCACGTTTAATGTTCTTGTTTAGGTCACGTGGATCAATACACAATCTAAGTTGACCAGTTTTCTTCTCTACGATCACCAGTGAATTTACCCAATCTGTAGGCTCATCCACTTTAGACACAATGTTTAGTTTTTCAAGTTTGTTCAACTCTTTGTGCAGTCTATTCCGCAATGAGATTGGCACTTTTCGTGGCGCATCTACCACTGGAAATGCTTCCTCTTTAAGTTCAATGTGATGTTTCACCTGTAGGCAGGCATCCGATGCCTTTGAACACATCATCATATTCCTGGACCAGTTGTTTAATTCCTGGACTGTTTATAGCATATATTCGTTTCACCAATCCTAGGCGAATACAGGTGTTTTTTCCTAAACGTGCAATGTTATCTGTGTCTACGACTGCAAACATAACTTTATATGTCTTGTGTTTCAGTGTGAGGGTAAGCCTTGTCATTCCTACACACGGTATTGACTGGTTGCTATATGCTTCTAATTCGACACTGTTCTTTATGATTCTTTTCTTTGCTCGTATGTTTTCATAGTCTTTCAATGGCAGTATATCCATTTGGGAGCCAGTGTCCAGTTTGTATGGGATGATAACATCTTCCGTTTCGATTGGCGTAATCCAATCATCGTCATTTTCTGCTTCAATTGCATCGATCAAAAGTGACATGTCACCACTCTCTGTGTTTAACGTTTCATTTGGCAGTGATATATTGTTGATGGCTCCAACAAATAACGTGTCTGTATATACTTCCTGTTCATTAAGAGCATGGACCTTCTTGATCTTGTTTGTTTTGTGATGGCTGTAGGCTTTGCAGACAGTTGCAGTGATTCAATTTTCCAAATTTATGACATGTTTTACCATGCGCTGGGCAGTTACGAGCTTCATGTACTTTCCCACAGCTGTAACATTTGACTTGTGTCACGGTTCCACCACGCGCATCAACTTGAATCTGCCCTCGACTACGATAGGTACCGTTTTTGTATGCAGGTCTACGCAGAGCACATGCGCTGAATGTTGTATTCTTTTGCTTAACGTAATCAACATGTTTATCTGGTGTAGACTGGAGTAGTTTTAACTGTTTACTTGCCGTTTCTGCAGCTTTGCATATCTGAATAGCTTTGGGGAGGTCTAATTCAGCTTCACGGAACAATCGTCCCTGAACTGTTGGATCGTTAGTTCCGATAACTATTTGATCACGAATTAAACTATCCCTCAGTGTTCCAAAATGACAGTTCTTTGTCAAGTTTGTAATGGCTGTCAACCAATTATCAAACAGTGTATGCGTTTTTTGCACTCTCATTCTAAATACAAATCTCTCATACGTTTCGTTCATTTTGGGCTTACAATACGCCTCAAATTTAGCCCGAACTCAATCATATTTAGCCTTCTCTTCATCCGTAAAAGTGAAGGTATTGTAGATTTCCAGAGCTTCCTGTCCTGCCACAGTCAGAAAGATGCCAATGCGCTGTTTATCACTTTTAAAATCTACCACAATCGCCATCAGATAAGTTCAAATGCTTGTATAAAACGTCTCCAGTTTTCCCCAACATTGCCCATACATTGTAAATGACCGGGGGCTTGAGCTGATCCATACTTCGTGGGTGATTTGTTTAGTTTCGGGTACCATGTATTATTATATAAACAACATCTGGTTTTGCCGTATATCTCTAGCCGATTTTTATTAACTAAACTTCACCTACAATAACAATGTATCTGCGGTGCCTTATGTAGCAATACATATAAAAGAAACTTTCCTATTATAAATACAGAATTGATCCTGACGTCAAAAACACATTTAAAACTGCCTTACCTGTGTGTGCTCTATGACGTTCCAAGGAATACCAGATCCTGAAGTGGGATCCACTGGCTGGTGTCAAAAGAAAGGCACCATAAGGCATATGTTGTAACTTAAAATCGTATTAAAATGAACGGACATGTTCATCATAATATATGTACAAATGGGCAATTCACACAATTGCTGCCACATCTTTTTTTAAATGCCGATAATCCCTGGTGACAATTTCATATAAAAATAAATAAAATTCCTGCCTGGTGCACTTTTTTCCCCCAACAAACATTTTATTAAGGCTGACCTAACCTGTTGTTCCAAAAGCTCAAAAATGCCCCCCCCCCATGGCCGAACTGGTAGCACGGTTGGCCGTAGATCTATAGCACCTGGGTTCAAACCCCGCCGGGCTGTGTGAGGATGTTTTATATTTCACTTCGCCTCATTATCTTTGGAGGTCGTTGAGCCTATTTAGCCTACCTTGTGCACAAAACTGGCCGTAAAACAACAACATTGACATTCCAAGAGCTCAATATACAGACAGCGATTGTATTCGATGTTATTTACATTAACCTTACCAATTAGAATACATACGTACATATTATTGGGTTAACTGATTATCATTGTTTTTCTCAGGAGTAGTAAAAACCAAACTGAAGTCTACATGAATATGTATAAAACATTTTAAACCGGCAACCTATATTACATAAGAACATAGGAAGTGTCTATACAAGGGAGCTCGTTTGTCCAAAATAGTGTGCATTTAGCTAGCTATACCTCCTGTCCATGTATGTTTATGAAGTTGGGATGGTATAAAATAAATTACAATATATATTTACAACATATTTATTAAAACCATTTTTCAGTCAATTGGCTTATGAATTAAAGCAGTTTTAAACCAGATCTTTCTGATACATTTCATTTTATATATTTTATACGTGACTGATAAAATGTCTTAGTTCCTGCGAATTGATCTATCTGTTTACTGTGAAAATGCTCATTAAGGTGTATTGGTTGTGTATACATAATTATCTTAGTGGATCGTTATATTTTAATTTCGATAGTGATGCGTGTGTAGTCGTTGGATACTGACACCCAATGTACGGTACGTTGCATACCATCGCCTAAGTATTCTTGAGTGTTTAGCCGTTTCAGATATAACAATGGTAATACAGTCCTTATAATTAATTATTACATATAGAGGAAATGTTGAAAGACCACACACACACACACACACATTTAGCAAAAATATGTCACAACAGATTATCACTACATTTATGTATACAACTCAAAAAGTAATTATAACTAGTATATTTTAGTATTCATCTACAATATCCTGGACCTTTAAGACGCTAATTTCATTAAATATGTGTTTAAACACACACATGTGCATTGCATTACAACAAACGCGTTTAGTTTCTCCTGTGCTAAATCACTGATGGCTGGAGCGTTATCACTGGCAATTCGTATATTCGGGTATTTTTCTTACCCACCAAGGCGACCATTTTCTCTTGCGCAATAATACATAATAAAGTCCCCTTCGTAGACTACTCAACAGCTTGGACCTGTACAACAGACAAAGTCTGCTGAAGCCGCTGCTGTCCTCTGGCGAGTAAATAGAAAATATATGTTCGTCTGTTTCCGTACTAGGTCTTGCTTACTTCGGCTGTTTCCGTTGCTCACCTTGCTTGAAGGTCGTATTGGCTGTCTGTTAGCTCTGGATTAACCGGGTTTGTTCGTCGATCTGAATACATTGGATACGCAGACAAGCATCCGGTAATAGCGAGAATGGAAGAGGAACATGACGATGTGGCTGATATTCGTCGTCGGATGTTCGGAGCGACGAGCATGGAACATCGAAAAAGTTTGGCTGTCATCGCCGGCAAAGAAGGCAAGTTGGTAGCCAAGGGATCTTATGCTGGAACAGCTATCGGTATATTTACCAGTGGTGGCGATGCTCAAGGTAGGCCGATTTACTCAGTTACTGTATTCGATTTTACTGGGAATATTTAATATAGATATACCGCAATCGATTCTTCGTTTACATTAACGCCATAACCTTGACCTTCCTGTCATCTCTGGTGATCGATAAATCAGGGAGCATATCCTATCTCTCCGCTTCGGTTCTTCTTGGACTTGGCTTCGGCGTTTGGATTCACAGCGTTGGCTATCCTCTGTTTCGGGAACACCAAACGATCTCTGGATACCGATAGCAGTATGCACCAAATATAACCACGGCTGGGCAAAATAAAGCTTAGAAACCTCATATAATCCCACAATTCCCCGTCTCGCGACGTCTGTGAGAGACAGCAAGAAAATATCAACGGATACTGATTACTGGAAATGGGATAATCGGTCACATCCAAGTTTATCCATTTAGTTTCAGCTACAGTTGTAAAACCAGTAACATTGTAGATAGTTTACAGTTAAAACAATTATACTTTAAATCTGACATATAAATAATATAAATGATATGATTTTTCGGGTCAGTCATGACTTATCATCTTATGGCACACAGTTTTATTCAGACATGCATGATGCAATGAACAGAAATGACAGCCCTCACTCATAGAACATAAAGTAGACTCATGAAGTTCTAAATGACATACCAGTAGCTCGTTCCTACTTGCAGATAATGCTGAAAGTCAAGTCACAAAGAAAGATTTCATAGAAATGGCAAACTACCATACACAATTCTCACTATGAATCTCTACCAGTTCATTATGCCCCACTTTCATTGGATTAGACACTCCACAAGCTGATGATGTCACTGTGCTAATTAACTGTCCTATCAACAATAAAGATAAACAATGCTTAGAACTACTGAATCATGTCATCACTGTAGAGCCTAACTATATTAACACTAGAACTTAACTACTCTTAGGTAGGCAACACCAAGTAATATTTACTTTGTGTTGTCTGCCTGGATGTGGTTTAGATCGAGTGTTATTATAGTTAGTCTCTACAGTGATGATGCAGTATTTACTTAGTAAATACTATGTCATTTGTGTAGGTAACCCGTGTTTCTTTTAATTGATCAGCTATACCCATAAGACTAAGCATATAATTAGCCTCATTATTCTTTACTCATTTAGATGTAGTTTAATTATACCCTGTATCTTTCCTCATAACAGCTGTATTAAAATGAATTAATAGGTTACTAGTAGTTATAGTATTTCAGCGTTTCCCCTGCTATATAACGAGTGAGGCTCGCTGAAAACGTCGCGTCGTTGCTATTTTGGTGACGTAATATTTTTTATTTCACGACATTTCATCATCAGCAAAAGGTATAAAATGATGTCACAGAATCACTTAAATTTCTGCAACATCACACATTTGGCAACAACATATTTTAGGCTGGAAAATGGAAAAGCATGTAAATGGATGAGAGCACTTCCATATGTTCAGGTGTGGCAAATGGTTTCAGTGGAGTGGCATTGGTTTTGGTTGCCCTGTGCTGTAGGCCGGTAGCCAAATTGGCCATCCTCTTGTTAAAATGTGACGTAACGTAAGAGACTTTCGACAGCAGCAAACACATGTACATCATACATAAAAGATTTACCTGTGAGGGACGGGCAGCACAACTACAATTGGGGCTAACTTCTAAATTAATCCATTTGAGAAAACAATCATTACCTCAAAATCACCGAAAACTAATGAAATTATAGTATTGCCGCCCAATCTCCATGTAGCGATTTGTATGGCAACATCATAAAAATTCAGAATATGACATCAGGGGCAGGTGTTTTCTGAACAAATTGGCGGGATTTTAGATTCTCTGGTCAACCTAAAGTTTAGTTGGAATTTCTCCCCATCGAATTGTAGTCCCTTGACCAGATTATGGTATGCTCTTTGTTGAAGCCAATTCCTATTTATGTCATGCACCTACCAGGGATGTTTTCTTTGCTTAATTTGTTTTTTAATTGCATAAATTTATATGCAGTAGCAATTAATCAGTAAAAAGTTATATTTTTTGCATTTATAATGTGTAAATCTGTTTTGGGAAGTAACTGACACACACACACATGTTTTTTCCCCTATCCGTTCTGTATTTCTATTGTATTGCCATGAAAATTTTCGACAAAAAAGACTGAAAACGGATGGGAAAACGTTTATATGGAATCACACTAATCGCATGCTGCATCCCACATGATATTTTACGTAGAGAAGCAATAGATTGGACCCCCATGATTTACTTCGCCCCTTTGGCACTCGCCTGTACCACCTCGCACTCCTTTTTATGCAGGGGATACACTGCATTTATTTACTTGAGCATTCCAGTATGTTTTGTAGCCTGGAAAAAATCTATTTAAGATACAAGCAGTGTAGTGTGTGTACACTCCTTAACCTAGTAATCCATCTACCAATTCAGACAGTTGATAAACTCACATTGTGGGAGAGGGTATTTTCCCCACACTATAATATCTATGCTAGATTTATTTTTTGCATGGTAGTGCCAGATATCTGCATGTGGAGGGTGGGTTTAGTAGAAAAGATGCAATTTCATTTCTTTCTGAAATCTTGGATGTGTGTGGGCACAAGTATATGAACAATGTAGAGTTTGGTTTGGCTAAGGGAAATCGAAATGGTTTTGTTATTCGGGGAGAATCCCCAAGCTGTCGCTTAATCAGCACAGCCTCTATGTTGGAGTGGTTGAGAAACCTCCTCCCCTACCACTCACAGGGGAGCAGTACGGAAAGATGGAGCCGAAATACCCTGAGGGTGGTCACTGCCAGAGTGTTTTACGTCCTCAGGGGTTTTTAACGTCCCCCTTTATTTTAAATAATTCAGTGGAGACGGCAGCGCCATTTAACGTGGTCAGCCACCCACGATGTAGTGAGCCGAGAAATTAATCCCTGCAAAAGTTTCGACCTCTAACAGGGTTCGAACCTGCGACCGTTGACACCAAGTGTCGAGTGCTTAACCGCTAGGCCACCAGGGGCTCACTAAGAAATCGAAATGAACAACATTGTACTATTTGTAGTCTGTACTCATGATGTATTTGATTTTACATGGGTGTGTTGAATTGTTCAAAAGCAAAGAAGCATTGAAATACCAGTACTAAAACCCAACAGTTGAGGTTTTGCCCTGTAACCACACAGGAAACGTAATGTTATAATTCTTAGAAAATGTTTTGTAATCTTGTTTTAATTATGGTCATAAGCCACGTCATACCATCGATGACGTATGTTAATCAGGTTAAGTAACATGTGCTCACAATATCTGATACCAGTCCCATAGTCTACTAAGTACTAACATTAAAAATTCCTTATCATGCTAATACCTTTATCAATCAATATACAGTTGCTTTGTTCCTAGAAGTTATTACCAGTAACTATTAAAAGTATTATGCTATTTTTATTTAACACCAGTAATTAATTATTTCATGGTTGACTGACTGTGCTGTACTCTATAAACTCTTTTAACAGACATAGACCTTCTTTTATAACAGCAAGATTAAAAATAAAGATATCAGTGCCTGAGAATGAGGCATATATAATAGGTGTGAGGTAATTATACCTTTGAAAGACACAGGTATGTACCTGTATCCATGAAATATGTATTGAGGACAAAAAGGTCAAAACATACTTTCAGATTTCTGTGGTTAAATTCTCAGAACAGGTTATATGTGTATGCTTTCCATGCATTTTATTATTACTCAAGAATACAGAGATTGAAATTGTACACTTTGAAAATTGCTAACTGTCATGGTTCTGAGGATACTGACATGCATTTAGTTGGTATAAAAAAATTAACTTGATAAAATCCATATTTTTGCTTGACCCAGTAACCACAGGTTTATGCCTTAATTTCATGTTGTTGCCTGTTTGGATAGATCTATGACACACCTTTTAGTCTTGAAAGTTTCATGTCTCTGTGCTAATTAATTAAAAAGTTATCAGGGTTCTAACTTCAAACAGGGCTAAACATTGTGCATGATTTCAAATGCACTATAATTAGAGGTACCTCTGAACATAACATACCGGTGGCCTGATCATATACATGTTAGATCTAGTCATTTTATGAATTTGGTTCATTTTATATAGAATGACCCAGTTACGGTACATGTGTTTGTTTTGTTATTGAGCATACGCACAATAATAAACATAACGTATTAGCAGGGTCAGCCAAAAGTCGGCTAATATGGGTAGCCGATTACATGTAGGTGCCATGTAATAGTCGTACTTATGGTGTATATCTGTGGCTGACTATGTACATGCACTCATGCAGTGCCAACGGCTTTACTTAATCCTCCATCTCTAGTTGTTTTTGGTGTTTCTAATTGCATTGTAGCAAGATATCTGCTCATCTTTCACATGAAATTATAATTACACATGGGATACCCATGGGTAGCTTCAATACAGCCAAAGGGGATATAAGGTGGGAAAAAAGAGAACTTGAATCATAAAATGTAATACATTCTAAAACCAGTTATAAAGTGCCATATTTGACTGCAACATGGGGAAACCAAAAGATGCCATATGAAATTGACTGGTGAGATTTCAATGAGATTATGTATAAATATATGTCAATCAAATTTTTTATTAGCCAGTATCAGCCACTTAGATAGTAAAATCCAGTCCGATTAAAAGTGCCGGCTTTAACCAGGAGCGGTTGAAACTAACCAACCCTCCATATTAGTACAGTCAGATAAACGAGTGGTTGTCTGTGTCACCCATTTTTAGGTCGTAAAGACTTGCTGTTGTATGTAACAAAAAATAATACACAACATCATTGAAACTACAATGATACTTATAATCTCGTGGTGTATTTATTTATTTGATAATTTTGATGTTTTTTAATTACAGACATTATAAAAAAAATACTCATGTCACACATTTGTGTTTGTAATTAGCGATGAATGACTATGATTGGCTATGGGCAATGGAAGCATCGTGTTTCAATGTGTATGGTCAAGGACGACTGTAATTGGTTATGAATAATATGATATAGCAATTATCGCATGTGGGCAGGTTAATTAACCATTACTGCAACATGTAGGTGTGTCTTGCATGACTGAACTAGTGGAAATATTTGTCAACATTTTTGTGTTGTCTGATTATCAAGAACATTTTACATTGAATTGTCACATTCAGTTGGTGAAATAAATGTCGGAGTCGAAACGCAAATTTGTCGGATTAAACTTTAATCCAACAAATTTGCGTTTCAACTTAATTTAAAGAGTCAGTTATAATGGAGCTAAATCCGTCACAGGCAATAATGTGTCGGAAGGTGGATTTGTCGGATAAACAATGTCCAGATTAACTGATCCTGACTGTATATAAATATGGTAGATTGTCACTTTATAAATAAGAGATCATCTAGTACTAGTAGTACTTCAATATTGATTTCCAGCCACTAGTTTTTCAGTCATGGCAATTGACCTTTTATTTGTCAGAATTTGTAATAGGCCAAAATGAGTAAAGTCTTGGGTTCATTAATACTATGAGCATTAATTAATGTGATAAAAAAAGATTTTGTCTAGGGACCTCAGATTTAGTGAGAAAAATGCTTTAACTAAATGCAAACATTACCATGTTCACAGATCATTATAGGTGTAAATAGGTTTTTCCCTGATATATGTCTACCATTGAAAAGTTGTGCAGATATTTTTTACCATCAATATAGGGTAGAAAGGTATTTTCACCCTATGGGTAAATATCTAGTTATTGCTATGCATGGTATAAACTTATCCACCTTGTTGTATACATTGACACAATACTTTAAGTGTAATGAATATTTAAAGTACATTTATTCTCTAGATATGATGACAAATGTTATTTATAAATACTACTACTACATGTACTATAGTACTAGACTGCCTAAAGTAATTATAATATCTCTAATCTGCATCAGTAATAATATCAAAGACCTAAATTATGTGTTTAATTATCATGTAATATTATATAAAAAATACTAATATCCTTACAGTTTAAATCATACGGTTACTATTTTCAACTGGTGAATGTATTCACGTTATAATACTCTTAAATGGCCATATTAATGATAAATATTCTTAGCACGTTATGATAACAAGCACAACTCGCTTGACAGAACCAGGACAAGCCGTTTGAAACACTATACCGTAATCACTCGTTAAATATATAATATTAATATGTTCTTGTTATATAATTGTAAATATTTCACAGTTTTAACATGCACTTACAACACTCCCACACAGAGTGAGTACAATTTACCTGTTATAAAATAATATTATACCTAAATTGACGCAGCCCCAAAAGACATAATTATAGAGGTTTAATCAGAAACAGACTGTCCACGCCGTGACTTTCCATCATAACGTATCAATGCGTTGTTCAACAAGGTCATACAATATCAGATAGAAATCCCTTGTTCCTTTCGATATTCCTGTAATAATTTCCATTCCATAAACAGTATGCATGCTGGCCATTATATCAACATGTAATTTACAACTCATCTTTATGAACTAATCCAAAACACAATGATATTAATGCCGTATTTATCCGCAGCAACACAGAAGTTACTTTCTTCAATGTCCTGTTGTTGAGTGTACTTTGGATGGTGATAATCTATACTGTTCACAAAAATTTCTTGACCCGTTTTTCTTGGTCTCTGTTTCTCTCTGTCTCTGTATGTGTGTGTAAATTGTTTGGTTGTAGATTTTATTGACTTTGTACTTAAATTCTCTTCTTCCTACAGATATAGTTTTGTCTCTTAAGATTAATTTTAAAATAATAGTAGTCATATATATAATTTAAAATTGTGACAGCATTAACCATTCATTTAAAAAGACATTTTATTTTGATATGTTTTATGATTTATTTTAAGAAAGTTGTGTTTCATATTTGTTGCTTGCCAACTACTGGGATAATAATAAGCAGTGCACTACTTGAATTATGCCGTTTCCATGGTTATGCTAGGCCGTGTTGTCACAATGGCTTAACAGTTGGCTAGAAACCACTATTATCTGGTTTCAATCTGTGGTCAAGCTATGTCAGAGAAGAGGTGTTTCATCATTCTCTTAGCTTCAGTACTTTTTTAAAATAGATCATGTTACCCTTTTAGTATATATAGCTGAAATACATGAGCTCTTGAGACCTTGTGTTCACGCTACATGTAGGCCAATTTATTTTCTTGGTGACATTTTTGTTCGTCTGCTACTGAGTAACATTATTGATATGAATGATACCCAGACTTTTTGAGGCCCGTGTATCCGATTTGATTTACACACACACACACACACACACACACCTTTTGCTGTATCTAGGTCAGCTATCTACGCGCACTGATAGCATCATGGTACTAGGACAGCCAGTGTGTATGCGTGTATGTGAACTCTGTTACCACTTATACGGTGTACGGTGTACCACATATATTTCCATATATACGGGACGGCATCCAGTATAGCTGGGTATTGATAGGATAGTCTCAGTTGCCACTGAAACTGTTACTGTGTCTCTCATCTGCATCTACCGTTTGCATCTTAAGAGATCTTTGGACTTAATACACTTGATATTATTTTAGTTAAAAGTAAGGTCAAAATAGTTGGCTATAAAAAAGTATAATAATGGCAGAGAACAACACTGTCAACAGACCACGGAGACCCAAATCACGACGATTGTTGAGTATTAGCCGTGACAGTTTTATAGGAGATGAAAGATGTATTGGCGTGTTTACTAGTGGTGGCGACTCCCAGGGTATGTGTGATTTCTATTACAGCAAGCTGTACAGCATACAACCATACAAATGTGTGCGCCCGTGAATATCACCCATTGACATTCAAACACATTGTCATGATTGTGCCTTTCTGTCAAACGAATAAATGGTAAAACACAACTGACAAACCAACCGTGCATTCATTTCATATGAATGGGTAGACCTATATCTACATTATTGTGTGTGTTGCAAGTCACTTTGATAGAACTAGAAGCATAATGTATGTCTATACCTGTGAATTTTAATTTCTTGCGCGTTTATCAATGAAAATAATTAAAAACTGAAACACAGAACCGAAATTATACGCAAAAGCTATGGTAACCACTGATAAAGCTTGGATGTACTTGTGCCGATGGTAGCTGAATAAACAGAGCTATGGAAAGATATGCGTGCTGATACGCAGTCACCAGTGTCATGATGGTTCTATGATCATTAATAAATGAGACAACATCCTTTACCCTCTATTATCAATATTCACTGGTTATTTATGAAATGAGTACCTGACGTATTTGACTCTCTCATTTATCCTGTAGCCATATTTAAACTACTTTGTACTCTTCTTTACAGTTAATGTTATGTGTGGGGCAATTAATATTGTTTGCGTAATATAATGCTTGTAATGTAACATTTTTATACCTCTGTATCATTTAATTAATACACAGGAATGAATGCCGCAGTTAGAGCAGTTGTCCGCATGGGTATCTATGTTGGTTGTAAGGTGTACCTGATTAAAGAGGTAAGCATGTGGATGGGTTTGGGAATAAATGAACCACAAATACAGAATGATAATAGCTAATAGGGTCACTTTATTAGTTTATGCTGTGTCTTAGTCAAGATGGGTTACTTTTAAGGCAGTCCACACTAAAAACATGAAATCTATCTTAACTGACACATTTACTGGGTAATTGGTGATGTTTGATTATCTCTTTAAATGTATTTTTTTAAATAGGTCAACATAATTCAGTTCAGTTGATAAAAAATTGTGTTTTATTATTTTTGTATCTGAATGTTTTATTTAACATATTTAGAGTATTAATTTTATCAGAAGATTGTATTTAATAATAGTAGAATAATTACTATTTGCCAGAATTTGTGGTGCTACTTCTAATGGTCACGTTTAATTTCTGTGTCCAGTCTTTGTGTGACATGACTAAACCTAACTGTTACCATACTTTTGATGTATAAACACATTTTCATCACTATAACTATAAGATATGGTGTGTTCCAGGTAGTATTTGATGTGCAAACTATATTCAATGGGAAAATGTGATTTTTCACATAGTTTTAACAATCCGTGCTATAATACTTTATATTACTGGAAAAATATGTTCATGGTTTTGTTTCAATAAAATGAACACCAGTAAAGTTACTTTTCGTATTTTTTCTAAAAATGGGAACAGTTTTTGTTACTGTTTATAATATACTTCAAACAGTCTGATTAGCTACACTAACATAATAATTACCAAATTTCTGGAAATAGTATTACTGTAGCACTTCATTACATTGTTTGATTTTACCTACCTATTATTGTCTTTACAAGTTTACCTTGATAAAATATGATACAGTACTAGATCACTAGAGTAGTGAAAGTCTTGCATTTAACACAACCATTGAAGACTTGTTATCTAAATAAGATAATACAAGAAATTATGCATAGGTAAGAAAAAAATTCCAGTACATGATAATGTCATAGATGCATACCACATTATACTTCTACTAGTAGTCGGCATTTTGTTCTTGGGTTAATTTTCCTAGTCCATGTGAAAATTAATAATAACAAAGTAATTAGTCCCATACATAAATAAGAAACAATTGTGATAACAGGTGAATTGTGTTTTGTACAACAATATCTGGATAACATTATTAACAGTACACCATACTAGTTTCTTAGATGAAGTTGTGTTTCTACTCATTTAAATTTTTTAATATGTGTAATATGTTTAATTTTTTGTATTATTATTATTATTCTTTCTTGTTTAATTACTTGCATGCATTCGTTTAATGCCAGATAACTCGCTTGTTGGTGTTTTTATTGAGTTTGCTATAGCAGTAGTTCTCTGTTTTGGTTAATAAATTAACAAATGTCTCTCTCTCTCTCAACTGTTGTCTACTTCCTTGCTTACCTTGTGGTGCCATTGTATGCTTTAGTAACTCATCTACAACAAGAAATTCTGATATCAGCATATTACTTTTTTGTAGACTATTATAATATAGTATAATAGTAATAAAATTTGTTTTGCACTAGATATAATCTATTTAAGGAATTAGATAATGTAACAGATAATAATAATATCATTAAAATTGAAATATAATTAAACAAGATAATAATAACAATATACAGAATAAAACTTTGACATCAGATTCTTGTTTGGAATATGTGAAATATCAAAACTTAACTAGAGGGATATACATAATGTCAGGAGATATGTGTTTTTTAGTATTATATAACTTTAATTCATATGCGGAGCAATACTAGAACAAATTATTGAAACTAGTAAAGCAGTCTAGGATTTGAGCAATGTACAGAAGTGCTAATACAAGAATTGTAGCAAGCTCAACTAATAACCTAATTGAGTTGACAAGTTGATTTTTTTTATAGAAAACTACAAAACAGTATGATGTAATTTTTATTGATGCATGACTAAATCATCTTTCTTCTCCGTAATATTTGACTGTTTTCTTTAAAATATCTCTTAAACTTAACAATAAGTGTGTGACTTTTTAGTTTTAACTAACAACTATTGTTATACTTTGATGTTGTCTTCACACCTTTTTCACCTTTAGCTATCTGAAAGTTGAAAATACTTAGTAGTACTCATTAACATCTGTTAACTGTTGTTTCTTTTCTGCATGAATAAATATTTTGTTTCACCTTTTATAATCTGTGAGGCATGACGTGTCGTTGTCATATTTTTTATGCTTTATTACATTTAGTGTTTGAAGCCTTTTTTTATTATAATTAGATTGGTTTTTAAGGCTTCTGTTGATTTTCATAAAATCTTTAAATAACAATATTTGCTTCAATGAAAATCTTTTTTTTTATATGCTCAATGCTTATTATTTAATATTTAAATTGTTCTATAAAAAATGACCACTTCTAACATATTGCAGTAATAATTAGATTTGTACAAATATAATTTAGTTTTAAACTAATAACTTATGCCATCATTACGGCCATGACATGTTGTCATGGTTGCTCTTATCAAATCACCATGGTTACCACAGGGTTACCAAGGAATGGTGGACGGAGGTGAATGCATCGTTGAGGCGCAATGGAAGAGTGTTTCTGGCATTATGCAAAAGGTATTAGTTGTCCCATGTGGATGTTGTTTATGATGTGTTTTCTTCATCCAGAAGGCCAACTGTCTCAGTTATGCTGTCTGATTGGCTAGTAATATAATAACTGATCTTCAATAAACATTTTATCTGAGTTCTGTATTCAAAATTCATCGTGTGCGCTGGTACTTGAGGAGCCATGTTATACAGCATGACAGCAGTGAGACATATGTCTAACAATGGAAGTATATGTGATAGTATATTATGATATGATGTCATGTCCAGGGATATCAGGGCATGGTAGATGGTGGCCAGTTTATCGTACGTGCTGAATGGAGTTCTGTCAGTAATATCATTCAGAAGGTAAGTTATTCTATGATTATGTGGGTTATCTGGTGGTGTATAGTAGACCTTTCCCTGTCCAGAGCTGTACAAAAAGTGATATTAGTATGTAGGACTGTGACGAGTAAACGATTAATTGGAGGTGATTCAGTTTGGGGCAATAATTGATTATTGATATAATTAATCAATAATCATTATTTGTTGTTATTATTTTCCTAACTGTGGTATTAAATTGCAATAGATGGGAAATGAAGTAGAACAACTTTCCCAATTCTCCAAGAAGCATTGCTCAAAGGTTCTAAAATATATATGTGCTGTGATTGGCCAATTCATTTTCCCACTAGATCTAATCAGTGCTAATGTACTGGGCTACTGGCCTTGAAAATTGGCCCATGCATCTTTTAGATTGGGGACTTGTATATATGTATTTATGAAGCTGGCAAGTATAAATATCCCCAAACAGTTGTTAATATTAATCAAATATGCTTCATTGACCTTATGCATTTGTTGCATTTCACATAAATTACCAAATTTTCTTTTGTTGAAATTATGCATGTGAGTTGCTTTTGAATTTTATCCAAATATATATATATATATATATATATATATATAAAATTATACTTTGAATTATATCCATATATATATATATATATAATATATATATATATATATACTTTATATTATATCCTATATATATATATATATATATATATATCCCCAATAAGTGCTATTATTACATAAGTAGGTTTGGTCAGTCTATAACCAACACAGAAAATTTACTTGTGATATCTTTTGCAATTTGATTTTATGTCTAATCAGTGGATTTTGACATTTTTACTTTGTGTAAAGCTTGTTTAGGTTCAAAGAGTCCCATATGATAAACAAAATTTTGGTTTGTGTAGAATCTGTCCTGTGTTATAGGTTGTAATTTCGAGATCCTAATGGATATTTTAGTGTAAGCAGGTTCTGACTGTAAATGGCAGCCACAAACAGCATATACCCGAAGGAACTGATGATGGAGTTGTATTGTAAAGTCAGTATACCTCGGGGAGTTTGATAACAACCTTTACTGAGTTAAATAGTGATTGGTCTTGTTACAGAAATGTTTGTCTTTAGCACTGCATTGAATGGATGGTGTTTGGGATTGTGGTGGATGGTTGGGATAAATTACTATCACAACCATCACACTGGAACATGATCATAAGTAATCATATCTCAGTATATCACATACATTTTGATAATTACCAATATGCATATTACACCTAAAGGGACAGTTCAATCTCAGATAATATTGCTTAAATATGTAATGCTTAGAACAGTAAACAAAAAGTGCACAATAATAATCACAAACTATACCTGATATCATAGATATAAAGAAATAATGCAAATTATTAGACACCAGTTAGTGTTGCCAGTTCTCCTTGATCTTTCTTAGATGATTCCGCTTTTTCAAAACAATCGGAATCATCTTGTAATGGTTCTTCTGGCTCAAACTAATATGGCTGAATGTCAGTCATGGTGTAAATTTGTTTTGTTCTGGAATTATTCTTGGCTAACGCTTGTTTACATGATTTTAAATGGGTTATCGTATACAGACTTCTGGTCAAATTGCTTGGTTCAAGCGATGTCAGCAATCAGGAACTTCCAGTCTGTGTCTAGGTTCAAAATGGCGGTGCACACAGGCCATTAATAGTTGATTAATCAACACTTTGAACAGGATGATTTAATATGTGGGTGATCATTTACACATTTTTTACTCATTTATGATAATTATGAACTTAGCTGTATTAGTCCTGAAAATTTGAAATGAAGGTGAACTGTTCCTTTAAGCTGAAGAAATTGTCTGTTACATGGATTATGTCACCACGTATAATTCATTTCATATGTCATTTACTTAATAATTCAAATAAAAACACTAGCCTTATAAAAATGTTACTAGTTTATGCTTTAAATAGTTGCTAATATACTACATTTGATTGCTATTCAAGATGCATTCTGTCATTTATGACTTGTGATATAAAGCATGAGACATGAGCTGTGTGCTTTAGGTAACATGTGTTCTGATAAATCATGCCACTTGCTTAAGATTGTTGCTATCTTCTACTAGGGTGGCACTGTGATTGGAAGTGCTAGATGCCAGGATTTCCGCCAGCGGGAGGGCAGGCTTAAGGCAGCCCTGAACCTTGTGACGCATAATATTACAAACTTGGTTGTGATTGGTGGAGATGGCAGTCTGACTGGTGCCAACCTTTTCAGACAGGAATGGTCTAGTTTACTGGATGAGCTAGTTGAGAAAGGTACACAAGTACACTCGTCTTTAAAAACGTGAAAACCAGATTGAAAAAGGAACTATGGAATGGATTATGTATAGAACTAGTAAAGAATGGGAATGTGTGTGTGTGTCTAGAACCTTTTGAATTTTTCTTGTGATTTGATCTGAAAGAAATATTTCAGTGATGTGGTAAAACTGTTGTAAAGAAATTATTTAATAATAGTTGTCCTTTTGTTATCCTAAAATGTTTTGTGATGTTCTTTATTAACATATTACCAGGCAGCATTAGTCGTGATGTAGCTGATAGTTGCAGCCATTTGAACATTGTTGGAATGGTTGGTTCCATTGACAATGACTTCTGTGGTACTGACATGACAATTGGCGCTGATTCTGCATTACACAGGATTATTGAGGCAATTGATAACATTGCAACAACAGCTCACAGGTAACTAAATCACATTTCGCAACAATAGAGGTGTGTACAACTGTAAGTGTATCATAAAGCAATGTAAAATTAATGACGGTGAAGTAGGTTTTCTATGTAATTAAACATCTTTGTCACTTTGTGTTTAGAAAATATACTTAAACATTTGGACATATTACATCCAGTGTCATTTATTTAAATAAATTAAACCATTGACAAGAAACAAAGTTACAGACTAATTTAACCATAACTTCTTGTCTTCCCATTGTTTATTATGACCAAATCACTTTTACTTAAATATGAAACATGACCCTATGATAGTTAATTTAAGTACATGTTCCTTATAAAATATCATTATAAAACAAGGTTATATTTTTGTGGTAGGTAGTAACAAAGAGGTTTTAAGCTGTCTAATATTAACTTAAAATATGGATATGTAAATTATGTTATGATATTAGACAGATGTAGATTTTAAACAGTGTTATTAAATGTACAATTTATTGTCTAAAAATCAGATAAGTAGAAGCATGTCAGTGATGTTGAAAAATATCTTGTGTTTATTTGTTAACTGTGTGTATATTTATTTAAAGACCACCTGGTTACTTATATACAAATGTCTCTTACAGCCATCAACGTTGTTTTGTGCTGGAGGTGATGGGAAGACATTGTGGGTAAGCATTAACTAGCCTATATGCATACTTCTGTTTTTTTCCCAGAGTGTCCTTTCAAGTGGTTGAACTTTTCTTTCTCTAAATTTATTACTTGAAAACCAGAAATATATAACTCTTATTCTTATATTAATCTTGAATATCAATTGTTTTCTGGATTATTCATTATAGATTTGAGGTTTATTTAAATTACAAACTATTATGTGTAAAATATTCAATAATTTATGGTGACACTTATATCATGAAGTACTAAAAGAATTTACTATTATATTGCTGTGTGAAAATTAGTACTATATTGTATACTGAAATATGCATTTTGAGCTTTGTATGTACCTGCATACATCTAGTGTCTACATACTGTGCATGTTTCTGACAGCCTTACTATTGCTGAGCTGTCAACCATTACAATTTCGGTGGAATCATTATGATTTTCTGTTCTTCATTACGCCCGTACTGCCTTTCCCGTAATAGTTCTGTATGGTGCAGTTCTGTCACTGTCTTAACCACACACTGTATCACATGGCAGTTGCTCTAGACAACATGACATGAAAGCCTTTTGTGAGGGTGGTGGGTTTTACCTATGCAGGAGATTCTCTCTTTCATACAATGTTCCCTGATACAGAGATAGCAAAAACTTATATGACAGTGGTCGCACAAAAACAAATATTCTTGTGGAGAAATTGGCAGAGATGATTCAAATTACATTGCTAGTCAGATGTAGAACCAACCATTTAAATGTTTATTTGTGTAACTTTTTACGTAGGCGATAATGTGGGATTTTAGGAACTGAACCAAAATACCAGTGACAGGCCTACTTGTCCTTGCTGTTGTTCTTTTCTTTCTAAAATTCCTAGTAGAATCTGTATGCATCATTGATAATAGATGGAGATGTATGTTTGTTGTGATCAATCCTAGCTTAATTGTAATTATATTTTAATAGAATAAGGCAATTTATGTGGCTTATAAAGAATGGCACTGGACCGCCACAGTTTGATCTTGTTTCACAGCAGTGCAGACTGGGAAAGAATATTCTCATTTGTCATCAAAACCAAGACCGCTTTCTGCCACAGCTCATCCGCCAAAATTGTCAGTAGCTTGACTGTGCACAAAGTATCCTTCAGTACCAAAAGCACATGTTCTCAGGAGAAACATTCCAATACTTTCCTGGATTTATTTACTAGCATTATGATCAGACCACTTAGGAGGATGTTTTCAGATCTATTTTATTAATATTATTAATTGTTACAGACAACAATATGTGCCTTATTATATATAATTGAATTGTTGGTCAATAACATCCTATATTTTATAGTTATCTGGCCCTAGTTGCTGCTTTGGCATCAGAAGCTGACTGGGTGTTTTTGCCAGAATGGCCACCCGAGAAAGGCTGGGAGACCATTCTCTGTGATAAGCTGGCTCAGGTATGACTTGTTTTGTTTTGTGATGAAGATAAGTAACCATACTACTCATAAAGATTTTTTTCTCAGGTTTTTAATGCAAACACTTTCTTATTGATGGGTTCTCGTGAGATCATTTATACTTATTACATTTTTAACTAGTTTCATGCTTTAAAAACTAATATATGTTTTCAGGCTGCACCTGTGTTTTTATGTCTGATCTAATTATCTTCTGTTGTACAGGAAAGACATATGGGCCAGAGGTTGAACATCATCATAGTTGCTGAAGGAGCCATTGATTCTGATGGTAACAAGATCACTCCAGATTATATAAAAGACGTACGTACTGAATATTCACTGCTTTTTAGATTTACAAATTCATATGATTTCCCACAGTTTTCAATCTTTTCAAATCTGTTGTAATTTGTCATCATGTGTACATTGTCATTTGTCAAACAAATTGTAATATTTACATTACATTTTGAAGTTAAAAGTATCTGAAGGGTGTTTCATCTTTGACTTTCGCTTCATTACCTTTGGAGGTTGCTTGGCCCATTTAGCCTACCATGTGCACAAAAGTGGCCGTAAAACATCAATCATCATCATCTCATAAGTTGAAAGTAAAAATATGCATCTAAATTTATTAAGTATAAATATAAATAGCTGGCCATTTATCTCGATATGGTTGATTTAGCTGTATTAATGCTCAATATTTGTATTATTTGTTTTAGCTGGTCTGTGATAAACTGAAGTATGATACACGTGTTACTATACTTGGTCATGTACAGCGTGGTGGTGCACCATCTGCCTTTGATCGTATCCTGGTAAACAACTGCATCTTTTATCTTTAGCGAACAGTGTTTTCCTACCAGTACACAGAAAGATAATTATTGGTTAGATCTCTTTAATTGCCAGTGTGTTCTATTGATGGTTTGTTATTAGTGAAATGCCTAATGATATATAGTATGGTGAAGGTTGAAGCCTGTAGTATATCACAATTGACTCGGTGTAAGGTGGTATAAACAGATATTTGCTATATCATTATATCAGGGCTGTCGTATGGGAGCTGAGGCTGTACTAGCACTAATGGATGCCACACCAGACACGCCAGCTTGTGTTGTATCATTAGATGGTAATCAGACAGTTCGAGTACCATTGATGGAATGTGTAGAAAGGGTAGGTCTACAGTACTAATGTTATTTATTTAGATTTTATGTACTACATCCTACATAGTTTGACATACAATTTCTATTTTAGTTTAGATTTATAATATACAAGACCTAAACTAAACAGAAAAATGTTGTGTATAAAATTCAAGTGAAACATCATATTGTGGTAACCTCTGTAACATGTGTCCACGTGGATATATTAATGTATTATTATTATTTAATTATTTTAAATTAAAAGAGTAACTTAAATTGTGCACAAAACAATGCCAAATCCCTGAAACTTTTAACATTCAAGATTCAGTCATTTTAATTATGAAATAATACTCCCACCAGCAAATGAGGTATAGTTGATATTATAAACAAAGGGTGATATTGTTACTTTTTATGTTTAATACAGACAAAGAATGTTCAGGCAGCCATGGCTAACAAACAGTTTTCTGAGGCTTGTAAACTTAGGGGCAGGTATGTAATTATAACAATAATCTTGCTTAATATATACATTAATAATTTGATTCATGATATTCTTATTATAAACAATATGACAGTGTACTAGATAAATATGTGTCTTAATTATTTCTATAATAATATGTATTGCCATTGACAATTACAGTGTTATATTTAGGCTGGTGGTTGGACAGTTCTTGGCATTATATAGCAGATCAGGCACAAAGCCAATTTAGATAGGTGGCTTTTCGTGAAACAAATCTGTTGTCCAATAAATATTGAATTTGTTGCATGGTCAGCAAGACCTTAATAAAAAATCGTCAACTAATCATGTGAGCTTTTTGTAAATTCTATGTTTCTAATCTGGACATTAATTGGTCCATCTTCAGAAATTCTATATTCTTCAGTTTTCGTTGCTTGTATATGTTCAATTGAACATATCACATATAACAAATTTATAACAAAGTCATTAGGAGTTCACCATGAAGTGGTAGAAATCAGTGATTTTGTAGGTTTAGTAAATACCAGGTATAATATACTGATTTAAATACCAGTATAGCAGGGAAGTAATTTCTCCTATAATAAAGATTGGACAGATGTGGGTTTAATAAAAAAATATTTTGTATTAAAGTATTTTGTAGCGTCATGTATGAAATAGTGCACTTCAAATAAAAACTTATTTTGGGCTCGTAGAGTCAATCTCGTTTAAGAAGCACGGAGACAGGTTCCCCTCTTATCCTAATATATATTTATACCTAAATGGAACACTGGAATTATATTTTTATTTCAGTAATCATATTTTGTTTTGTTGGAGATGATTCATCATATACACATGTATATTTATGCCGAGGTGATTGTTATGTACGAGATCCTATTGTCTTATTTCAGTTATACCGATAATAAAATTTTCTAGTTTTCAGCTGTATTCACCTATCGTTATATGTGATGGTCTTATCAAATATGGATTTATCATAGGACTAATACATATTAAACACATAGTATTAGTAGTTTTTCAGTCTTACTGTATTAGAGGAGCTTATTCTCAATAATATGAAAATTTGAAAGTATTTGTTCAGTATTATCTCAGCATATCAGTTCTGGTACTGTGTACCTTTTGCATAGTGTAAAACGTTTATTTTAAATTGTGCATTGTATGAACAACCTTTTTGTTTTGGCCTGGCATGTTGAAATTATCAACAATGTTGAACTAGTATATCTAGATAGATATATGTATGTAAAACAGATTTCACATCCAAAAATATCAGCTATTTTTTATATACAAAACTAAATGTGAAGACAGCTAATCATGCTGAAGTACTTAATTATTGCTGGTACTCACAAATTTATGTTTATAAAACATTGAATGAAACAAATTAAAATACAAAACTGTCGGTGGTAATTGCAAATTAAGTTGAATTGTTTTATAGAAACACAAGTAGATTTAACTGAAACATAAAACAGGTTGTAGCTATTATCACTCACCAGATCCAACAGCCAGTTTTTCATCTAACTCTTGTATAAGACAAATAGGGGGAAATGCTTTTTTAAAGGTTTAAAACCTCGTCTAATACACAATTATATATAGTTAAAGGAAATAGGGAGATTGTGCCTAAATAGACTTAGGTACATGGATTCTTATTAATTCTAGCATCTTTACCCCTTTTTGATATAAAGTAAAATGATACCTGCATGGTCCTGCTCTGGTGTCTGGTAGTGATGTAGACAATTTTTCACCACTTAGGAGACATCTGCAAGGATTAATACCCATGTAGATAAAATATAGTTTTTCTTTATTTGATCTGGCCTCCCATGAACACGTATAATGATCATTACCAAAAAGAGCAATTGTGTTATTTGTGATTGACACTGAATATTTGGTTCAAATAATAATTTGAAGTCCCTAAAGAAGTTAAATTAGTCTTGGACCGTAAAATCAGTTTCAGAAATCTAGTCAACATTCAAGCCTGTACACTGTACATAGGCTTTATTTTGAATGATTATTGGATATAGACCTATAAAACTATGATCTATGATTGATGTTTTCATCTTCTATCTCAATTCATTGTCTAACATGTGCACAAAACGTTGTGAAGACTGGTTATCTACATGCACTGATTTGTCAACATAAACACCTAGATGCTTTGTTTATGAGAACGATGTTGATATTTTAGTGTTAAAGTAAGTTCAATAATTGATTGTTGATTTTAGGAGTTTTACTAGTAATCTGGCTGTCTATCGTATGTTGAAGAAAAGTACGCCCAAGATGAAACCACATCTGGCAGATGATGGCAAAACGCTAGTGACTGCTGTGAGTAATGGTAGCCAAAAAACATGGATAATTACATTACCATGGTTACCATGTGGTAACCACTGAAATCTCTAACATTCTACATCAGGTTTCTCGGGTGTTTGCTGAATGTTGTTATTGTTTCATAACTTGAATTAATCACAACTGTGTCATGCTGAAGTTAGACACCTACTTGCCTATCCCCCGTACCCTTTGTCTAGCTGAGCATGCTGTATTAATACTAGGCTCTGAGGAAAAATAATTTAATGTAGTCTGCTGTGCCTGATTTTCATTAGAACACTACACCCTTTTATATATATTGATGTTAGGCATGTAAAACTCTCATAATTACTGTAAATCTTTCCTTGTTTGGTGATGTTTGTTATGATGTACAACTGTAATTATTTTGTGGTGTTTATCATAACATGGGTGTCCTCGCAGAAGCTGTGTGGATTCTTCCTAATCAGAATTCTCAATCGAAAAAACTGAATGCTCCAGTATCACAGTGATTAGAACACTGTGCTGCAAACCTCTTAAGTTGTGACTCATACCTGTGTATGTCTGATGTCCCGGGTGTGACCAGTTCTGATGATAAGCCCATCATACACTCGTCTAAAAGACAATATTCTAAATACATGGTCTTGCCAGTATTGTAAGTCAGTTCTTTGTGTTTCATTTCCTTACTTTCATTAATATACTTTGTTTAACATGTTTGTTTTCGTACATTGATATCACTGGTATTTTGTTATTACAGCGTGTATTTACACAACTTCCTGTTACAGTTAGGACTCAATCAGCCGATCCAATCTGTAACAGAAAACTCTATGTCCAGTGACAGTGGTGTGAGATTAACAAATCAGGTTTAACTGAACTTCTCCTCATTAAGATTTTATTATCATGTGTTTACTATACGAAGGATTGGTCTATGAGTCATCACTGTAATATATAGTCCACTTATACTAATAGATTTTTAACTCTTCAGAGAAGACTTGAAAATTTGCTATGGTAACAAAGAGTGCATCACAGATAGCTTATTTCCTATTTCTTTCTCATATTTTGATTTTACCATGATTAATTCAAAAGTTGGAGATGTTTCATGAGAGCAGTGTACATTGCAAATGCTGATTGTTAACCACCAGTCACAAGTGTTGATTGCCTTCTACATTAGATCCTGTTTTAGGGCTTTCAGGTTAAACCAATGGCTACCTGGTGCATATAATTACACCTGAATTCAAGTGATTGCTAGTATTCTGGAGTGATGCAGTACTTTATGTGAATCAGTCATGTTTTATATTTGGCATAATAATAATCACTTTAAGATAATAACAAAGCTTGACATTCGATTTGATTTAACTCGTGGACTACGTATCATTAAGTACTGCAATACGATACAAAACATCGCCATTTCAGAGCTGACTGATGTATGGCATGCATGATTTAACTTTCTTTTTAGGTTCATAAATGGATGATATACAAAGAACTAATTATTAATCAGATGAGCAAAAATCATTGTATCATGTGCACATTTAGATCCAATAAAGCTTGACAGTTATTCTCTCTTGTCACCTATGATGCACCAGGAGTTTCAATAACAACCTGAGCACATATCGCCTACTGAGTAAGTTTAAGCTACAGGAATCATTTACTGGGAAAAACCATAGTGTGAGTATATTATAGGAAATGGTCTGATTAATTCGGTGACTGGTGAGCTTTATAGGCCTTTCACTCGTGTTCTGGTCTATATGTAGTTTCTGTGGCTGTTGGTTGTCATTATTTCAGTTATTTTTTTCATTATTTGGATTGATATTGTATGTTTTTAAATATGTGTGTGTACTGTAGAGTATTTACGGGTACTCTAATGGGTAGTGATCAGTTTATAATCTCACTACTAATGTAAATTATATATTTACAGAAAGGATGACCACTCACTAGCTTACTTGCTCACTTTGTCATATCTTTATTGCATTCCTGTTTTTATGTTTCTGTACTGAGTGAAGCACCTCTGTGTCTCTCTTTCATACACACAGACACACACACACACACATACATACAAAGAGAGAGAGAGGGGGGAGTGAAAATCCACTTTAGATTTTAATTTTTTTATTTCTAAATATCAGAGTTGTTGTATATTGTCAAGATAAATGGTTACAAATTCTAGCATGGTTTGTAAAAGCAGTAACATTATTTAACAGACCCCAGTTAATAATTTGTCCAACCAATATCAACTCAATGACGAATAAGATTAATTAAATCTGTTTATCTTACACTGTGTGGCACCTTAACACCTGCCAAGTTTGTGCAGCATTTGTTCAATTTATTGTCATGCTTCTGTGTACATCCTTTCTGTTTGCTTGTAACTTTGTCCTTTTTATTAAATATTAAAATGTATTTATGTCTAACAATTATGGCATACATGTTTGATGCTATTAGTAGCCTTTTTTATTAAATAATCCAAATTCACTAATTAAAAAGAATATTATTATGGTTACAAATTAAGACCAGTGAAAACCTAAGTTTGTATTAAATCAAGCAACCAGATGTTTTTGTCTCTTAGACACAACTGTTAATAGTTAATACTAATGATAATAATGAAATATACCCACTGTTGTCTAATAAGTGCTAATTGGTGTTGTTCATGATGATAGTTAATAAAGACATATAGTCACTGATGTGTAATTACTGTTAGCATTTAGTTACTAATGTGTAATAGCTATTAAACTGTAGTTATATCATGTGAGTTTCATCCCTTTATTTTGTTTTGCTTACCAGTTGCCATTTAACTTGGCTGTGGTTAACATTGGAGCTCCAGCTTGTGGAATGAATGCAGCAATGAGAGCATTTGTTCGCCTTGGGTTGACCAATGGATATGGCGTTTTGGCAATACGTTTTGGTTTAGAAGGTCTGCTCTTAGATAATGTGAGTTGAATATTGTCCTTAGACTGTTACAGATAATGCTTACTCTTCACCATAAATGAGTCTTTCTGACCATTATTTGCTAGAATTCTCTATGTATTCTCTTGCTCGCTGAATTTTCTGAACATTGAATTTATAGTGTTGTCATCACAAATGAATAATACTTCATTCCAATATATTTTGATTATTTATTTACAAGTTAATAGTTAAGGACCTTCTCACTTAAAACATTTATACTATATTTTCTTCGCTAGGTGACACCACTGAGCTGGACAGAGGTACATGGCTGGGCTGGACTCGGTGGTACCAAACTTGGTGCTACGAGGTAATTAATTAAACAATATTAAGATTTAATGGTCACAGCTACATGTATACTTTGTTCAGGTTTAATTCAGTGGCATAAATCATAAACTCATGAAATATGTCATAAGATGACACCTAACTTTTATCCTCTTGACAGTTTATGTATATTAAATTATATCTGAACCACCCTCAAATTGTTTTTAGCTATTGCTCATAACTGTATTCCGGTACAGTATATTATATGCACCAAAGATTTGTACTTGTGTAACTTCTCTTTCTGAAAGGCCAAACATTGTCAAAAAAACAAACAAATGTACCTATAACATAATTATTTAGCGACTTTATACATTTAACTTAGTAATTTTCTTTCTGTGTAATAAATCTGGCGTAATAATATCAGGTGCACTTTTTCTTATGATTATCACTCTTATATAATGTGCTGCTGGAAAAAGAGACTGTGTACAAATTCACTGTTTGGTTAAGAAGAATTTTTATTATAACCTTCAAACAGTTTTATTGTCAGGGCGCCTCAGTGGTCTCGAATCTCAATGTGGGGTTATCTGAAGGGTGTTTCATCTTTGACTGTTCTTCATTACCTTTCGATGTAGCTCGGCCCATTTAGCCTACCATGTGCATAAAAAGTGGCTGTAAAACATCGTCATCAAACAATTGTCAGTTTGTTTCTCTTCTAAGCAAACCACAGTTTTGGGTTATTATTTTTATATTTATTGCATGGAACTTTACCAATGACTACAGTCATCCAACTAACACCAGCTACAAGCTTGATATTGTTTACACTTTCTATAATAAGTTCATATGGAGTTAACAGTATGTGCCATGTTTCTTGTAAATAGATAACTTGGTTAGCTCTCGACAGGTTAATTTAGGGTCAATAATAATGGTTAATAGCCAAGTGGATAAGAGCCAGTAAAGAACCCTTTGGAAGACTCTTAGGGTTAAAGATTGGCGTGTTTATTTTTTTAAAACAACCTTAACATCATACATAGTTCTTATCTCTTTTATTATTACTGTGACAGTACCAGTCTGGCCCAGTGAGGGCTGATATTTTACTGTTACAGAGTTCCTCTTAAAATAATATTTTAAATTTGTTTTGTTATTGAATCTTGTAATGACATTACCATAATGTGATGGTTATATTTCTAGGACTTTGCCATCAGAATTGGGTTTGGACAAAGTGGCAGCTAAATTTAGACAATATAACATCCATGGTTTACTCGCCATTGGTGGCTTTGAGGTTTGTATGTCCAAATATATTTTTCTCAAGACTATTGAACAAATATAGTTAACATGGTATTATTTCAGTTCTGTGTTTATATATGTTGTGTGTGCATGTGTTTTATATATATATATATATATATATATATATATTCTTAGGCCTTTCACTCCGTAATGTTGATGGCTGAGGCTCGTGGTAAATACGGTGAATTCTGCATACCAATGACAGTAATACCAGCTACAATATTCAAATAATGTACCAGGAACAGACTTCAGTCTAGGGGCTGACACTGCACTTAATGAAATAGCTGATGTATGTAACACATTTATTATATATATATATATCTAGCAATAGAATACAAATATATTTTTTAACCATTTTGTAACACAGAGGAAGGAAACTTATACACGAATAAAACATCTGATGTTTTTCAGATTTGTGACAGAATAAAACAGTCGGCATCTGGGACAAAGAATCGTGTCTTTGTTATAGAAACAATGGGTGGATACTGTGGTTATCTGGCTACCTTGAGTGGTTTAGCAGGTGGTGCTGATGCTGCTTACATATATGAAGAGCAGTTTGGAATCAAAGATTTACAAGTAATTTAAATTCCTTGTTACCAATAATAAGACTTTTTTTAATTAAAGTTAATTTGAAGAAAAACACATCTTGTATTAATTTATTCATACTTCATTAGGGTTTTGTGCTACATGTATGCAGAATTTATGATAGCATTAAATCATTTGATAAAATGTTTGGTTTAAGAGATGTAGAAACATATAGCTGTATTGAAGCAGACTTAACCTAAAATGCATATCTCGGCCAATTTGCAATGTATGTCAATCTCATTACACACACGTACACATTGTCATAAGCAATATATCTATAAATTATCTCTGTTGTATGGCAATAACATGCCTTGCAGATACCAATTTTAACTCATAAATATTACAAAATAAAATGTACATGTTTAGTGCAGCAATTCACATTCATTCACACATGTATGATTTTTATAATATATAGATTATTATTAAGAGTGTAGTCATAGTGTGTGTGTGTGTGTGTGTGTGTGTGTGAAACTATCGCTTACAGATAGATTTTCTCATTTTCTATAATAATGCACAGAATGATTAAATTAAAATATTACCACCAGGGCGATGTTACACATATGGCTGCCAAAATCCAGGATGGCGTCAAGAGAGGTCTTGTACTTAGGTATTGTAAAAGTTACATTGTTATCTAAACATCATAATACATGTTTATTCTGTTGTATGTCATTAGGTTACATTTCCAATTTATTTGTTTCTTGAATTGCAGAAACGAAAAAGCTAATCCAAACTACTCAACTGACTTTATTTATCATCTGTACTCTGAGGAAGGAAAAGGAATATTTAATTGTAGAGTTAATGTTCTTGGTCACATGCAACAGGTTTGTTTAAAGATTGTGTATGTGTGTGTGTGTGTGTGTGTGTGTCGTACTGTTAGACAGATTTTTTCACATGTTAGTTTGTGCACTTTTTGCATTTGTATTTGTCTATCCAATGAAAGAAACTCATTATTCTATAAGATAATAGCTGAAACGAAACATAATGGATTAGGTTGAACAAACTATAATATGTAAATAAAAACCCTACTCAGATTAAATATTGAACCCTGCATAGTTAAACTGGCTCTGTTTTTATCAAACTGTTTCTGCAAACAATGGCTGCATTGTTTTCTGGCTAAATCTAATCATCAGAATATCTGGTTTCTCACACTTCTATCACTGGTTCATAGGATATCCGATTTAGGCAACAATAATTAAAAATTGATTATTACAATTCACATTACATCGAAATGTTTAAAATTAGTCTAGTGTTGTTGTTGTTTTTTTAATCTCAGGGTGGTCGACCATCTCCATTTGACAGAAACTTGGGAACTAAGATGGCTGCTAAATGTGTCGAGTTACTTATACAACAAATACAAGAGAACAAACAGGAAGATGGTAAGGTTATTGATAATCTATTTTACTGAATACGGTTATACACATCCAAATTGTCTGTATTTAAAATTATATACTTAAATATCTTAATTGTCTGTGCTTAATTAGATAGCAGAGTAAAGTTACTCATAAAAGGGAACTAAATGTCCAGTTTTATTTTATTATTACACAAAATTATTGGAATAATTGACTATTATATAATAATAATAATAATGTATATTTAATAAAGCACCATTCAAAGGAGCCATTCAAAGGCACTGAACAAATAATATATAATATAATAATACCCCAAATAATATGTCTGTAAAAACCCATAAGAGATTTAAAACATAATTATTATTTATCTATGAAAGCAACCTTGAACAGGTGTGTTTTTAGAACGGATTTAAAATTTTCAAGAGACGACACATTTATAGCCTGTGTTATCACTAAAACAGTGGTGTGCCTATTTAATATATATTACTGATCAATCTCGGTTTTATTGGGCATTCTTTGAACATTGCACTGCAAACCTCCAGGTTCTAGGTTTGAATCTGACTCATACCCGTGTTGATGATATGTTTCCTTAGGAATCAATGCCTCGCCATATGTCCCAAATGTGACCAGCAAAACAATTCAACTCCCCTCCAATTTAAATATCATATATCATGAACAATGTTGTCTATACTATTATATACATGTACAGTCAGGCTCCGTTATACTGTTGTCCATTATAACACGAAATCAGATATAACACAGTCAGACCTTGGACCCTGAATTGTGGAATCCATGACACAGGGCATTTTTATGCGAAATGACATGAAATCCGCAACTGACCGATAATATATTTCAAAATAATTTGAACACGGTTTCACAGTTTGTAATTCACACGTAAAAAAAATAGCCAATGGCCAGAACATACCCACACATATATTTGTTGAGCACAAACTTATTTACATACCACCATGACTCAATGAGTCAAACAAACAGCCCAATCACAACCCTCAATTATTGTGTGACTCCACCCACTAAATAAGTTTGATGACGTTTTCATTACAAAAGCAGATACACAAACAAATAATTTTTTGTGGACGTTTATTTGTGCACATGCACCTATAAATGTTCATTTATTGGTTCATATAGTTGCTACCTTCATCTGTTAAACATGCACAAATTCTGGTGGATGTATATCACCAATCCAAGATGGCTGCTACTTGCCCAATTTTACAGAAACATTTTATTTTCCACACAAACACTGGGGTAACATTTATGTTTAATTCATAAAATTATTAAATAATTACTGGGAACATTTATGAAATAAACAGCTGTATGTAATCTTAAAGGATGGTGCAAAATGAAGTGAATACGTGAACTCCACCTATAACATGGTCAACAGGTTGTGGATCCCAACCACTGTGTTATAACAGAGCTCGACTGTACATGGAAATTTGCATTTGTCAAGTACAATTTGTTGTTTGCCATCTTGGTATTGTTCAGTTCTCTGATTTGAAAATTGTGTTACATATTAGCAAAGTTAGGCAGATGTTTTTAGCTAACTAAAAAATTTAATATCTGGATAACATAAACTCACATTTTGTGGTTTGGTAGAAATCATTAATTTAACACTGCTGCACCACATATCTAAAATTTATTTCCTGCAGACCTTTATGCAAAAAACAATTAAACAGTTAATTATAAAAACCTTTTACAATAATGTATTTTCTTAATGGTTTTATCTTATTCAATCATTATTGTTTGGTTGTATGTTTTTTCTCTCACATACTCTGTTTATTGCCAGAGAACAGTTTGTTGAGTGTGGTACTTCATAAACACTTGGTTTATTATCATCATCATTATTATTTTTGTCAATATTCAGTACAAATCATTATATATTTTGTGTGATAATAGTATGAATGTAAATATGTTAACCCCCTTTTATTATCACATTCTGTAGGTTCTGTGTACACAACAGCTCCAGAGACTGCTACCTTATTAGGGCTTGTCAAAAGACAGAGTGTCTTTACACCAGTGGAAGAACTGAAGCTCATAAGTGACTTCAAGTCTGTATTATAACTGTGTGTGTGTGTCTGTGTGCGTGTGTGTGTTATTTAAATTGTTATGTTAAATAGCATGATACCCAAAAAAATTTTATTAATTGGCTGCATAATTTGATACCATGACACATTCACAAGATATCTTTATAAACTGTACAAGCGATACCAGTAGAAAATTTGTAAATTAAGAATTTTGTTTATGCTATTATGGCCCAAAATAATACAGTAAATATTTATTATGATTATATCTGTTTCTAGCATTATAATTAGGAGCATGCTATCTTACAACAAAGCACCAATAATATGTAAACATGTAATTTACTAACTGTGTTTTTCCTGTTGTTTCCGGGATGCAGGCATCGCATCCCAACAGGCAATTGGTGGCTTAAGCTGCGCCCACTTCTGCGTATCCTCGCTAAACATGACAGCATCTACGAGGTGTCGAGTATTGTAGGAAGAGCAAAGGAGATTGATATTGGGGATAGCTTGACTGCTTAGACAGTTAGATATATATGTTTATAAAATATCAGACAATGTAAATGATTATAGCCTTTTTTGGTATTGTTTTGAGTGGTGAACCTTTTTTTCTTTATCTGTAAACCATTTTACGTATGAATTTTGTATGTGAGATTCATCAACGATGGTCAGCACGAAACACCTAACTATGAACATAGGAACTATCAATAACTTGTTATAGGCTTGATTATAAGCAGGATATCCAAGCATAATATTTACACCTTGTTATTGAAGTAAATTTTTCTACAGATCTGTATGAATATGGCTAAATATATGATAGATTTTCTTATTTGGATTTTTTTATCAGGATGATATTCCTGAAGCCACTGCATATTTAAATGGGTATGATGGCCATGTGTTGTGTATAGCATAGCTACATCTCTAAGTATGGCCTATTTATAAATCTCTACCCAACATAATTCCTTGATGACACAAACGTTTACGTTGGATCATTTGATTATCTGTATATCATCATGCAGTATATCTGTCTATCAACACTGTTTGTCATTTAAGACTCTCTTATGTTAATGGTAGAAACTGGCATTCCCACATGATGTAAATGAGTCAGTGATACAGATTCATGATGTGCCATTGTGATCTGAGTTTTCCATTTTCATTTGTAACGGTCATAATTGTGCTGTACTAGAGGTTCGGTTACTTCAGAAATGTGTCAATTTAAAATATAATTTAGCTAAATCTAGATATTTTGGGGCTAAAGAACTTTGTTAATGTTGTTTTGTATCAGATATCTGGCATTAATAAGTGAAATTGTAATTTTGTTAAACAGTTTATTTTACGGACGGGCCTAAGATGACTGTTTATAAAATTATCTGTTTCACAAATCACTTTTCATTAAGCGCATACTCATATTTCTGAGATCAAATTGCCTCAGCGATGTCAGCCGTAATTGCGTAGCAGATCTCTTACCTTCAAGTCGGGACAACTAATAGTTGTAATCGGCTGTTATTTTAACAACATACCGTCACCAGCTACAACTACATGGCTATTGTAAAAATATTTTACAGTTCTATATTATTACTTTATCACATACGTTGTTAAGTTATTTGTTTAATGATTGTTTATCTTTTACTCAGTGTGTGTTAGTTACCAGTAGGTTTTCCAGTCATTAACACATAAAGATGTAGACTTGTACAGGTTTATTAATCTATTCTGTTGTAACGATTTTAAGTGAAGTGTTTACTCCATATCTTCTAATGCACTGAATCAAATTAATCTATACTTGTACCAAATTAGCGAGGAAATAAATTATTTCGTGTAAACTATGTTTAATTTAGGTCATTATCTTACTTATCAGTGCCGTTAAAGCAGGTGATCTCGATGTACGTTTGGCATCATTTCAAGCTTCAGTTCTGGAACATTATAGACTCCAGCATAGTTTTAGGCATCAGTTACTTACATGTGTAATCAATGTTGACTTTGTTTAACACAATTTTATATTTTACAGATTACATCTTTGTTTAACATAATTTTACAGATTACATCTTGATATCTACTGACAGTAAACTTCAAGGAAATGAACATAATATGATAGTGTCAGTGTTAACACTATTGTCATCTAGCAATAATAATAATAAATATTTTATATTTTGGTCATGCCTCAAAACACAGCAGGTACTTTAATAATAACTCTTGGAGGTACAGGCAATGTGGAAGTGTTGTTTAAAATAAAGGAGTAAATTTCCTAAGAAAATACTGCAGGCTCAGAACAGGTTATATGTCCATGTATGTAATTGTGTGCTATGTTTTTTGTGCTATGTTTAATTTGTTAACTGTATGGAATACATAATTAAAAATATGAGAAATATTCATTGCAATGTTGTTTATTTTGCATATGGATAGTTCATTATATTCTTCATGTGATCTCTGTTGTGATAATAAAACATTGTGTAATGTATTTGTTATCTGACTGTATGGATTGTTATCGGTTATTTTAATTTTTCGTTCTACTCATGATCTGCATGTACCTGTGTTTGTTCTCATATAAAGTAAGGCTATGAATTCCCTCGAAGGTTTTATTGTTAAGGAATTGCATTTTTACATTGATTTGTTATTGTTGTTGTTATTATTATTATTCTGACTCCATGTATAATGTTAGCATGGTTAAATGCACACCACTGTAATGTACGACCGTTGTAAATCTTCATTGGACTTCATTAATTTATAATTATTAGAATGATCTTGCTATGGCATATATGAGTGTGTATATCTATAAAAATAATTTCAATTGATAATATTTCAGTAATGTATTGCCTCAGTTTGGAACAGGGTACAACTAGCATTTTTAAATATCGCCGCTATTGTGTACAAGTAAATAATGTCTAGTTTTGCTTTCCATCATCATTTTAAAGAAGAACAAGTCAAGATTTTCAGAATGAATCTCACAAAAGCTGGCTTTTATTACTGTCTATGCTAATGGAATGTGGTTAATAACTGATTATTGAATTAAAAAAAAAAATTAAGGATCTGATTTTAGATTCCTGATCAATCTTGTAATGAGTAAGCTGCGCACAATTTACTGACAAGAAAACAACATACTGTCAAAGCAGTCAAAATATCTCATATTTACTGATGAATAAGAGCACAAAATTGTATTTAATAATAATAATTTGTCCTTATTAAATCACTTAACTGTATAACCATTATTCTGCAAAGTTTTTTGTTTTCTATACTAGTAAGAATTCCAAGGATTTATGTATGAACCATAACATTTATTTGCCTCCTTGTAATGTATGTTACATTGTTCACTGATTTCTTGCTATAACCCTATGGTTATGCATGGCATCTTGGTTAAATCTACCATTTATGGAGTGCTTCTTAGTAAATAAAATGAACTTTTATCAGTTTTGATTCTGTCAGTGTGTATTTTTTAATAACAATTATCATACAAATAATATTTTGAATGTATAATACAAACAAATAAAATCCATCAAGGTCAGTTACCAGTAACCACTATCGGTGAGAAATGTTTTTAAAAGCTTTGTCTTACAGTGAAAAGCTTATAGATAGATTATTAGATTAAGTGTGAATTTAAACAGGTAGATTTAGTTGGTTACATGTGGTTGCTATAGCAACTCTAGATTCCACATATTTGTCTCATTTGAATCAATTTTTGTGTTAGACGTTCTTGGATAACTGATGATGTGCCCTAAATGAAGTAGTTTCATTTCAATAGTGTTTTCTAATTGGCTTAGGTTTCGGCAGCTAATTTGCATTTAGGTGTGTAAGAAATCACCCCCCCCCCCCCCCACAGTTACTTTACACTAACTATCATTGAAGATAGAAACTCTCCCAAACATGTTTTTTTTAAATCTACGGCAACACATTTGACGAATATTTTTTGAAGTCAGTTTAACAGGTACGAAATCTAAAACTGCTACATCATTCACGAACTGATCAAACATTTGGTGCAAATAATCTAACTATATTATAATGAAAGTTATGACTACTTGAATGTTTGTTAACATTGTTATTTAAAAATAATAAAAAGTAAATAAAACACAGCACTACATTACAGTTATCAATGTAGTCGTTGTTATAAATAACCTGGGCCATTAAGAGCATCACTCCATTTATATGCATTAGACCACTATGAGTCATAGGTCTATAAAGCTCAATAGTTATAAAGCTCAACTGTCGCATGCAGTGTACTGATACCATATTATAAATGGCTCATACGTTTATAGGGAAGTCACTTGACGCCTGTCATTTCTGTATGGGAAAATCAAGTATTTTCATTTATACAGGAAAATAAAATAAACTGTTTTGTTAACTTCCGGGGAACATGCATATTTCAAGTATCAGAAATAAGTAAGCCGTGATGTTTTGGTGAAGTTTTATTTAAGCTGTTATATTTCTGCAAAAAGATCATTTTACATTGATTATAACATTAAAGATCTCCAAGTCGTCGGATCGAATCCTACTTTACTGGTACACATGGGACGTTTCATTTGATCATCTGCAATTCCCAAGAATGTAGTCCCTGCGTTATATGCTCTTGATGTGAAACATTTGGAGAGCTCACTCGTCACATGGCACCATTCTCACAGTACTTTCACTTGATATGCATCAGAGGAAAGTGTAGGCCTAAATTTCTTCATCGCCATCTCACCCCCACGTATTATAGTTTGTATACGGTATATAGTTTGTACCGGCAGCAATTCTAGTCTCTTGTGCGTTCCTTCACACACTGAAGACAGTCGACTCGATACGTTTTGCCGCTAAGTCTAGCAGTGTTTACTTCGACTATTCATACAATGTCCCTTTCAAAATGCGTCAGTATGGAGCTGCGAACGGCACTACATGCATGAGTCTTGTCACTGCCAGAGTGTTTTACGTCCTCGGGTTTTTTTTAACGTATTTTTAAATAATTCAGTGGACGGCAGCACCATTTAACGTGGTCAGCCACCCACGATGTTGTGAGCCGAGAAATTAATCTCTGGAAAAGTTTCGACCTCTTACGCGGTTCGAACCTGTGACCGTTGTCACCAATTGCCGAGTGCTTAATCGCTAGGATAAAAAGCCCAGCCGTCAGTTGATAAACAACCCTAGGTATATATATTGTTAAATACCCCCCCCCAAAAAAAAAAACACCAACAACAACAACATTATATGGCAGCCACACATTATCTGTAGAGTACTGTTCAAGTACTGTTCGAATCATGTTTATGGTTGAGCTTTTGAGCGACGAGCCACATATATAACCGACTAAATAAAGAGCATTGGACTTTGATCGATTTGGTAATTTCCTTCGTTTTTATTGAGTAGCTGCATGCCTTTTTCATATATATCCCCCTGCCACTCACATGGTCTAAGTACTGTATTACAAGCAATGAAATACCAGACCTGACACTTGGAGTCAGGTCTGGTATGTGCTAATTAATTGGGATGACAACTATCTAGTGTTCTGATATAGTGCGCCGTTATAATAGTCTAAATTCAATAACTTATTGTAGACAACAGATGATCGACACGCAATGCATCAAACGTTAGCGATTAACATGTAGTTGTATGAATTTATTTTGAATATTTCCATTAATTCATAATAATCGCACCCCCACCAACACTAATTATATACAGTGAACTTTTGAGATTTTTCAAAACAAGTGCCTAACATAAAGCCTGCTCTCAGTGTATAGCTCTCTCTCTCTCTCTCTTATATATATATATATATATATATATATATATAAATCAGAGTTGGTACGGATTGATTAATTAGCTTTGTCGACCCTCTGGTCCCGATAATAAACACAATTAATATTATATAATTTAATATAGCAGATAAAGTACACATTAGATAGCATGCGATAGGCCCATAGCATAGCAATCAAATTATCTAGTCACTAATACAGTTATAAAATACCAGATAAAACTATAACTGCCATCCACCATTTTGTCTAAAGTGCAGGCTCGGAATTTATATACAACCCCCACCAAGAATACCCGGGGGTCAGCTCGTGCTGACCATCGAAGTCAGAGTGCGGCGGCCATTTTCACGTTGAGCTATCCGGTTTGTGTGGGTTTTATGAGATAAACAGTAGCTTTCAAAATTTCGATTGCATCAGATATGGCGCGCCACATTCGATGATGTAGACCTATATGAATGGCAAAAAGTCCAAAGTTTACTGCCAGAATATCCTCTGTTTTAATCCCATCAACCCTGTTGTCGTATTAGAGAGATCGTGCAGAGTAAAAAAAGATACATCAACATCGAACAATGCAGAACACGTGTAACAGACGAGACATTCGGAGACGTTCAGCTAGATCGGAAAGGCTGTATAGGGTCCGCCACTGACAAAATATTGTATATAATATATCAACACATAGAAGGTCTTCATGTACCGTGTCATAGGATCACACCTATAGCAAACAAACAACAAATCACCTGCGACGGATGGTTTTTATCTTCGGTGCATGGACAAATGTCCACCGGACAAATGCCGACTGAATAAATGCTCACCAATAAAGTGAGAGAATGGACAAATGTCTAACATGAAAAAATTAATAAATGAAAAATGAAATATACGACAAAATTAAACAAATTCTTTTGATTGATATACATTATGAATCATGAATGATAGCAATGAACGCGAAACCGTCAATATTACATGATTGCAATCATGGATACAATTTATAAAGGACAATATAAAATATTGCAATTGATGATATAAAGAAACCTAAAGATTGCATGGCTTCAATAAATTAATGAAATAATGTCCATGTAGAAGAATTTTAATCTTCTTGTTTAAGTTCATTGCATTTGATTTACATGGCTGGTAAAGGTTTCAGTTACATTTCAATAGTTGACAACAATAATAGTGTTACTGTAGTATTGGGAATATAATATTTGAAAAAGTTGACATTATACTTTAATATTTTAAAGCCCCCAAAAAATTACTGTCATACAACATATAAAAATGGAAATCTAAGGGGTGGGCAGTTGGCCGGTAAATATTTGGCCTACTTTCTTTATCTATGACACACACACACACACACACACACACACACACACACACACACACACACACACACACACACACACACACATTAATGAAAATATAAACACTAAATATTAAATATAAGTAAAAGCCCTGACACAAACCATATATATCTGTACTTGCAACATAATTATGTCCAAATAACACTTACCAGTCCCATAAAAAAACCTCTTTGGAAAGGATACAGTGACGTTCCTGAAGCTCTTTATTGGTGATCCATGGTTACATTGATCACGCTTGACGCATCAGCAATGAAGTACTCAATACTACTGAGTCAATTTAGATTATTCCATTGACATCAAGTATAATGGCACAGTCGAACCTCCGCGACAGAACTCATATAACATATGTAGCTCTCCATTTTGGTGTTAATTCTGTCCAGATAGACATGATTATTAGTAATTAATAACAATATTCATTATTACGACGATTACGCAACCAGATGATATTAAGCTCAATACTGGTTCAGTAATTAATCCCATTAAGTCAACCCACGGCTCGTACTTACATACATTAATTAAGTAGCATGTATAGGTAGGCCTTCTGCGTGTACCAACTGCTTGATTACGGTTTAACATGTTTTGACGATTATTATGGAAATATAGTAGCACAGATAGAGCTTGATAAACGATGTCTAGATATCAGATGAAAATTGAGTGATATCACCAGATATTGATCGAGCCAGCTTTTGATAAGCCTATAATAGTCATTATCGTTCAAGAGACCTAATATACTTGGCTATCTATAGCTATAGTCTGTTCATGTGTGTTAACGGGGAACCAATTTATAAGAAACTATAAACGTGGGAGTTACACTTGAGACTATACTATAGGTACGTGTCTGATGTCTTTACGTGGAATACTTAAATTAACCCCTCCACCAGAAATATAGTTCATCGCCTGTATGTTTCAGGTGATACTAGAGTCGAGACTAAGCAATGCCACCCATATATATATATATATATATATATATATATATATATATATATATGTGTGTGTGTGTTTGTCTCTGTGTGTTTTACAGTTAATCTGTGTAATCAAGTAATATGTAAATTACCTGAAATATTCAGGTAATACGTGTATTGCTAACTGAGATTTAATACAAATTTCAGGTAATATACATATTACCTGATTATTATACATATTAACTGTAACACACACACACACACACACACACACACACACACACACACACACACACACATATATATATATATATATTCATGAGCTGTAACAACAAGATCATATACATAACAATTAACTACTTCTAATCTAAATTACAACACTTATTAATATATTCCCTTATGTTGTGTGTGTGTTTTTTCCTCTCCGAATATATATATATATATATAATATATATATATATAATTACAGTTGTCAATACCTAAATATCCCTAAAATACTATACCTCAATAAATTTACACATAAGTAAATATACACATACATGAACCTAAATACACACGCACACACACATATAACTTAAACATTCATAACAATTCTAGGCTACTCCTCAACTTGTGTGCCCCAGACAATCATATTTTCGTATGCTACATACGTCCATAGAGAAGCTGAAGTCTGTAGGCTACATACAGAAACAGGATGCGCATCCAAAATGTGCCATTTTACACCACAGCGCACAGTAAACATGTACGCCTGTGTATGTGTGTGTGGGGGGGTCTTTGTTATGACCGTATCAGTTTCACCATTACGTTGTATCTCCATTATATAAACCTAATATAAAATGGTAACAATCATCCTATGTAATGTAATATATATATATATATATATATATATATATATATATATATAAAGACAGCTTTAATTAAAATATCACTAATAGTGACCTCTGGTATAGATATATTTGTCATCGTCCTGTTATGACACCGGAGTGATGGAATCGATATTCAGACAGAAGATTTTATACAGACGGCATTCGTTGATCCTCTCACTGAACATAACGTCATCAATCAGTTTGATATAGTCTCAGCTCAGATCACTGAATGACAAGACAACCATGAGATTGTATAGTATATATTGTACAAACTCTCTACTGGCGATTTGCTGTCACACAGTTAAGAGTAATTGAAAAGGCTGAATTAGCACGGCATTATGAAACCGATCGATTATTGTGTACAATCCGTAACACATTGTAGACAACATACACGACTAGTGCAACATCTAGCGGTGATCTGGAAAACTACTGTTGTGGGCCGCGATCGGTGCCGCAGAATAACTGTCATAAGAAGTTAGGGTGGCCATTTGTAATTTTCTAAAAAGGAGGATATGGTGTTCCCAAAAGGAGGACATGGTCATAGGCTACCAACTAACCACACATATGCGCATACAGCCGCGCGCACATACACAATGTGCATTTAGAAACACCTTTTATTATTACACAGGACATAAATTAAATGAATATCAAGTTGAAGCAGATGTGCTAAAAGTTCCCTTATTTCAAAATTACAAAGGTAGCCTGTCGTGAACTGTTTATATTGTACAGCGCCTCAGAACAGTGTTACCTGGTTCTGGCACTATATAAACATACATTATTATTATTTCTTGCATTTCTGTCTTTTGCATGCCATCTCCAGGAGTTTTCTGTTGGCTAAGAATTTTCTGTACATGGCTGGACGTTCTTCTGATAAATTAGGGTTGACATGACTATATGAATGGATAAAATCAATTATCACATGGATTATAATTTAATGAGTGATTTTTCCTATTACTGTAACATTGGTATTTATGCATGATATGTTGTATTGAAAGTGAACTGTTTTATTTTCTGAATCAGCCATCGTTACATGTATCATACCGATATAAACATGGTAGTGTTTACATGTTGCCATGTAAGAACCAGACGCATTTTCTGGTATATTCTTGAAATCTAATACGTCTCAAATATAATTGTAACGATAATTTTCACTTGTATGAACTGAATAAAACAATGAATATCAGACATGTTTTAGAGCACCCTTACCCTTATTTTCCCTGAAATTGAGGCAGTGTGTCTGCTACTATTAGCAATGTAATACATTCGGTGGATGATGATGATGATTGATGTTTTACGGCCACTTTTGTGCACATGGTAGGCTAAATGGGCCGCCCGACCTACAAAGGTAATGAGGCGAAGTCAAAGATGAAACAACCTTCAGATATGCCCACGCCGAGATGCGAACACAGGTGGTAGTGATCTGTGGTCCAACACGCTACCGCTAGACCACGGAGGCGCCCGATACTTTCGGTGGATAAAAATGATTGGTACAGCATCATGTTTTAGAACAACAACCTTGTTTATTTTACCAACTTCATTGCACGTAGTCTCAAATTGGTCTTCACGAACGAATGAATCACCGCCAAATGAAAAGTTTTTGTCATTTTTCCAGTCCCAATATAATGTGACCATTGTTGTGCTATATCTCTACGGTCAAAATTATAATGGACGTAGTCAACATTATTCTGGATTTAAACACTTCAAAGTTAACGGGAAAAGAAATTTCACATTTCAAAGTAAATATAACGTAACAAACAATTATTTTATTCCCTATCAGATCCACTATCTGCACAACAATTCTAACCACCAGCTATCATATTTCCATTAAAATGTTCTCTAAATCCTAAATTTTCGAACTTTCACGAGCCGTTGCTAGTGTGTACTATGCCCGGTAGGGATTATTATGTGACGTCATCTTTGACAAACATCACGTAGTGCCCCAGCTTTATTTACAAACGTCTTGATCAGTTGACAGACAAAATGTCAGATTCCGACGAAAGTTCTCAGGAATATCAAGCCCTACAGCTTTGAATCACTCGCGAAAAAGATCACAGACAGTATTAAGTGTGAGTGATTAGCTGCAGAAAGTGCAGACGTGGATCTAGAGCAGTCACCTGTGCCGCCGACATCTTAATTGATAAGTCAGCACACTGGGCCTGAATGCGAATATTTCCCTCTTCCTATCACATAACGTCATTTAAAATAAAGTGATATTTGTCAGTACCAGGGTTGTGGTAATAGTAATCGATTACATGATTTCAAGTAATCGTAATCGCCATTTCCAGATGCAATGTAATCGTAATCATTTACGCTGTAAATGTAATCATAATCAGCGATTACTTTCACGATTACACAAGTTGTTTGATTATTTACCATGTTATATCATGCCAGGGATAATGGTTTGGTAGGTAAGGCAAAAGATAATAATAGAACTGATTTTTCGGGACATTTGAGATTAACTCGTGTTGTTTTCATATGGTTAAGCTCAAGCTAGTCACACAGCCAGCAATCGGGCATGGCTTAATTCTTTCTGACACCATCGTTTTAACTACAGCTCCAAACAAGCCTGATTGATCAGCAACCGGATGACAAGCAGCCAATTAAGTTAACGCATATGCGTTAGTGGACATAAACAACGCTACATCTTGATTTCAGAAATATTAAAACAAAATAACGTCGTACAATGCCATCAAAGTCTCTTGTACATTTTCATTTCAAGAATATACCAGAAAATGCGTCTGGTTCTTACATGGCAACATGTAAACGCTAGCATGTTTATATCGGTATGATACATTTAACTGATTAAATATTGATGTTTGTGTTATATACATTGTAATCATGATTACTTTACAATGTACAATTATATGCGGCACAATACACCAATTTATACGTTTAACAAAGACAAGGTAGAACACGAAACACAGGTTAAACAAGAGCACGGTGAGTGGTTGTCGTCTATGTTTGTCAAACAAGATGTCACATTCCGAAAATTCTCGATTAAAGCTGTGGCATATTTTCTATGTGAGATGCTAGCAAAGCAAGTTTTAAAACCAATGTAACTTTATTTCTAAGAAAAAATTAAATATATCTAACTGAAATAGATTTTAGTAAATAACACTGACATTTTGACTAATTTGGGAAACCTTTTCCTATGCCCCTAGTTTTAGAATACAATATGGCCGAATTTAATTTCTGACTTATATATTCATTATCTTTCAAGGTAATACTTATTCTCATAATATGCTAGATATATAGTAATTGACTACAATATTCTAACCGCTGGAAGTATCCTTTAACTTCACGCCAATGTCCACTGTTTTGTATAAAAAATATGCTAGATGTTGTCATGTTAGTAACATATGATTATAGACACTCTATGTTCTATTTACGACAGCCCTTTACATAGCCAAAAACGGCCATCTTTTTAGGAATTGCTTTCGAGGCCAAATTGCAACCTGTTATTTTGGGATGTTTGGTTTAAAGTACGTTATTTCCGGAGCTGTTAATTAACCAAGTTGAATTCTGCTGCATCCAGAAACATAAATATACAGCCGATCTGGAATAATTGTATAAAGAACATATCGTGTAAACAGGAATTCCATAAAACAATTGTATACTTGTTAATTGTATACTTGTATATTTGCCCACTGAACTTACAAGATGTACAGAAATGGTACTACATGGAAACTTCAAATATCGGAAAATTCTGACACCCACACGCACAGGAAAAACAGGCTATTTTGCACCGAGTTACCACATGGTTTTAAAATAAATAGTTTTTTTACAGCATGAAACACATCAATTTTGTGATAGTATATATATATGATGGATGACGATTTGCAGAATCTTCACTTCTCTTGACAGACTTGCCAACTTTTTTTCTATATCACAGTTTTTTATCGTAGTTTTGCGATGCATTTCGAATCGTTAGTGGTATTATATCGTAATCGGTAATTTAAAATCGTAACTACTACATTAAGATCGCCGTCCTTGGTCTGGAATGATTTGATTGTGTTCGTATTTATTTACTCATATTTATGTTATTATGTACAGTATATTATTTTAACTGTGGACAACAACTATATACAGACAAAAGGTTGTTTAAGATTATCTCAAATCGATAAAAAAATAATGTCACACACGCTTACTAAACATGCTAAATATTTTTATCCAGGTTTATCAACAAATAGTTAATTCACTATATGCATATCAGTTCATACGTACGTCTCTCTAATTTTACCCGAAGTGGTTCAAATACGCCTAAATGTGATTTAATGGGTTCACCCATCCATAACATATAGTACCCTGTTTTATGTGTAAAATCTGCTGAACGCGCGATTTTAATTGCGTAATTATAAACTGATAGATGCTTTCGAGTCATGGGTCGGCAAGCTACGACTCGATCCGACCCGCGGCGTCATTCCATCCGGCCCGCGGCGTCATTCTGGAGTTTAGAGTATATGTGGATTTTAGATTATTTGTAAAGTATCGACATTCTCACATCTCTTTTAACCATTGATTTCGGCCGTCACGACCGGCTAATTATCAAAACAACCAGATGACTTTTCATAGAGATCGGCAAATCAGGAGCTGGCTAGCTTTTAAAGCCCTCTTTCGTATTAACGGTCACCGGGAGCAGAGATTTATAGTGTTTTTATTCTAATATTGGATAAAAATCAAATACAATTTTCTATTTTCTGTCAGACCCAGCATGGTTGTCATATTTGCCAGACATTTCAAAACATATGAATATGTTGAACATAAAATTACAGGGCAGAGACCAATTAGTCAACAAGCCCTTTGAACACGTTTGCGCATTTGAGGTGAAGCTTCGTCTGTGGGTGGAACAACTCAAACAATGTAATTATGCGAATTTTTCAACGTTATCTGCAAGTCAACCTAACGTTGTTTTTGTTGGGCAGCTAGCTGCGAGAACAATTCAAAACTCGATATTTGTAGATCTGCCCGCCAACAACCAGGCTTTTGCATTATTTGCAACTCCGTTCGCAGTAACCGTGGACACTGGCTTGAAAACCAAGTTTAGTGAAGTTGCGATAGTTAAGTTTTACTAACAATATGTTCCAGCCGACTATAGCTCCTCGGACTAATGCATCACGCTTGAATGATAATTGCACTATTCGGAAGCACGTACACATGTGAACAACTGCTCACTAAAGTGATTTTTGCAAAGAGCAAGACGTGTAGTAAACTCACTGATGCACATTTGGAGGGTACATTGAGGCTTGCGAGCACACGTCTACAGCCTGATATTCAGTTGTTGGTAAAGCAAGCCCAGCGCCAGACCGCGTATTGAAAATAAAATTAAACGTTACATATAATTAACTCGTTTTTGTGTGCTAATAGTATATAATCATTAACATTCATGAAGTTACTATATGTGAGGAGTATATGTCATTGTAGACACACAATATATTATGCAGCTTTTTGCATTTAAAAATACATGTTGCTCACTGGCTCAAACCGAAATTGCATTGTACTACCCATACAGTTCGAAACAATTTCAAATATTGGTGACATTTGGTTTCATATGCTGCGAAACCCTTTCATTTAAAATAAACCTTTGCCAGTGGGAGGAGTTTCGAGCAGCGTCAGGGTTCTAGACTAGCATTTCGAGTTAATTGACACCCCCCCCCCCCGAATTATGCAAAGAAAGACACCGTTAAATAAAAATGACTTGCCCGCAGGCTAAGTTTGGCGGACAGGAAATGTGCAAATCTTCCTAAGGTGGTTCAGGGCATGAACATCAGAAATGTTTGAATTTTGTATTGTAAATGGTAGTATCCGAGACATATCTGACATAATTAAAATTTGTTCATGCGTCAGATTCACGTTTTGGTATGAATAGGTGAGAATTCCTCGTGTTCAAACTGAAAACTATATTTTTCTTTCAGATAAATACAGTATTTCATTCAAGGAAAATTTTGTTATATATTATAAAAGTCAAAATGTTTATTAATCACTTCTATTCTGTTCTCTGTGAAACATTTTTAGCTGCCAGACTTGGCATGTGATATTAAAAAAGAGGTTGCCTGCAAGTCAATTCAACTTGCCCCAGTACGTCGGGCATGTGCCAAACTAGTCCTGGACGAGTTGTGAAAAATAAAGGAAGCCATATAGTTTATGTATTAGCAAGCATAAACGTCATCATCTACAGAAAACAACATTTAATGGTGTATATGGCAAATGAACCAAGATTTTACAATAGTATAATATTTAAGACTAAGCAACAACATAAACATCTCCCATCATCTGTAAAATGTGCTCGCTGTACTTTTATCGGCACATTATTTTAATGAATTTACACGATCACGTAAACGTTGTTACCGGTAATCTCCGGATAATTAATTTAGCCGGCGTCCCTTTTGTGCGCAGTTCTAGTCCAATTTCACACAAGTTAACACGGTAGGCAAGTTTATGACACAATGTCAAAAACCATGGATTAATCCAGGGTTTATGACGTCATGTTTATGACATGATAGCGTCATAAACTGTCAATATAAACTTTCTATATTAAATATTTGCATAGACAATAAGTTTGCGACATTTTTTTAGATATACCTGAATGGTAGATTTTAGAATGACTTGAATTATTACTATGTTATTAATATAATATTTTAATACAAAAAGTAAAAATATTATACAATAAGTTAGGGCCTGATTAGACTATGCTATGCTGGTATTGTTTGTAGCCAAAATTAATGGACCTGATTGGTCTGTCATTTGTTTCTAGAGCTTAGGGGGAGGGGTGCTTATTTAATAGAACTATTCATCAATTGGATGACAAGCAAGATAATGCCCTCTTGTGTTGGTGCATGAGAAAACAGCCAAGCTGGTATTTTGTCACAGGATCCTCCAGTGACTTTGTGATTTGGAATATTAATGATTGATGTATCAAATGAACTGATTCAATTGTACATGTGTGAAAGATGTGAGAGTATGTTATGGTTACTGAATAAAAGATTACTGAATTGGAAAAAAATGTAAGAGAGACCAATCTAAAAATCATGGTGTCATCTATGATTTGATCACTGCGGAATATTATATAGAATCAGTGTCAAATAGAAATATTTCTCATTAATACTGACATATTACTAACAGCTAATTCAAATAAACCAAAATGAAATACAAATAAAATTTTAAATAGCTATACACTTTTGTCATATCTGAAGAATGATTAGGCAATGGGATATTCTCATGAGATAATTTAATGTTTATTCAACTTTGCTGTCACACACACACACACACACACACACACACACACACACACACACAATTGTTTGGCATAAATCAATTGATCACCAATACTTGTGTTATAACAGTAGATTTTCTAATATAACAATTGAAGCACTTGAAGCAAAAAATGTGACATTCAATATTTACTTAAGAGTTTTCACACTAAAGCCATTCAAACCTAAAAAACATGATAAAAAATTAACAATATAATAAAACAATCTGCCAGAAATTTACAAACAGTACCTAACACACAATAGAAATGTACCAAAATTAACAACGTATTTTATCCATTAACTTAGCAACACACATGAATTATTTCATGAACACTTTTTAGTCTGAGATACTGTAGAATTTACAGCTTAAAATGCAATGATTTTCCAACAAGTTCTCACATGCAGATCATACAGTAGTACAGATATAGTTACAGCTCAGGTATTCCGCACAAAGTAGACTCGTGAACGATATAATCCTAGTTCATACACACTGGACTTGTTCACTGATCACAGTTCTTATTGGTGTATGACGTAACAAATGCTGATGGCAAAAGTGCTTCTGTTGTGTATAACACTGACTGATCTGACCTATGACAACTTCACATGTAGTACCGCTGTAACAACTTACGACAACTTATTCTGCTCTGGCATACTGAGGAGGTTAGTATGTAGGACATGTACCACACAGGGTTAAAGAAATATTGTGTTATATGTGTCAGGTGAAATAACAAGCACACCACAGCAGAATTATTATATGGCAATTCACGTGCGAGGGTGAGAAGTAACCAAATAAGCCTGACGATGAATGAGTAACTACCCTAGGAATGTATAAAAAAAGGACTCTCAACTAACCGCAACTGGTCAGTGTCATTGGACCTGTTCTAAACAGTCATAGATGATGTTGACGATGATGATGATGATGATTGGTGTTTTATGGCCACTTTTCTGTACAGGGTAGGCTAAATGGGCCGAGCGACCTCCAAAGGTAATGAAGCGATGTCAAAAATGAAACAACCTACAGATAGATTTCAGTGTACAATACAATTAAGTTAACTAAATCAATACAAAATTAAGTTAACTACATTTATCTCCACTACATTCTAGGTAGTGACAATCTAAAAACAGCTGCACATAACCATACATTCATCCTTAGATAAAAATGACTGATTATCAAACTGCTCATATCTACATGACATCAACAAGGCTAAGATCTGGCCAGTTCTTATCAGGCAGTAAAGGATATCTATTGTTGATTATTAACCATATCAATAACATGAATTTTCATAATTTTTTTTCATTTGTTAGCAATGTCCCCAAATGAGAAGTTTTGTCAGAAATAACATTGATCTTGATGTATTCATACAGATGCTGTAATTACGTGGACATAAATCATTCAAACAAACAATATTATACTAGCCTGTTGCAAAAGGACATGCTAAAAAGACAACTTCTACATTGTATTACTGTTCCCATTTGCTGGAATCATGTGGGTGATAAGCTTTCTTTCTTGGCATAGACTGATGACCTTTAAATACCTTCATGTGACTAAATATCATTCAGCAGTCACAATAATAACAAAGCATGAATGAATATCAAGCTGGAACTGTAAGACACAGAAAGCAGAGGTAAAAAGTTCAAGTAGGAGAGAGCAACTAGGGCTGTACATCTCAACTTCTTCTCCTTGCGAATAAACAATATCTGGAACAAGCTTCCATCATACGCTGTGGATGCACCACATACAAACAGCTTTAAGGCCAGGCTGGACAAACACTGGACTCACTATTGATATAACCAAGATTTAGTACACCAAAAGTTTTGTTTTAAACAGCTCAAACTACGAACTGGTTGCTAAGCCAAGCCAAAGTACAAGGGGATAAATATAAGTAAATTTAAGTATTTTAAACATCATAGGTCAACCAAGAACTCCACACACCACAGTCATATCTAAGAACAGAAGTGAGATATTGATACATCCCACCCACCCACATAAAGGGTAAATAAATGTCAAGTTTACAGTATACTTGAAGCTACTATTTGGCTCATCATGTGCTTATTTGTATCAATAAGGTTATCTCAGGGAATTGACTGGCTCAGTAACAGAACCAGAACAGAAGTTCAACTGAGATCAGGCCAGGTGTGTGAGCTTTAAATATATTTAGTATTTCATTCACACAGGCATTAATATTTCAATTAGCAGACAGCAAAATACTAAAACACATAAATATTGTATTGCTTATACTTAGCACTTCCAAACAGTAACCTTCTTCAGTTTTCATATATGTTGGATTTTTTAAACACTTACCAGTGCTAGTACATGGAATGTAAAAACTTTGCCCATAACAAAAGAAAAACTAGTATCACTATAAACACGTTTATGTTGAAAGACAATGCACAATTTTGATTCCTGGAGTTTAGATCCTTCCACAGTTGGTACATCTCATCCGGATAAATTTTGTGTGTACTCTTCACAAGTTTCTTCAGCGTACAGGGCTGAGTTTGGGCTCCTTTCTTGGCCAGCACACCATCTATCTGGAAATATGGGATCAGCATCGTATAACGGCATATTCCAGAGACAAACTGATCCTCCATTGGCGTATAACGAACATGTGGTGCTATTTTAACAATGTCTCGTGCTGCTGTCTGGGATATGATGTAGCCACCGCCCTGACAATAATACGGTGAATAATTATATGGATAAATATCCCTAGACACGTACGTCTTCACCGTTTCCGTCCTCGTCGGTCTGGTCGTCACACATCGTCCCCCAACAAATCGCTCTGGAAGTTCATTATCTAATAAATAATCGATGTATCTATAGGGCACGTGAAAGATATCGTCGTCGGTTTTCACCATGTACTCCGCTTCGCAGTGATCCATACTCCACCGCAGTGCGAACATAACCTTCTCAGTAAGCGTGCGATATTTATCTGGGAATCTGCCCATCACGATGTCCTTATATTTGGCATTTTCAGATAGTATTTCGGCGTTCAGGGTTTCATTTTCGTGCTCGCCAAGTACAAAAACAGTCTTTATTGACTTACCCCTGTAAGATCTGATACTGCCCCACGTTTGTCGTATAGCGTCCCTGGCGTCACTATTGTTGTGGGCAACGACGACGAAAAACAGCAGAAAGGGCCTATCACGGCAGCTATTCCGTATTATATAACTGAATGTAAAGTTATTACAGTTATTATGGCAGGAGAAATCCGTCGATAAGACGGCTTGTTGACTCAACCAATCCAGTACATTCCACGTTTTCACGCCTACACCGGCACCCATTTCAGCGTTATAAACAGTATCCGTGGCCAGTAAAACAACGCAAGATATAACCATACAACCAACTAAAACGAACCTAATTGGCGTCAATCTTATGCCATCTTCCTTTTCGGTAACGTTTCTCAGTTCGAACGACATCTTTCTTCATGTACTACTTTCAGGGTGGGCCTTGTTCGTGAACTCTAACGAGCCTATAGAAAACTGAAACTCCAGTATAACTATCGAATCAGGCATCATACGCCGAGCGGCTGAAAACACCGCGATTACACGGAAGTTACTATGCCCAGTTTAAAGGGCGAGCCGCTCCGATGTTGAGGCGATGATAGTGCGATAAATAAAGTAAATCGTCGTATTTTTTAGTTGATATGTATCTAATGGTTACCCGTCACAGACACAGAACTTATCTTCGGTTGTGTGGAGATCTAGACTAAATCCTAGCTCGCGAACACTCCTCGAGAGCGTTCATTGTTTGACGTGCCTACACGGGGGTGTCGCTATGGCTGCGATTGCACTGAGTAAATTTGGCTGCATGGTTTGTTGGTGGGTCACTGGAGTGGAAACTTCGTCTATTGGCTCATGTTAAAAAAGAAATGTTTGTAAGCCAAACCACGCTAATGCCTCGTGCTACGTCAGCCTGGCGGACACGATAAACATTAATATTTGCCTTGCCTAACTAGTAACTGCGAGTTCGCTCATAGTTATAGCTAACTAGTTCTGATTCACTTTATTCATTCAACCTCATATGCCTTTGATATGGCTAGATCATTTCATCCAAATGAACTTGTTAATATGCTGGATAGTTAAATGGTAAAAGCAAAATGAAGACATATACTTCAGATAAAGCCCTATGTATGTATTGTTACAATTAATCACATGGTAATATATAATTATTATTAATGAATACTCTAATCAACTAAATATATGTATAAGACTATTTCTGATGTAGGCAGCGCAAGTAAAAATGACTGTTAAAATGAATAAAAAATTATCACTAAAACATCAGAATAAAATATCCATTTTGAACACATATAGTCAGAATACTATTAAATTATATTTGTTATTTTAACCGTTTGATTTATGTATGTTGAATATATATATATATATATATATATATATATATATATACTGAAATAAATTGGATTGTGTGGGGTAATTTTGTTTCATATTCCACATATATTATCCCTTTATAAATTTGTTATTGCAGAAATACTAATATCTATTAAATGTATACCAAATTATGTACAATACTTAAGCAATATTTTAAACAAATATTAAATCCAATTTAGTATTTTGGGAAGTATATTTTTCTCTTTCAGGAATCTTTTGGAACACATTTAGAAATTATTATTTTTTGAATATTTAGTACGCCATACATTTATAGCCTAGTTTAATTGGCAGAACAAAGAATGTGAATAATGAAATTTTAAAAATTGATTTGAGTTATCTAGCTGTTGTCCCTTTTTCCTAACCTCAACAGTTGTCACAGTTAGTATATTAGTAGTTTTAAATCTTTGTACTTTAATTACTCATATATATATATATATATATATATATATATATATAAGAATTATTATCTGATGTGAAGCTTCTTCTGAGATAAAAATGACTAATAAGTGTCATAATTTTTGTGAGTCAATACTTGCATGAGCACCCATACAGGTATGATGCAAACGCATATATGTCTATGAACACAAATAGCTTTACCATTTGTTTACCTTGATCTTTAGGAAAGGATTCACGCTAATTAGATTGTTTACTTCATTACTTATAGCTAATTGTGTGTGTGTGTGTGAACCAAAGTATATAAAAATATTTCATGATGTTTAGATTGCTTAATTATCAGTTTATATCTCATCAGTTCTACAAAATTAGGATACTTATTTCAGCTAAACCTAAGGTGAAATATACACAATAGGATTATCAATTAGTTTGTTATACGGTAGGTACAATATTGTAATTAGTTATACAGTTCCCCCCGGTATGTGTGTAGTATCAATACTACAAGCAATTCTGTCCATGCTACAAACTACTAATAACAACGATATACATTATAAATTTTAACTAAATATATATGTTACATTATTTTGATTGATTGATTAATTAATTTATTTTGTATAATAATCTAAATATATATATCACTGAAATGCATACACACATTAAAATACCAGGAAAGTGCAAGAAAGTGAAAACACTAATTTCCATTGTGGTCATGGGGAAAATGATCACTGATATATATATATATATATATATATATATAAAAACAGATGGTGAACAAGTCAAAATTCAAGTGACTAGTAATTTGTGGCAGGACTTGATAAACTGATATTTTTGTAAGCTGGAGTTGTGCCATTTAGAATATTATGGAGTAGATTTAGTGTGAATTGTTTGCCACAGAGTTCCACTGGCAACATATTTACTGATCTAAATTCATTACCCCAATATGTGTCTGAGGAAGTACCTTCTAAAGAAATAAAATAATTTTGTTTTGAGTACATTGTAGCCTAGCTTTATATTTCTTGGTCAATTCTGAATGTCGTGATGAGCTGACATAGTCAAAGTGGCATTGGATTAGTGCTGCATTTAGCATCTTTTTTGTTTCACATTGACATCCCTGGTCTCCCTATATATGGAAATTTAGAATTTGATTTGTTAATAATTGTATCAGCAATACAGTCTCCAGCAAGAGATTGGTCAAATTTGACACCTAAGTATTTGACCTTCGTCCGACATGACAAGACACTGCCTGCACAGTACTTGAATGGAGTTGTTTGTGTGACGTTTCCTCTTTGATGTTAAGAGCATTGACTCAGTCTTTCCAAGATAAAGAGATAATTTATTATCAATTACCCATTCTCTGATTGATTCTAGTTCTTTGGAAGGTTCTTGTTGAATTTCCATTGTATTTTTACCTGGCACTATAAGTGCAGAGTCGTTGGCATAGAGTAATATTTTACACTTGACCACTGATAGGATGTCGTTCACATAGATGAGAAACAATATCGGATCCAGGATAGATACTTGAGGAATGCCACCTGTAATTGTGGTGTTGGTGGTGGAAGTAATGCCAGTGATTTTTGCTGATTGTTGTGGCTCATGCAAATAGGATTGAAACCAGTTTAGTGCTGAGTTATTTATTCCTGGCGCTTCTTGTTTCTGGATTAAAATGCCACGATGAACAGTGTCAAAGGCCTTTTGTAGGTTGAAAAGAACCATACCTACATACATGTAGTTATCTTTGTCTTGTTCCTGCTTTATAGAATTTTAATTTGTTATTATGACTTGCAGGCACACATGACATATATTAGTCATATCATAATTTACATACATAATATAGTAGTCAAGTCATTACTATCTGATTATAAAGATGATGATGATGATACATATTTCTGCACACTTTTTTTTAAATAACTGTCAGCATGTTCTGAATTAGGAAAATCAGTCTTTACAATAGGCAACTTATTTTGAGTTTTAATTTGTCAAGTGATAAATTACCTCGATTAAGCTAGCACTTGTTGAAAACAGAGAATGTTTTAGACGCTGACATTATTTCATCTTTTATCTATTCGCATTAACACTGATTGAAAGAATTTTGCTGTTTTTATAGATGAGTACTGGTACTGATATATTTTCATCCTATATCAGAGGAACCACCATCAGGTCTAGTTCATGATGCTATAATATGTAGCTCTTCTACACTGTACTGGATATAAATAATGTCTTGTTAAAGACTCAAGTGAGTAAATTTTATCACCCGGCTTAACACTTGTAAACAGTGCATTATTAATTGAATTATATTTTCCCTTTACTGAAGAATTATTATCCAGATATCGGGCGATTGGAAAACAAATTTGGTTCGTTTAAGAAATTGTGTACAGGTCCTGGAGTTTTTGGCACATAAATATCGATAGCCAGACAACATCCCACGGTACAAAATCTAGACGGACATAATTATACAGTACAAAATACCACTGGACATAATCCCACCTAGAAAGTGAAATAATTGACAAAATCGCAACAATAAAATTTAAACACTTGTTTTTCTTTATTTATTAAGTGACATGAATAATGCCTGGAAATATTTACAAATATATTGAAATGAATAATGTCACTATTCTTATTCAGTGGTTGCACCTAAAGTTAACTGGATTTTCACATGATTCCAGGCCCTTTATTGCTTATTATGATCTGATCCCTTAGCAATTAATTTTCAAGCAGATAATTGTATCCAAGCTGATCTCTTAATCAAAATTGTCAATATCTTGACATTGAAAGAGATTGATATCTTTATTTCTTCGGTATTTCTCCCAACAGTGATATTACCAACACGTACCGGTATTACCAAAGATCGTGTACGGTCTTAGGTATTACACGCAATACAAGTTCACTCATTGATAATATTTATATAAAATATAAACGTTATGATGAACTTGTTTCAGGTTTGATGTCCGTCGATATTTTCGATCATTTCCAATTATTTACCTTTGTCGGTCAAATTAATCATAATAAATCGCTACCAAAATAGGTAACATATAGGCCAGTAGATGACATGAAACTAACTAACATCCAAAATTACTTAAATACAACTGACTGCATCGAATAAAATGCAAAACATTAAGACAGACCAATCATATGATTATTTGAACTGTATATTACTGCATGCAATAAATACATATATGCCAGAAAAAACTATTCCATACAAAAATGTAATACGGTAACCTTGGATGACATCTGCTTTAATAACATTTTCTAACACAAAAGATAAAATGTATAGAAAGTGCATCGGAAAACAAAAAGACAGTATATCCTTTAAACACTATATTCTGTATAGGAATAAATTCAATGAAATAAAAAGAATATGTAAAAAAGTATTATGCTGAAGAATTAACACTTTACAAAAAATATTTAAAGACAATTTGGTAGATATACAAATCATTAATTGAGAAAACGAATAATAAAAGTTCAATGTCAGATATATTTAAAATAATTTAACAACACTGATTAAAAAACTATTGCCGACAAATTTTGTGACTATTTTACGGAAATATAGCTCCAACATACTAATAATTCTTTATGGTGCCTATAAATCCCATTGAAATTTCAAGAATCATATGTCCCTCAAACCTAAGACAAGTTCTGGACATGACAAGATATCATCAAAACTTCTAAAATATCTGACACCACCAATTTTTGTTCCAATCAGCCTTGTAATTAATAAATCCTTTCAGGCTGGAATTCTACCTAGAAAATTGCGAAAATTATACCGATTTATAAAGCAAAAGTAAAAAAAAAACTAACTATAGACCAATATCATTGTTTCCCCAACATTTTGCACACACAATATGGCTTCCATCCCAAACATTCGAATGCAATACACAAATTTACAGCACATGTTTCCAAGGCGCAATGGAAAACAAAATGACCATAATGTCAGTGTTTCTGGATGTCTCCAAGGCTTTTGATACTATAGATCATACTACCTTGCTGAAAAACTTCATTTTTATGGTATTCGAGGAATAGCCTTGGAGTGGATCAGGAATTACTTGACCAGACCGAACACAGTTAGTATCGTACAAAAACATGACGCCATATGCGGAGTCCCACAGGGAAGTGTGTTCTATCCACTTCTATTTATTATTTACCCTAACCATTTTCAAAAGCATTATTGTATTCAGAATGCATACTATTTGCTGATACATCAAACGCTACGTAAAAACGCTGAGAATGACCTGATTTCTTTACGCGACTGGTTTCGAGCCAATAATCTATCCTTAAATGTACTGAAAACGAATTTTGTATTATTTGCGCCTAAAACATGTCACTGTGTATATTCAACATACAACTAAGCAAATTTATGTGTTTGTATACTAAGGGCATATTTGCTGGATCCTTAAAAACAATATTCTCAACAAATTCGAGTGTTCATTCCCATAATACTCGACATTGTCGGGACCCTCACGTTGTGACATGTCTAACTTCCTCTATTGCCAGAACTTGCATTCATTGTGCCCCGAAAGTTTGGCTTGACCTTCCAAATAACATAAGAACTATAACGTCTACTGGTCAGTTCAGTTCATTAATCTATATTAATTTAGCTTTATTAATTTATGATACCACCATCGCATTATTTACCCATACGAGCATATCTGACGCTCGATAGTGGTATAAATCGAGCAATACTTAATCGGTTCTGGTAATCAATCCAATAATAATTCGGGATGGGCCACCCAGGCATATTATTTCATGTAATATAGACATGTTTTGTTGTTCGGGGAGAATCGCCAAGCTGTCGCTTATTCGGCACAGCCTCTATGTTGAAGTGGTTGAGAAACCCACTCCCCCACCACTCACAGGGGAGCAGTACGGAAAGATGGAATCGAAATACCCTGAGGGTGGTCATTGCCAGAGTGGTTTACGTCCACAGGGGATTTTTAACGTCCCCCTTTATTTTAAATATTTCAGTGGAGACGGCAGCGCCATTTAACGTGGTCAGCCACCCACGATGTTGTGAGCCGGGAAACTAATCTCTGGGAAAGTTTCGACCTCTTGCGGGGTTCGAAACAAACCAACCACCGACTAGAGGCACCAGTGCACCGTGGTAACTGCAACAGTCATCTCATAGTCTGCCTGTGATAGGCATCCATGCTATCCGTATGAGTGTCCGTTAGTAGTAGGACTTCCAGACCATATACTAGCTTGGGAATATATAACAATTCAACAGCTTGAAACTTGCGCCGAAATGAAGTCCGCTGAGTCTATATAGCCCAGCACCCATCTCAGCGAGTTTATTGTGTGACGGGCGTCTATGATGTTGGAAATAACTGAATTCGTGGCTTTTTAGAATCATCAGATCGTTGAATACAAAGATGGGTTTCATACACTGCCACATCTAGCGGGCGGGTATTAATAGACCACACCTGATATAATGCTTCCAAATAGAGACCTTGGTCTGGCTGTTCATAACCATTACTTTGGTCTTTGCCACACTAAATTCATATCTATCCCACTATGAGGGACGCCTTGATCCGAGGTTTAACTAGTAGCGCGTTGGATCACGGGATACCAACTAGTATCACATGAGTTTGAATCTCGGCGTGGCATATCTGAAGGGTGTTTCATCTTTGACTACACTTCGTTACCTTTGGAGGTCGCTTGGCTCATTTAGGCTCATTTGGCCGTAAAACATCAATCATCATCATCAATGGGGCCTATGTTAAAGCCCATCCGAGATCTCACGCACTATATTTACATTGGCGGTGCTTTGTAGCAAGTTGTTGTTGTGCGCTTCGTAGTCACTCACTGTATGTGTTGGGTGATAGCCGGATGGTTTCCCTTCCAGCTTCCACGATTTGTAGAGAATCTTGTACCGTAACAGTGCCAATTTCTGAGATATTTGCCAGGGGTGTTTTATTAATTGCCGTTCTTTGTCTGGGCTTCTTGGTGGGTGTATCAACAGAAGCTTTTTTTTTATAACAGGGCATCAATGTTTAGATCACCAGGATAAACAATGCTCTTTATATACTGGCCATGCACTTAGCTTGTAGAATTGATCCGTATTTACATTTCTCAAGTGGATCTTATCAAATACATGTAGCCTACTGCTTGGGAGAGGGGTTGAAACATTAGCTGAGATTAGCTTTCACAGGGTCATGTGTGGATGTGTTGGCTGTCTCGATCCTGGGTATGACCTGGATATCATTAATATGCTGCTCTTGGTCATTTAGTTGAAAAAATATGATCAATTCTAGATGATGCATGGTCTTTGATATTCGTGAAACGTTGGGGTAGTACGTTGTATCATCACCACACGCGAGCCCATGCTCAAAGCAGAATTCACCAAGTACTATGTTCCATTTACACGGTTTTGGTCGTAAGAATGAGCCGTTGGAGGTCTTCAAGCTTATTATCTTTGAGGTACACGGGTGTTTCGTAATCAGTTCATGGACTACATCTAGCACATCCTGCCATAGAGCAATATCTAAACGGGAATTACCAGTCTGCATACATGTGTTGATGACAATGATGTTCGTAGCTAGTTTCAGTTTAATTGGCAGAACGCATTCACTACCAGAAGTTCTACAAGTTGTCAAGATTAGTATGCCATAAGGCTAGCACTCTACCATATCCTCATTGCCTATGCGTCATGGCCCATGGGTTGCCGAGTACATTTTAAACTGATGAATTAACTGTATACATAAATATAACAAATAACCGTAACTGTTAGACCATATTACGTATATTTATATATGCTTATCTCTTAAGATATTTAGTTGTCTCTTTTATAATTGTACAAAGTAATATATTTATATATATATATATATATATATATATATATATATATATATATATATATTAGATCTGTGCTCTTTGTCACCACTTCGTTAATGACTGGTTTTGTAATTATTGTGGCGCCTCTAGTGACTAAAGGATAAACTACGAATCATGTGATTGAAGTAACTCCGATGTCGGAAAAGCATAGGAGTGTGTTTTGTTATTGTTCTCAAAAAGCACTGTTTAGGATTGTTTGGAATGGTAATAATCTTCAGATATAGTTATCGCGTATATTACATATATAATATTTATAAATGTAAACTGTTCCTTAATGCCATTTCGATAAAATGTTACTGACGTAAAGTCTAAAGATGACAAGCCGAAGTCAAAAGAGAATGAGAGATTGATTGAACAGGCAATTAGATCTAGATCTACTCAATCTTAGAATCTAGACTCTACAGTAGTCTAGTCCACAGGTTGAACGTAATTTTATTTTTAACGTTCGCGAGTTAGTGGGTAGATTATACGTAAGTGATGCGTATCGACTTCTCCCAATTGACTAGTCTACCATGACCAATTTTGGCAATTACCATGTAGACTAGTCTAGTAGATCTACTATCTAGTGATTTACTCACACAGTCATGGTACTGTTAATTACTTAATTCGGTTCCTTTAATTAGATTTATCATTATAATAATAATTCTGACATATCTAACTCAGCAGACTTGTCAGAGTTATAATACAGAGTCACATAGTCACGATAGTGGAGAATCTGTAAGTCAAATGTGACATTAGACCTAGTAGCGTAAGTAGGTAGAATTTACTTGTGACAGTTAGCTCCATGGACAAAATACATGTTGTTTCTACTTTGAAATTATAAGTTTTATATAAGGACATTGTTTTTTTAATACTCATTTTACAGGAAATTTTCCTTCCAAAAATTAGGGTGGGTCAGTTGGGTCAAAAATAAAAGAAAACACAGGGTCGGTTGTTTCTATAACATATTCTTCCTTTAGTTGGGATTTCACAATCTCTCCAATAGTTTTGCTTTTCTGAGACTTTATAATTTTCTTTTGATTGTGAATCATCAGCAAAAAGTAAACAATAGACATGTCACTGTCAGCCTAATTGAAGATAGTGACAGATCAGTTATTTCAGTTATTTCTGCAATAAATCTGTCTTCAAGTGTATAGAAATCTTGTAAATTTAAACTAATTATAACTTCCCACATGTCGAGAAACACTTAAATAGTTTGAACTTTGTGGAGATCTACTTAACATCGGCATCGAAAATATAGCCGTGATAAGGCTACCATACACATTCTTTTATCAGTGCTAGCTTTATCACGGTGATATTTTCAATTGGGATTTTAAGTAGATCTTAAAAATTTCTGTGTGTTTCTCATATAATTAATTTAAATTTACAAGATTTCTAGGCTTGAAGACTGATTTATTGTAGAAAGATTTTGAAGTGGAACTGACCTGTCACCATCTTGTATTAGGCCATGTGGTAGCCTCATCTGCTTCAGGTGTTCAGGTGGGTCAGCATGAAAATAATAATAATAATAAGAATTTTATTTCCCAGTGGCAGGTTTCAGCTGTGATCTGCGGGTTTGTAAACCAAGTATTCAAAAAGCAATGGCCTAATGAATGTTGACTCCACACAATAAAATCAGTGTTTAATTAATATAATTTTTATGTTGAATCCATATAGAACCGATATTAACATAGCAATATAATTTCAACAAAAACATGAAATAGCGCCATCAATGTTTAATTTTAAATCACACAATAAAATGGAACCTAATGCTACATTTAATCAGGTACTGTCATTTTTTATAGTTTCTTTTCAGAAAAGAACAGTTTGTTGTGATGGCTTAAAACCTTTAGTTTAAGTATCAGCAAAAACAAAAATATGATTACCCTGGAAATATGTACATTACTCACAATAAATAGAGATATGCTGATATTAATATTTAGAATATTGTAATTTTTTGGTTGATTATCAATCATAAACAAGAAATAAAAATTAAATTCCTTAATATTGTTGAATAAAATTTTAAAAAATCTCCATATTTTATTGTGAGTAATGCATATCTCCAACCAAAATGTAGTATCCTGGTTGAACTCCATTTACACAGTAATTTTAAACAACTATCTAACAAAGATCACTTTATAATAAGGAAAATGTAAATTATGAACCAAAAGAAACAGGTGATGCATAATACATCCACAAATAACACTGATCTGCATGCTTATCCTTTGGGTTTCTCTAATTATGGCAAGCATTCTAAAATCTGCTTCTGTGATAGCTCCACAAAGCCTAACACTACAAGCAAAAACTTTTAATTTATGCTATAAAATATTAATCTGTGATTATATAAAGTGTAATATTATATATATATATATATATATATACACCATATTCTTTTGTCTGTACCACTCATTTATGTATAATGCACACCCCTTGTTGATCAGAAAAATGTTTGGAAAAACCTACTTTTGGTGTATAACATGCAGGAGAAACTGGGAAAATCTACAGCTAGACTTGTGCATCATTTCTTCCGTAAAGACATACACCCTCCATGTATGACAGCATGATACAGATTTTGCTTTTCAGGCCAGCAAAAAGATCAAAAGCTGTTTGCCACAACCTTTTGATTTCCATTCGTAATTGTTTTGATGTTATAATTAATAAAAAAATTATCTCAATTGTGAGCAGTGATTTCTATTGTACCCCATATTAATTCAATATGATGTAAGTCGAGGTGTTTTGTGAGTTTTTTGGTAGTGATTTATGTTCACACCTTGTATAATGATGCTTATGATCATTTGGTAATTAAAGATGATAAAAGATAATAATTAGATAAATAAGGAAATTATGTGATTTATTATAAAATACGAAGTGGCTAGAACACAGTTTAATATCTATTGGTCCGGCTCATTTCCGTAGTGTAAATAATGCGTCTGCTGCCAGGAAATGTCACAATATTCAGCTTGAACTTATTAACTAACCCATTTTGAATTGACAAATATTACATAATAAATAAAGGGGGATAAGTAATTATTCTTGTACTTAGGATAGATTTGAATGATTTTCCTTTATTTCATGATCTATCATAAAAAAGTGTGAACATTTATTTTTAGTGTGGTCCCTTTTTTATTATTGAGTGGCTGTTCATAACTCCTCCTCTTCTACTCACCGGGGAGCTGTATGGAAAGATGGAGTTGAAAACCAAGAAGGTGGTCGCTGCTATTATGTCATCAGGGGGCCTTAACGTCCCCCTTTTAAAATTAATCTAGTGGAAACAGTAGCACCATTTAACATAGTCAGCCTCCCATGATAAACTGTGTTGCTTGCATGTTACTTTTACAGAGTTGCACAAATACTTCAATTTAGGAGCTAAAGATACTTCACTGCATATCCACGTCTTGATAAATAGCTAGAGCCTATAAAATATGAACTGTACTTTATGTAGTGTTCAGATATGTTATTGTCATTTTAATTTTTTTATTTTATTATCAACTTACCAATAAAAGATATCTGTCTATTTTTAATTTCTTTAGAAAAACTGGACACATTTAGTTATGGTGTATACATGCACTGCTCCCCTCACTGAAAACAGTGAAAAAAACTGCATGTTATACATGGAAGAATATGGTATATATATATATATATATATATATCTCAGGATTGAAACCTAGCAAAAAATCGGACCATAATTATTGGATAATATAATCTCTATAATTTAGTAGTCTCTACAACATAAAATTATGACTGATTGTGGATATCTAGGTCAACTTTATTGTACACTGGTCAGTTACTCTCATTAAGATATAAGTTGTTAGATCTGACACTGTTTGTTGTTGTAGGAAGTACAAACAAGAACACACTCTGTTTTGTTCAGTTTCTATGAGCATGCGATCCCTGCTATTACATAGTGGGTTGCAAAAGAAAGCAGTTTTGTTTGGATAAGGTTTGTGAATAGTGCCATGCAAGTTGTGATCAGAAAGACATTGTCAAAATGAACAGTTCTTTTCCCATGACTCATAATTATTGCCTTAGCTTAAAGCACTTCACAATTTTTGATATTCCCACTATTTAAAGTATTAAAGCAAATAAGAAAATAGAAGCTTTTAAATAAGTGTTTGACTTTCAACAGTCTCAGCTGATTGTTATAATTGGATGGCATTTAAATAAATCCCCCTCAAAATGCATTATTATGTTTTATTGATTTGTTTTGACTAATTAGATTTTTATTATTAGGCGGAATAAAAAATGTTTTGTGATTCCTGTAACCCGACTGACTGTAGAAATTTGCTGTATCAAACTTTTTATTTTATTTTTTGAGTGTCTGTTTTGGGTTTGTTTTCCGTGAAATCCCATGAAATTTGTAAAATTCATGAGATTATCAAAGTACCACGAGATTTCCAAAAAAAAACATCAATCTCCCCATGCAGGCGGGAAAAAGTCAGGTCTTGTCCTCCCAAGCAGCGTGCAGCGTGTTACTTATATATGTCCACAAGTGGTCTATATTATGTAATATGTCTATGAATCACCTCGCGATCATGCGTTGCAAAAAATAAAATCCACTTTTTTTAAAGCTCGTTACCAGAAACACAACACATTTTTTTATTTGGCCTTATTACAGTTATTTTATTGATTATCTTGTAAACATATATTTATCAGTTAACTTGCAGTACAAAAAAATAAATGTTATATAAAATTTATTGCTACCCACTTATGCTAGATAAATATTTTTAACGTATATTTACAATTGAATTGGAATTAGATTTCCTCGCCATCTCATAGTTATACTAATTATTGACAATTCCCCTAAATCTATTGTCAAGTGAAGTCACACTACTTTAATGTGGTTAATTAGATGAATTTGGAGGTGATCTGACATGTGAAGTCGCATCTTTTCTATGCATTTATCATTAATGTTAGGCACTTGGTGTTTAATCAAAATGGGTATATAAGGTGAGCAGTCACATAGATTTGCTATTGATAGTTATCTCATGCTGAATACATACCAGAAATAAAACCCAGACTCTGCAACCTTTGGTACTACAGTATTGTGTAATTTACAGCTGGTAATTTATCAGTATATATTGATACTTGTTAACTTCACCGTGTCTGGCAGAAAACAGGATTGTGTGTGATTATACATTGATAAGACTAAACTTGTTGGGAAAGCAAGATCTTGGACAACATGGAAGAAATGTGGCAAAGAAGTGCAGGGTCTTGTCATCAGAATAAAATAATCAATTTAAATAGAAATGATTGCCATACACCATAGATATGACAATTTCTAAAGCTAGACAAACTCACTCAGTAACTGCTGAGATTATGGTTTTAAATAGTGACTGGATAACTTGTCTATGTGACAGCAGTAAATACCAATGATTGTAGATATATGTCACAAGAGGAGGAACAGTTTGTTCTTATGAAGGCCATACAGTTAATGTTACAGAAAGTAAGGTAGCTAGAAGTCATTCAATAGTGCTGTGACAACCTATATCCAAGATGATGAGCTGGCAGACAACAATAGTGTAGCTAAGGATTCTAATTAAGTGGCATTGTTGTAGTTTAGTCATTTTCTTGGATACTTGAAATCTTGCGGAACTGGTTTAATTTGAGATGTACCACCATCTCTGGTAGTTTGAATAGATTCTGGAATTATTTCATTTCCTAGATTTTATTGTGTTATATTTTTCATTTTGAGAGGGAATATATGTTGCTAACCCGAATACGGCTTTGTTTTTACAGACCTCAGAAAATTTGTATTCTTATTCAAGCAGTATTTGTGTGACCTTTATCCCAGGTGTCACCAGTGCTTAAGCTAAACAAACCACTCACAACTCACTCTGTGCCCTGAGATACATGCCTTTTTTTAATAAGTCTTCGTATTCAGTTAGGAATATTCATAATCTAATTATTTCATCTAAAAGTTTAAAAAAATAACTTTTTTGTTCAAGCACAAATATAATTTGAATAGCTATCAACTAAATTAAGTTACATTTGGTATTGACAGCCATCATCTACAGAATTTGTATAATACCCTGACTTCATGTTTATGGCATTCCTGACATCTAAATGAAAGTAGACATTTGTAAATACTAATGATTGACTTTCGTACATATGGATATATAGGTCTTGTGGTCATTGGAGTAGCTTTTTAGATTAGCTTTTAATAAAAATAATTTAAATCACACCAGCCAATAAACATCCATATGGTGTTACATTATATAGCTTTCAATTTATATTGATCTGTTCTTTTTAATTCTACTGTTAATTCTCAAGTACCGGTAATATGGTGTGATATAAAACACCATGTTTTAAAACTGCCTGTGTATTGATGTGCTGAAATAATTACACCAACTTGACACTCCTTATATGCTAGTACTCAGATATCATTCATACCTTTCTGTTTGTAATATGCATGCATCCACATTATTTTCATCTTGTGTTTCAAATTAAAAAAAAAATTCATTTATAGTAACTGTGAGATTCACCATGAATAGAGTCTGTGTAATTTTTTCTTACTTGTTATAGTCCTATGAAGATGATACGTGTTCTGGGCCCATCATGAATGTGGGTTCATTTCCTCATGACTTTGGTTATGGTGATGAGTTTGATGCTGATGCCACAAGCAGCCAGTCTTCAGAAAACAAACCTTGTATCCATCTTATGGGTCTGAGAAGGTCAGTTTTTGGTGTAAAGAAAAACAAGTTTGTTTTCACTTTCATGATTATATTGCAACGATCTGTTTCTGTAAAAAATCACTGCATGCTGCATTCTAAGACTTGTCAGTGTAACATGGTTGTGCAGTTTACTTAGTCATAATATAAAATGGAGCTTTTCTCATGTGTTTACACAAATTCAGCAGTTCATCATTTACTGTTAATTGTAATTTTTAAACCAGTAGTAAATCAAAGCATTGTGTGTGTGTGTATTTAAATTATGTATATATATATATATTATATATATATATATATATATATATATATAAAGTTAAATGCATTTCTAGTCAATATCTTTAGCACCTTAAATTCCTATGTGGCAGCATTGTACTAGCTAATAACTAAACTATAGCATCTTTATGTCATTTATAAGTATTGATAATGTGAACCTTTATTAAATATATGGTTTATTTTGTAGGTAAAACAGATGTTGCATTAATTAAGTCTATTCATTTCCAGGAGTGGTAAATCTTCCATAGCAAAGGTTGTATTTCATAAGATGTCACCGAATGAAACTCTCTTTCTGGAAAGCACTAATAAAATAGTGAAAGATGGTATGTCTGCTGCACTGGTAAAGGAATTTACAAACTTAGATAGTTGTTACTTAATGATTTGCTGTAAAATGAAAAAACTGTGTGTCTGTGTTGTGTGTGTTCTACATTAAAAAAAAATATTGGGTACTGGTACTATACAAAATATATGAAGATTACACAGATTATTTAAAAACAAATTAATTGGAATTGAGAGATTTTGAAATGGAATTGATAAATTTTGAATTGGAATTGATAAATTTTGAATTGGAATTGAAGTGTCCTACAAAAATATTAAATCCAAAAAGTAATTTACCATTTTTACAATGTTAACACTTACAACATAGTGACACCACCACATAGCATGCCTGTAATCTATATAGAGATATTGGTATTTAGGAATTCACCCCATTGAATGTTTAGAACAGGCAAAATTAAATTAAATCCACAAATTAATTTACCATTTAATTTTTTAATTCAGAAATATTTCTTCCATGACAATCCTGCTTGGAATATAAACTACTCAGAGTATGTATTCCAAGTAGATACTCGGAGTATCTACTCATGGTAAAAAATATTGGGCAAAAAGAGTCGGAAAAAAACGGAATTTGAATTGAAAATATTGGAATTGACCAAATGGAATTGAGTGGAATTGGAATTGACAAAATGGAAATGACCCCATGTCTGACACAGAATATTGTATTTATATTGTATGCACTACCAGATTCTCAAGCACGGAACTTCTGTTTATTTGTTGGGCTTTAGGTAAACATACTTTCTGCCTGAATCATTTATCTCACCTGTAAGATCGCCACTATCTCATGAATCATATCCTTACCATATCCTTATGAATGGACTTAACAGTGAATTGCCAGTTTAACAGTCCAGCACCATGTTATTTGTTTTCTGCCCCACACCTGTAGTTCTTCTAGCTTATGTCAGATGGCAACCATGAGTTGGGATAGGTTTGTTATTTGTAGGTTAATTGTTTTGTATACATCAGACTTATCAGCATCACTGCCAGGTAGTGTCATGAATGAAATCCAATACCAAGGACTTTTCAAAATACGAGGAGGATTTTCCTGCATTGAAAATAATCTCTTTCTCTCTTTGTGTATTCCGTTAGCTACCAACAACCAGTTTCTATTTAATCATAGAATGTGAAAATGTTCCAGTTCAGTTTTTGCCTACCACTAATTAATCTGTAAGGTTGTTGGCTCAAACATTACAGGATTTCTACTTGTATATGCAGTTTAAATCATCTGCATTAAATTCCAAGGGTCTTGACAAATGCTTTAGAAATAACAGTTTGTTTACTAAAGTGTTTATGAAGACCCTTGGAATTTAATGCAGATGGTTGAGACTACATATGCAAGTAGAAATGCTTTAGTAAATAGACAGACTGGTTTAACCTAAGTTGGTCAATGACACTACATATTATAAACTGATTTCATGGTTTGTTATGATCAGTACATAATCAATATTACTGTGATAGTCAGTTAAGTGAATTAAATACTTAACATTCTGACATACAAAGTCTTTTAGTTTCAGTGGGTTTTTCTCTCACAAATTTAAGCTGATGATTGACATATGGGAAATATGTATCTGTACTTGGTTGGGTCTCTAAGTGATCCTTAAAACATTCATACCCTTTACTTGACTGTGTGATTTAACAGTGTTATCTCTACTGCCTAACTTGAGGCTGTATTTATAGTAATTTGTTTATTTCATCGCACATCTATATGTTTCCAAAATGTTACACTTATTATCTCTCTGTCTGACAGGGTCACACAGCTAGTAAGAAGTACTCATGGTTTTTTTTCACTGCTTAAGCCAAATTTAGCTTAATGGGGTGAAGAACATGGGTGTAATCACAGTAAATTACTACTAGCAATTGTTTTATTTCAGTGTGTGTGTGTCTTGTTTATGATCATAACTAAATATTTTAATTATGTCAGTTATTAAACCAGATATATTTTTTGTTACTTACATACTTTCAGATATCTCGAACAGTTCATTCGTACGATTTCAGATCTGGGATTTTCCTGGTCAGGTTAATTTCTTTGATGCAGCTTTTGATGCTGAGTCCATATTCAAAGGATGTGGAGCTCTGATATTTGTCATTGATGCTCAGGTTTGCATTAAGCCAGTTTATCTTTTATTCATTTGACTCATAAAAGATCTAGTCATTCTCAGGGTCAAATAGAAATTTGTTAAATCCATAAGGACATAGACACATATGAATTCAAGATAAAGTCCAACCAGGACAAGATCTCCTCATACAAAACTCGACTCATTAATTAAAAAATCTAGAATCAGACCCCACCCTAAAGACCTTTTATCAAGTAATCCCAATCAATGTGTGGACAAAAATCCAGACTTTATTTCTTAAAATATCCTTGTGGATCTGTGATTTCCTGCCTTTTTCACTTGACCATGGATAATTCTTAATATGCATGTAGATCTGGTGGAATAATTATGGGTGACAATTCTGATGGTTGATTATAAACAAAGCATCAACCCTTGGCTATTCAATAAGCATTTTCTCATTGGCTGTTCAGATGGCACAGTGGTTAGAGTTTCAGGTAATGGGTTTGTTTGGGGCTCATACCTGTGTTTGTGGGATTTGTTTCCTTTCCCAGTGCCAAGGCTACAGCAATTTATAGGCTGCTCCACCTGTGTTCCAATTGTTTTGGACCAATGACAGAGCTTCTGACATAAGGCTCTGATGGTTTGGTCCCTTAGAAATCAGAAATAGTCTGTCATGAATCAGGAGCTACAGTTTTTGACCAAGTTCCTGCAGATGTCAGATGCTGGTTTTTCATTCAGATGATTTTTGTTGATTTCAATGCTGAAAAATATCATAATTGTGAAAAGTGAAGCAGTTGTTAGATGTATGTGTTTTTGTTTATATCCACCTACGAGAAACATTTTGCAATCTATTATTTAGTCATTATCAACATATAGTCTGTATACTTTACTTATTGGATAATAAACTGTGTTTGGGAATACTAAATGAAGAATAAATGCCATAAATTAAATGTATAGATTTGTTATATACGTAGAGATCTACATATTAAACATACATCATATAAAGTTATCTGGAGCCATTGGGATATGCCCAGTCCTTATTGTTTTTGAAAGATTCAGATGAGTAAATTTGAAGGCAGGAATTTTACAGAATGAAACTAAATACCAAAGAATATTTGAGACCTTAGATGAATCCTAGATCCTACACCTTTCCATCTGTTAGGTGTCCTGCTGCCTCAAATAATATGCTGCACGAAATGTTTTTCTTTTTTTTAAAGTTCACTTTTGTTCTAATCCTTGCCCACATAAATGTAGGAATAATATCTTTACTTCAAAACTATTGCAGTACTTAGTTATATTTCATTGTTGATTTCGGCCATGGAAAAAATGATTACCAAAATACCCCACAAAACCCCCCACACAGATCTAACAATGTCTTTATCATTAAAGTCAATATCATTATGTGTTTCATCTACAAAGGTGTTTGATAATACTAAGTGAAAAATAAATGCAGCAATTTAAATGTATAGATTTATTACATGCTTAGAGATCTACATATTGCACACACGTCATATGTGCTTAGATAGATCTTTATGTATGAGTGCTGGGGGAAAATTATTGAAGGTCATCAAATTTAGCTTCAAACAATTTCTTCTTAAATCCCCTTGTTCTAAAACCTGGAATTTATTAAATGTGATATATATATATATATATATATATATACATTTAGATGTATTTTATTTAGTAGCTGCAATACTCAAAATTTACATTTCTTTTCTATTTTATTTGAATTTTATTCAAAATTATTATTTTGTTTCTTTAAAAACTGTATACATTCTGGCTTATACATTTGTAGGATGATTATACCACAGCACTGGAGTGTTTACATGACACTGTGGCACGTGCATACAAAATTAACCCTGGCATCAAATTTGAGGTGTTTATTCACAAGGTTGATGGTTTATCAGATGATCAGAAGATTGAGACTCAGCGTGATGTCCACCAGAGAGCTAATGATAACCTTATTGATGATGGTTTGGAAAATGTACAGCTTAGGTAAGGTATCCCTGGAGTAGACACATGATGACAACTAATTTATGAGTATTTAAATGTGTTTGACTTTCACTGTTTGAGAAGTGCTTCTATTCCACAAAGATAGAGGAATATTGAAAAGATGTTTTTTAAACTCTTCAAATTAACTAGGAACTTTATGGGAAGCAACTCAATTTTAAATCATCCACATTTTACTTCTGAACTACTAGCAGACAAGTTCAGCATTTTCTTCATGAGGAAGACAACAATCATCAGGAATAAAGTTATTTCTGATTCCCCAAATAATATCTGTAATATCTCCATGGATGCAGATATTGTTTAATGGGAAATGTTTTGACCGGCTTCTGAAGTTCAAGTCAAAGAGATAATCATCAAGTCTACAAACAAGTCAAGTGACTGCGATCCACTGTCCACTTGGCTTTTGAAGAAATGTGTGGATCAACTGTTGCCACTGATAACAGCCATTATCAATAGGTCAATGGCTGAGTCAGTGATGCAGCCATAATCCCACTGCTTATTAAGAGGTCTGGGTTAGATAAGGAAGGATTTCAAGAATTATCATCCTATTTCTAACCTTCCTTTCGTCTCCAAACTTATTGAAAAGGTAGTAAGTAGCAAGGCATATAGAAGAGCACTTAAAGTACAATGGCCTTCATGATAGTTATCAGTCTGTGTATCATAGAGGTCATTTAACAGAAACTGCTTTCTTGAAAGTGCACAGTGACAGTACTGAGGCTTTTGAAGAAGGATCCATGATTGCATTAATTATGCTTGATTTATCTACAGCTTTTGATATAATTGATCATCTGATACTACTAAATCATTTAGAACTTTCCTTTGGCATAAAAAAAGGCCTTAACTTTTGTGAAGTAGTACTTCACCGACAGAACTCTGTGTGTTTCAGTCGTCGACAAAACATCACCAGATATTGATCTGCATTTTGGTGTACCACAGGAATTCATTTTAGGACCAAAGAATTACTGTATGTATGCCAAACTAGTTGGTGAAATTATTAAATGGCATAACATTAAATACTATTGTTATACTGATGATACACAAGTCTACTTGACTTTAAAGCCATGAGATGATATTTCATCTTCAATCGAAGCTTGTATTGAAGACAAAAGTATAGCAACATGCTGAAATTAAATAAGGATAAAATTCATTCATTGTTTTCTTACCCAAGCAACATGTGAAGAAAACTGAGAATCTTCAAATTATTGTATGATCCAGTTGTATAAATTCTTCCATGCTTCTGAGAAGCCTATGGTTTATTTTTGGATAATACTCTAGGAATGGAGAAACAGGTGAATTATATATGTAAGTCCTCTTATTACCAAATATGAAATATAGGACTTATTCCTAAGTACATAAATGATGAGGCGTGTAAGACTTTAGTCAAAGCCTTTATAATTTCTCGACTGGACTATGGCAGTGCATTGTTATATATCGACATCTCTCTTATAAACCACCTCCAACAAGTGCAGAACTGTTTTGCACATCTGGCGACATGCACTCACAAAATTTCTGTTCCAGCTACACTGACTTCCTGTACATTTCAGATCACTGTACAAGATCCTGTTTCACACTTTCAAAGTACTGAATGAAACAGCATCACTGTACATAAGTGATCTGGTTCAAAAATATATACCAGTCAGAATGCTGAGTCCTGTTCACTTTTGAAGGTACCAAAAATCCACACATCAATGTATGGTGAGAAATCATTTCAAGCATCAGCTCCCATGCTGTGGAATAAGTTGCCTATTTATAATATATAAACCAATGTTTTTATTTATAAATTGTGTGTGCTATATAAGCTTAGAACATGTTTAATTATGTTTTAAATGTAAAGTGCATTGGAGCAATTCAAGTTGAATAATGCATTATATAAATTACAATTTTTATTTATTTTTTATTGTACAAATAATTGTAAAATATAATGATAATAATATTGATTTGCTTTTCAGTTTTTATCTGACCAGTATTTACGACCACTCTATATTTGAAGCATTCAGTAAAGTTGTACAGAAATTGATCCCTCAGTTATCTGCCTTAGAAAACCTCCTCAATATATTTATATCAGTAAGTACAACCATATATATTTTTATCATGAATTTAACGGTGTCTTCATACTGACCAACAGTTTCATATTCAACTATTATAACACACACACACACATATATATATCTGCCTCATGTGTCGATTGTGCAAGAAGCGTAAACAGCTTCATTGTGTATGAAATGGCTCAAATAAATGTTTTATCTAATATTTGTGCTGCTGATATTTGTAACAGTGGAAGTGAAATATCCACAGATCAGTTTCTTTATACAAATTAGTTGTTTATTTATTTATAAGAATGCCATTAAAATTCCTGTGAAATGAAGCATTCAGCTAAAGCACACTTAATCAGCATTGATTAGAAGTTTATTTTTAAGTGACTTGAAAACTTGCATAGATTCTTACACTGCAGTTACTAGTGGAAGATTAGTTTCATTTTAGTGGATATCATAGTTTGATCAGTGTATTGATTAATTTGTTTGTAGAAGTAAATGAAATTATGAAACCATTTAGGAATCATGAAGTTATGCGCAACCATAGTCCAATCGAAACTAATTTGTGTACCTGGGTACTTGAACTAGTACTGTACATGATTTGTGATAAATATAGTCTGGCAGTCAGCCAAAATGTCAGTGTAATAATGTTATATGCCATCTACTGATTATGTATTCACTGAAGTTTGGTCAAATCTATTGAATAATCTGTTTTTGTTTTAATTTTGCAGAACTCTGGCATTGAGAAGGCCTTCCTGTTTGATGTTGTCAGTAAGATATACATAGCTACAGACAGCTCACCTGTGGACATGTTATCGTATGAACTCTGTTGCGACATGATCGATGTAGTTATTGATATATCATGTATATATGGGTAAGTGATACACACTGAAGATATACAACTTTCTTGTAAATTGTAATTTTTGCCAGAAATTAAAATAACTGACCTAACTATAACGTGTTTGTGTTACTATGATGGTAGTGCCGAGGAGGATATTGATGCAAGTACATTTGATTCTCAGTCATCGTCATTGATCAAGCTTAATAATGCTACCGTGTTGTACCTAAAGGAAGTGAACAGGTGTTTGGCTTTAGTCTGCATACTGAGAGAAAACAGCTTCGAAAGACAAGGTAATCCCAATTTGTTTCTGTACGTAGATTTTATGGTCCAATAAAAGCTTTCTAAAGAGACCACCTATTGGACTGGATTGCACTTTGAATCATCTTTTAAAATGGTAGTCTCTTAAAGGAGGTGGTTACCAAAACAGGTTGACTATACATTGGTTGTGCTTAATAATGTTTATCATCGCTGGTTATGAGCTCATTTAGTCTCTTATTAATTATTTCAGGTCTGATTGACTACAACTTCCACATATTCCAGCAGGCAATACATCAGGTATTTGACCTACGTAACAAACCAACCAATCCCGGTCCAACAACTACTACATCTGTTGAACGTCCACAAGTGAATGGAATACCAGAAAAACCCAATTCAGGCCAACAAACATGATTGTCGTTGTCACACATTAAATAGGACATTTTATCAGATAAAGTTGTGCATGTTTTCATTTTTGTCATATGACACAAATATCATCCACATCTAATATCTATACATTCGTTGAATGTTTTAAGGTCATAATATTCAGCACTTGGTCCTTTTTGCAGCAGATTTATGTTAAAATGTGCTCGTGTTGCAGTGAATCATTGTCTTAAGCCCCTCATCAGTTACCTTGTCTATACGTTTTCAGGTTGATCAGGTGTTATTTGGAATATAGCTTTGGGGTACTTCAGTAATTTATGCATCAGTCATGTGCCAGTTAAAACTAAACTGACTACAAGATTGTTATAAATACATGTACAATATTAATTAGGTATTCATCAACATTTTACTGCACTGAAAACAAGAAAGACGTACATATTTTGCGTGTGCATGTGATGTCCCACATGAACAATTCTCTGTATATGATATATTATTTTGCAGGATGATAACTTGAGGCCACTTTAATATCTTTGTATGATACAGTATGAAACACAATATTTGTCCACAGACTATATTATGGCTGTGAAATATGTTATCCAGTACAAACATTTTTTTACTGCTGCAAACAGCCAGCTTTCTGCTATCATTAAACAAGTTATGTATGTAGAAGCATGATCATTTCATTTGTTCATTAATAAATACAGATTTAATACCATCAGCTGTATGTTTCTGCTAAAAGCTAACATTATAAATTCACAGGAAAAAATAAACACAACAGTGTTAAAATATTCGGATAAAGCAAAGAAATATTTTGGGCATGTTGATGAAATGATTTTACGTGTATTACTGTAAACTCAACAAATTTTGAAGTGGTGTATATTATCAACATGTAGAATTAGACTTGTTTAATACACTTCCACTTTAAGTGTTTCAGTTAATCTTATTTTAACTGCTGTATTCAGTTTTATAACAAATGACCAACAGTATACAAAATGGTAGAACTTTACATAAAATACATTCACCTAGTACAAAAGTATGAATTAAGCTTGTCAAATTACTATGATTACAAATTAGAACCAAACTAACATTTCTTTAATAATTTTCAGCTGTATGCTTCCACACACTGTTCTACTTTCACTTCCATTTCATTGTACACTTCCACAACTTGAAAATCCAGGTCATTTGCACATTCCAATATTGCTGAATCTCTGCTAGTTTCAATATCTGTGACATTCTGACTAATGTCTTCGGCATCAACAAACTCTGATGACATAACATTAGATGTTTGTGGCAACTGTGAATCCTGTATTAAGTTGGTCCTTCGTCGTTGTTTATACATTCTGTCACGGGTGCGTTCCTCCTGACGTTGTATTAGGTTTTTCTGCCTAGCTAATTTCCTTCTTTGTCGGTCTCTGGCACGTTCACGTTCTCGATACTCTGGATCTGAACGTCTGTTTCTCATCCTGACGAGTGCTTCAGCACGCTCTTTGGTCCTGAAAATATAAGATATACAAAACAAATTTCATATCAAAACATCTTTGAAACATCGATAAAAAAGGAAATAATTTACCCAAAATCTTACAAAAGAAGAAAAGTGATCTATGAAATAAACCATCAAATGAGATTCAAGATCTTTGGTAAGAATTTTAAAAATAAAGTACAATCAAAGCATATTTCAGACACAAAATAGAGTTTATATTATATATATATATAAACAAGGTTGACTTTCTCCCCAGCAGAAAGGTATTTCTCCCCTGCCGGGGAGAAACTTCCAGATGTGTTTATTTTAAGGTGCTAAGCATAATCATGTGTAAGCCATGGTATCACCAAGTATATTTGTACAGGGATAGTATTAAATTATTAATGTTTTCATCTGTTTAATAATGTTCAAGAAAAACAACAAAGTACTTCCAGACATAATCTTGCTGTTTACTTCCCTTGAATATGTTGAATGTTATGTGGTAAAGTGCAAAACAAAACTACAATATGCAAGATAAAGCAATTTGTCCAGCGACAATATTCAGCATTTACAAAGTATAAATTTGTATGTACACCTCAAGAGACTATATCAAGAATAACTAACTAATCTGTTGAGATCGATAACCCGCATCAGTGTCACACTAATCTAGTCAATATGAAGTCTACCATATTATAATTAAGCAGTGCAGATACTTCCATATGCTATGGTGTAATAACAATCATACAGCACTCACCCACTGTTGTTTATTTAATATGCAGCAGTGGGTGAGTGTTATATCACAGCAGCATCTCTTCACAGTGATACATACATGTAGTTACAGACTATATGATGTTGTCAATAGTATTCAAGCATGACTAGACACACCATCACCCTCCTCATAGTTGATTGGGTATTTGATAGTGCTATGGTACCTTGCATAACAAAGCAGTCATTATAAAATCAAATTTATTCAGCATTATAATATAATGTATATCACTGCACAGATACAAGAAATAAATAATCTCAATCTTTTATCTCACAATCTTAAACATGATGATTTATTGACATACACTTTAAATAAGTATGTGGCATGTGGACAAGATTTATAATTAAATAACTTATACTTATGTATATTGGTTTCAAACTGTTAAAGTCTCTATTAAGTTGGTATTTTCGTGGCAATTTTCCCCAAATTTAGTTTCTGCCCTGGGCAGAAAGTATTTCTGTAGTGTCGGCAGTAACTGGGTAATTACCGTTGTTTTTACAGTGATGGGGAGAAACCTGCCAACCCTGTATATAAAGAGAGAGAGGGAAACATGAAAAACTCACTTGCTGAAGTTCAATTTATTGATGGTGAAATATAAACTTCAACCTTTGAAAAGTTACTATTATAGATGCTGATAAAGTGTATACCTATACAGTGGATCAGCTCTCTTTGATCTTTTCTTCGCTCTGTCTCTTGCTTTCTTCCATTCTCTCTTCATCCAGGCTATTGTCTGACCAGGGGTCAGGTCAGAGGTCAACACTAATGGTGTTATATTTACAGATTTGTCTTTGTTTGGCTCAGATATGAAGTTGGTTTGATCTGAAAGACTAACATTAAATAGAATTATCCAAATATGTATTACTACAAGAGATATACAGCCTTTTCAACAGTAAAAAAGGTTTTAGTGAAAAAGTGGCCTAGAATGCACCAAATACTCCAATTCCCACCAATTTTTTCTGGGGAAAGCCCCTAACCCCTTCACTATCCTCCACCCCCATACCTCCCTCCAGCAATGGCATCAGTGTGTTACAGGCTACCACAGGTAAGCTGCTGCCTACTTTTTGGAAGGGATCATCTACTCTATACCCTACTGAAAGACTGGAGATATTCAACTAAATAATAATGTTAAAATAAATTATACATAACTGTTAGATTTTACATTAGTTCATTCTCATAGTTTTCTTTACTAGTCAATAAATATTTTATTTTAGAAAAAACATTAATTAATTTTATTTATATTTATCTAAACTGACAGGTACTTATTGGAATCCTGAGAACCAAACTGAATAACACAACCATACACACTACTAACAACTTACAGATGTTTTCTGGTTGTTGAACAATCATCCATTTCGACACAGAAATATATTTCTTATGGATGTAATATTATAAATCTTAATACAAAAACAAATCATATCTAAGCGATCTCATTGAAAAATATATACCAGTGAGAATGCTCAGATCTGAGTCCTATTCACTTTTGAGGGTTCAAAAAAGCCATACAGCAATATATGCAGAGAGATCCTTCTGAGCACGAGCTGCCAAACCACATTACACTCGCAGCAAGTAGAGACATATTTGGTAAGGTTCTTAAAACCCATTTATTTAAATTGGCGTATTTATAATATTAAACCAGTTTATTATGTATGAAATGTATTTGATCTATATGAGCTCAGAATATGTTTCAATTGTGTTTTAAATGTTAAGCGCCTTAGAGCAATTTCGGTTGAATAAGGTGTTATACAAAATACTATTATTATTATATAGTGCCCCAAACCAGCTAGCCAATAACAGGCACTTAACATGAAACAAACAGCTGTAAACTAGCATTTAAGAAATAACAAAAGATACTCATCCTTTTATTTTAACTTTTAAGGCTGACATAATTTGAGTGCTTTAAAACAATGGATTGATAACATCAATTTAACCCGACAGCCTATTCTTAACTCTTGGATCAGCAGTCCCAAATATATGATCTCCATACTTCTTACATCTACTCCAGATTAAAGCTAACTAGAGAGAATTAAGATTAAAACTTCTTAAAATTAGGTCTCTAGGAGCGTGTCTAATTTAGTATTCTGCTTGAAATGTCAGAAGCAGCACCCTGAAATCAATTTTTTTCCGCAGCTTGTCAGTGTAAAGATTTCAGTACAGAAGCAATATGCTCAAATCTACATATATCAGTCAAAAATGTTAAAACAAGGAAAATCTCAATTAATAAAATGTTGTCTCAAGTTGCCAAGTCACTATTAAAGTGTTTTGCTGGACACTACTCTAACAATAAGTTTGCCAATTACAGTCAACTTTTGATGACTTTAACTGCTCTTGATATAATTGTGTGCCTGTGAGTCTGATAGGAATACAATTTAGTGGTAAATTATTTCTTACAAATATATATATACATACCTATTTTGACCAGGGCTCTGAACTATTGTGTCTCTACCACAAGAATTCATCAGAATTTCTACATTATTGTCTTGATTTTGTGCTTCTAAATCTTTACAGTCTTCACTAACATTTGATAATGTGACGCCATCAGAATTGTTATGACAATGTGAGCCATTCATATCTACATTGCCTAAAGTAATATCCATTGAAACAAAAACCTCTGATGTTCCTGCTGCTATATTTGTCTCTGCTGCAACAATTTCAGTTTCTTCAGCAATAAACTCAGGTCCATAACCTTGTAAGTTTGATTCCGAAGTAGTCGACTGTACAGTTGTCATATCACTTTCTTCACAGGAGAAATTACTATTGACAGATGTGATCTCTTCAAGTGGAGGATTCACTTGCTCAACCATAACATTACATTTAAGATCCCTGTTATGTGAATACTCCCCTTCTGTTGGTTGAGTTGACTTTGGACACAACATACTGGCAGATGTGATGCTATCTGCCATGGCAGCATCAGAGTTTCTACATTGTAGCTTATTACATGTGAGGTTAAGAGCCTTCATCGCTAAGCCTTCATGACGGGGTCCTACCAAAATAATAAACACTTTGTTTACATCACACACAGTACAGCACTAAGTTTAGATACACTTCTCGGTTACCATAACGTACTCAATATATTCTCAGTAGGATACACTAATTAGACTCGAGAGTTATATACTACTAGATTATAGCAGATATAGTATATTATACTTTATAGACCTCTATACTAGGTAACTAGATCTCTATAACTAGTATAAGACAAGTAATGAAGTATAACTCATTAACTCAGTAGACTAGATCCTCTAGTCTAGATCTGACTGTTTTGTCTACGGTAAATATAATTACCTTAAAATATAAACCAGAATGTTGTTAGAACTACAGAGATTATTAAGACGATCTTTATTTATTGATCTACTGGAATAAGATCACTGGACAGTCAGTAGACATGATCACACATATAAATCAGTGTATAATCTGATAATGTATAAACTGTCAAACATCAAACCGGATGTTTCATTTCTAAAGAGGACTTAAAATATACTGCAATCTGATTGGTTAAAATAAAAATATTGCAACAGAAAATAAATTCAACAATGTATTTGACAAATATATACGCATTGTTACATAATTGTATGATGTATTTCTATATACAATATGATGTATTGTATTCAACAGAATTACAAATCTTAATAACCATCATGGGCAGTTGAGCAGTTCTGCGGTTTTGAAGCGGGAACATCATCTGAAGCATACTATCGTAGATCTATAATGACTAGATCTATATCATGTTAATCATCACTTAATGAGTTACATTTTAATGCTTACATAATAATAATTTTTAGTAATTCATAATAATAGTTATTATGCACTAAAATGTTAGATCCTCGTCTATATAGAGGGATCAAACACTTCTGAAAACATTAAAAATAGCATGTAAATATTTTTTTGTTATATAGGCTAACTCTTACGTATAAACTAGTACAATGTGAATGTTAAAAAGATAGTTTTAGAAGCATTATGTTGAAAATGAAGATATTCCATGAAATAAAAATACATCCTGCAACATTAAACACACAAAACACACACGCATATATAATGTACTGCATTTAGTACATTAATTCCTGAAATGTTAGAATAGATATATCAACATAGCTACCCTAGACATTATTAACAAAAACATATTATATTAAAAGTTTATACGAACCTACCCGTAGTCTATTGATGGTGACAATATCACAGCACTGAACTCATTAAATGCTACTGCAGTCTTGCATAGTTCTGAGTACACAATTAACAGGCATAGTAGATCTATCTACCTTGTGTATTCATAATTCTGTCCCCATTTTGTTTTCATATCCTCTTTCAGTTGATCATACATACACTGGAAATACTATATCACAACGTTGGCCTTCAACAGCTTCTCCCATCCAAAAAGTTAAATATGCTTCACGAGTTATATTATTAGCCGTCTAATAATATAATTGAATGTTCTGACTTGTTTATTATATGTTAGTTACTCCAGTTTTGGTGTAATCAAGTCATATTACCTTCTAATTTAGATTAATTTAATATAAAAGATAGTCTCATGGTATGTAGAATATAGTGACCGTTCATGTGGAATAATTGTTAATCCAGACACTGGTGATCAGTTATCAGGGCCTTTAAAATTTTTAATTAAAGAAATTCAGGCTCTTGTAGTTATGACCAAGCATTATGTTTTTCTGGACATAGTCAAATATCTATAATCTCTAAAATAAAACACTTTGAATATCACATCTCACCCAACCAACTAATAGAGGTACAAGTAACAAGGCGACATGTTCATTGTGGCAAATGTTCATACCAAATCTTGGCTACTAATAGGACAGACTGAATATTTGCTACAGTTCGCAGAATAAGCAAAAGTACGACACATTCAGTATACATTTTGGCCACGGTTCTAAACAGAAAATTGTGTGATATATATATATTATCTGGATTTTGCATCTCGTCAGGTTGGTGGATAACAGAATAAGCAATGGATCCGAAACAATGAGGCTGAACTATAAATCAGCTTCTATCCACATGCAGGACATAGTCGGTCACTTCTCAATCTGAAGAACGTATGAATGTCAGCAAAATGGAGTGAACAATTTGTTTAGCCTTGCAGACGATTATTAGTTGGATTCAAACCAAAACCTAGAGCCCTATCTCGAGTGCTCTAAAGTAAGCAGTGTTATTCACTTCATACTTCACTGTTCCATGTATCAACTGACAGAATGCATACTGAATATTTTGATATGCTAAAAGATATTCCTAGACCAAGGTTATTCAAACACGCAATTTAAAGGTTAAATAATAAACTATCGTGTCAAGATAGGTAAAACAGTTAATCACTAGTGTAGTCTAAAAATAGTAATTGTTCAATAGGAAGTAACTGCTACAACATTGTTTCAACTCCGATGGCCGTCCTATCAGTATAATCTAAATGCACCGATCACGAATGATGCCTAACCAAGGTTACCCACAGGATTTCAAAAACCAAATTCACTGTATTTGGTCTTATTTAAGAAATTTCCTCGTGTATTGTGTGCAACAATTGCATGATTTTTTTTTAGTAACGTGGCCTCCAACCCAAAATGCTATAAATTTGGAATAAAAATTCCATGCAGTAAAAAAACCCGTCATTTTCTCTGTGCATGCTGCTGCAGTCTGAACAACTTCATACATGTATGTTTTGTGGAAAGCTAAACAAGTATTCAGCTAAATCAATATGGTTATTTTTAGTGATGTCGATTCACAAATTATTCTTCCACTTTTAATTTACAAACATATCAATGACACTTTAGGCAGACTGTTGTATCTAGATCAAATTTTGTTGTTGAACCTAACCATAATGGTATATACATGTATTGCATTACAAGGTCACAAGCAAACCATTTTTCCAGTTCGATACTAGTGACTTCCTGGAGAATTGTATAACTGCTGCACCTATGTAACAACCACATCCTTCTAACGACACGGTTTATGTTTTATAGTCACGTTTGTGCACAATTTAGGCCAAGTAGCCTACAAAGGTAATAAATAAGGTGATGTGAAAGATGGAACACCATTCAAATAGGACCATGCCAAGATTTGAACTCGGTGGTTGAGATCTGTGGCCTACCACCCTACCAGTTAGACTAGATGCAGTTCAGTTAATGTTTGCATGACATATGTTGAATGATTAAAACATACTTTGAATCTGGTGTGTTGCAATTTGTTTATATGGTAGATTGTAAAGCCATCATTCAGCAGCTACAGTTAGATACTAAGTAAAACAAAACCAGCCAGCTAAGTGTTGGGCTCAACCTGAGCAAACTTTATTTATTAGGTGAACACTAAACAAAACCAGGTGTATGATTATAAGTCTCTACTGTTCACCAGATGGCATACTGCGGATTATGTCAGAATCACCTGGAAAACCAAAGGAAAATAAGTCACCCAGCAGTACAAAATAACACAAAAACAGCTTCTGCTGTATTACAGAACTTATATTTTAAGATATACACTTCAGTGAAATCTACCATTAAATTCAGTGTATTGCTATTATCTACGCTAACTTACCAGGATCAGTAATACTCAAGGTTGTTACTCGGAAGTATTTACCACAAGCTGTGCCCAACTCTATGTTGTTACCATTATAATGGTGGACTCCTGTCTTGGCCAACATAGCATAATATTCAATCTCACTCTTCCTGCAAGCCACCAGAACAAAAATATGACCAAATTAACATTTGAATACGTAAAGAATAAACACCTATGGCCAGATTACATACGTCTTAAGCAATAGGTCTACTAAGAATAGTGAAAAAATTCTTTATTACAGACAAAATGGTTTTCATATTAACCTACCCCTACTACCATCCAAGCCATTATCAAGAATAAAACAAAGATCACTAATTCTTTTTTCCTAAACTCAAATAATTTAACATTAGAATACAGAGATCACCACATATCAAATATGATGCATCTGTAAGGAATCCACTCTTGTACATTCACCAACCTAGCATAAGCAGCTAGAAGAATGAATAGTTGTGAAGTCCATGTACATCACCTGCTTAACTTTCTAACCTCTCTTAAGCCGTTTACATTTTATCTGATGTATAAAGCAAACACATGAAGAAAACAAAACGACTTCATCTTTACCCAAATCCAGGCTCCGAAGTCAGTGGATTAAATGGCTAACAATGTCTTTCTTAACTCCACACGAATTAACAATTCAAATTATGCTTTACAAACAATCAATGTACTTCTTTATTGATATGATGGTCAGTTAGTATGTACCTTAGAGGTGGTGTGTTGTTTGCTATGATAACTAGCTTGGCCTTCCCCTGACGTAGCGTCTTCAATGTCTGTTTATATCCCAGTACATACTTGCCACTCTTCATTACCAAAGCAAGACGAGCATTGATGCTCTCTATTGCCTTCTTCTGCAAGTACAAACACACATGCTGTGATCAGTAAAATGGTTGAAATTGATACAAGAGTAATTCATAATCGTTATGTTAGGATAGAGAATAAATTATGAATTCATTTATGATGATGATTGGTGTTTTACGGCCACTTTTGTGCACAAGGTAGACTAAATGGGCCAAGTGACCTCCAAAGGTAATGAGGCGAAGTCAAAGATGAAACAACCTTCAGATATGCCCACGCCAAGATGCGAACACAGGTGGTAGTGATCTGTAGTCCAACACGCTACCGCTAGACCATGGAGGCGCCCCATGAATTCATTTAACAGAAAAATAACGTCCCAAATATTCAGTTCGTTTTAATTCATTAAAATTTGGATCAAATCAGACTATTGTTTTCATGGCTTTACATTATACAGTTTTAGTTACTAACCATCTTGCATTAAACTGGGGTGATAATTAAGTCTGCAATCATACTACTACCTACATTGCTGCTCTGATTAACTCCAACCTCACTACAAATTAAGACACTGTTTCATAACAGTTTATCAGAGAAAACACAAAAAAAAAGAAAAAAATGTGACCAGTGTGCTGCATAGCTATGCCAACCATGGTTAAATTCACCTTTCAACAAATCTGAAGGGGAAAACACCACTGTTCATCAGCACAGCAACACCCGTCATGACAAATCACTCTCTGACCATTTAAAATGTATACAATCTTAAAGGAAGCTTCTCCGGGAATGGTTTACAGAAAACAGAAGGGCATTACTATTTTCAATAATAAAGGTTTCTCATTCAAACATGACTCTCAGCAGAAAAAGGTAAATTGTCTGTGAATCTACATGTTTAGTGTTCTATCCAGTTTCTGATGGCGATCACCATGAATATGACAAAGCCTTTAGGGAGTGATATTTCAAATAAAAAACAGGTCTCTTAAATAATAATATCAAGGAAACGCAAGAGTGAGGTCGTTTCTTCCTTAAAATTCAGCATCAAATTTATCAAAATTAAACCAGAGTCCTATGTGTAAGGAAGGAATTCAAATATAGTTTTGTTATTTTTAACAATAAGCAGCCAACTAATAACTAGAAAAACAATGCAGTCCCAGAACTTTCATGTTGGTTTTATTTTTGGTAAAAATCCTGTGGTGAGGATAAAAATATATTATTCCAGTGAAAGATCTGTCAGTGGCATGTTTCTGTGCATGTGCTATCACTATTATGACTGTTGTACACACATCGTCATAGCCAGCATGAATCTTTTTAGCCATGTTAGTTGAAACAACAATAAATCTTTTGAAAATTTTTAATCTGGAGCCTTGAATGTTCCTTTTTTCAGGTTCCTCTTTCAATTTGGGACAATATTTCTGTATTCGATCAGAATCTTTACAACAACTAGATTATTACGGGGCTCTTTCAGTTCATAGACAGCAGGATTGCTTTTAAAGAAGACTTGTTCCAAAAACAACACAAACCTTTTTGGCCTCCACCTTTACATATGATTAGTCTTTAAAATTACAAAAAACAGTCACAACACAGATTTTCAATATCATTACACATTTCAGAAATCAAAACATTTACCTACAGAAGAGTGAAAAGTAAGAATAATGATTTAAATTTACACTTGGACTGCTTTTTCCAGTTATACACGTAGTCACAAAGACAATAATTTTGTTGAAAGTCATTGACACAATCAAAATAGGCGACAATTTTGAAATGGGGATTAGCATACTAAACAAATAACCGTTAGAATTAGAGTTTATGTTTGTAATTTATGGTAATACAGTGAATAATAGTGTGTTTTACGGCCACTTTTGTGCACATAGTAGGCTAAATGGGCCGAGCGACCTCCAAAGGTAATGAAGCGAAGTCAAAGATGAAATTCCCATCAGATATGCCATCGCAGAGGTTCAAACTCAGGTGGTAGTGATCTGTGCACAATCCACTGCACTACCAGTTAGTAGGTATGTGCGTATAAATGGCGTTCTGGATCGTGGACGTAGTCTGCACATCAGGATCGGCATTTGTTTCAGATCTTTTCGGGGGTACCCCCTTTCATGAATATTCATGACGCTTATACAGGTATTCTTATTGGTTTGACTGGTGGAAGACGCCAGGGTTTTTCCATACTTTAGCCTCGTTTTCGAATTTTAATGATCGGCCGAAGATTGAATTAATGGAGCATTGATGAAGTTACATGTTAAAAAAAGGCATCTAAATTAGCTTGAACAAAACCTCCAAAAGTAAGTAAATATATATACAAAATGTAGATAATGTTCTAAAGTTTAATTTGCTGAAAGTTTCATAGTTGTGTGTACATTCGAACATCTGTAGTAGCTTGCAGGAAAATATTTGGCCAGCCGCAAGTTTTTTGGTTCACCATTGGGAAATCCACCTAGAAACATGTACATGGTCACATAGTGGCAAACGGACGAAACATATAACAGTGCAGTAGACATTAGTTAGTTATTTAGCCATCAGTTAGTTATTTAGATATAATGCAGTTAGTTATTTAGCCATCAGTTACTTATTTAAATATTTAATGTCTAATATTTTTTACTAGACATAAATGTTTTTAGACATCAAATATTTTTTTAGATATCAATTAATTATTTAGACATTAGTTAGTTATTTAGATATCAGTTAGTTATTTAGACAGGAGTTACTTATTTAAATATTTAGTTTTTTAGACATCAATTAGTTTTTTTAGACATTAAATAGTTATTTAGGCATCAAGTTAGTTATTTAGACATCATGATGCAGTTACTTATTTAATTTTAGAGTTAGTTTTTTTACATATCAATTAGTTTTGTATACATCAGTAGTTTTTTAAGATATCAATTAGTTATTTAGACAAGATATTTCATTGAATATTAAGAGAGTTATGAACATTTTTGTGAAAATTGGATTTCCATGTTAAGTAACTTAGTAAGTAGACTAGCCATAAAACCTAAATTTTTGGAGTGAAAAGTCTAACTTCTTTAATATTTGAGTTACAGTCTAATCATGAAACAGATACCATTCGTCCATTGGAATGTTTAATTCTTGTTCTTCAAATTTTTCAGTGAGTATTAAAAATCAGTGTTCGATCTTTTTTGTCACATACCAGATACCTACAGTTAGACCCTAGAAATAATAGAATGAATAGGACTAGGATCTAACTCATAGCGGCTAGAACTAGAACCCTCTATGACTAGATCTAGTACGAGTAGGTCGTAGGTCCAGTATGTACTAGATCTATGTAGTATGTTTAGTCTAGATTCTAGGACAGGATCACAGGTCTACTTCAACTTACAGATTTCTTAGCAGCAACCATTTTTGCGATATTGGCCCGCCTTCGTCCAAATTCCGGCTAAATACGAAAATAAAGCGATATTAAAAAATTAAATACGACATTTAATGAACAATGACTGAATGAGAAATCCTTTAATGTGTCAAAATTATATTCTGTACAAAAACACTACACTCACATCGAGCACGTTGGTGAAAAGGCAGAACTTCCGTTAGGAATTTACCACGTGACTTTGTTGTTCGCTAGATGGCAGCTAAGTAAGTCCTCCAGGTGGCAGCAGGGGATAATTTTCTATAATTGACTATCATATAATTATTATATTTACTTTCATTCTAGGTGACAGCCAGGGGTCTATACCCAAACTTCAACTCTGATTCTAGGCACCTATCTCTCAACTAGTTTGACATTGCAATTTAGACAAGTCTGCTGGCTTGATCATGACAGTAACCCCCCCACTCACTCATCCATTTAGTCATATCAAAATGGACAGCACATTTAGCAGATTAATGATATATTATTTCAAATTTTGGGAATTTCATGGATATTAAATGTAACCAGTGCATTTTCGGAAGGATCACTGTGGGTTGAAATTGTAAAAAGGGTCCATTGTGGGTGATATCTTATTGAAATTAATTTAATTGGTAATGTATTTGCTGGAACTGGGATCACAGTCAACTGATGGCATTACACTGATCAGCACTCAAGTAAAGGTGACTGACTACTAGTCAGCAATCTCGGATAATGGCCTATGCGATGATTTGATGCTTGCCATTTCCCCCGCTTGTTGTCTGCAACTGCAGTAGATCTCTACCACACACATCTCACGACTCGCGTGCTGTGTGTTACTCCCATATTGGGATGGGTCAGTTCCTTATAACTATAAGTTATGGATTGTAGAAGTTTGTTGATGCTCCCGCTTCCAAGCAATGACCATATGTTTACTCCATCAGGGTTCATTATAACCACTACGTACTATGTACTATTTCTTCAGAGTGGGAGATCGGCGCGCTTGATTTATCAGGCTTCACTGTTTTTTTCATGCTTTCTTATCCTATATAACTCTTCTGGGTTTCTCATATTTCACTAGGATCAGTTATTGTCCCTTCGATATACAGTGCTTACGGACTAACGTTAGAGCAGTGCACAATAATGTGGCATAAATTAAATTTCATTTCCTTTAGGTATAACTGAATCATGGGATTGAATAAAATTGTTCCTCTTCTCTGAAGAATCTGGAATACTGTGTTGTTGGGATTTTGAAAGACACTTAAAACATTAAACATTTGCAGAAAAAATTATTAAGTAGATTTTATATGCTAGATTTCCTAAGTCAATATAAAATCTTAGCTAACCAATATCTCAGCTGGATTTGATCTTTTATTTCACTTTGATCATTGCCTTGTTTATATAGCTGGATTAGCCATGTATATAAAGACAGTCATAAAACTATTGCAACTCCATATCATGTGTGATATATTGCATGTCCATTGGAAGTCATATTGTCCAATCAGATATTATTAGAAGTGTCTGCATTATGACATGAGTAAAATACTGATTGAGGATTTATTTTATCAGGCACGACATCATGGAACAGATTTGCTAAAGGAGATAAGAAGTATATTAGAATCTGTTCAGGGCTCATATCTTGTTACCAAAGAAGTTTCATTAATCAAGAGTTGTCTGTAGTCATTTCAGAGCAGTACATATGTATTGTAAGGTCAATTCCATTTTGTCAAATCCAATTCCACTCAATTCCATTTGGTCAATTCCAAGTCAAAATGTTTCAATTCCAATTCCGTTTTTCACCCACTCTTTTTGTACCTACTACAATGAGTAGGTACTCCAAGTAGTTTATATTCCAAGTAGGATTGTCATGGAAGAAATATTACTGAATTAAAAAAATTAAATGGTATATTAATTTGTGGATTTAATTTTTTGATAGGAAACTTCAATTCCAAATTTATCTATTCCAATTCAAAAATTATAATTGACCACCAATTCCAAAATTTAATTGACCCCATGTCTGGTTGTAAAATCAATTTATTTCAAACTTGTATATATATATATATATATATATATATATATATTATACAGGGCTCTAGACATACAGGGGCAAGTTGAATTGCCATGTGGCCAGCTATTTTTTTTCCAATTCTGTATTCAATCCCAAGTTCAATACAAATTTGATATTGCTTATACACCTTCACATCTATGCCACTGATAGATGATCTGATGTACCAGTATCTAAAAATTAAAACTGCAGGTATACGAAGAGTTAAAATAATTACCCAGATAAAATAATAACAAAATTTCTTGGAATGAAATACTTGTTGTATTGATTTAATAGGAGGATTTATCAAATATTTACAATAAAACGTGATTCTGAGGTATGAACAAAATTGACTTGCATCAGAAATATGTGTTGGATGCTTCCATTTACAGTGAAGAACTAAAGATTTCTGGTGGCATGCCTCTAGACCACCGATAAGGGGGGTTTTGCATATTTGGTACTCACAAATCTTAGCATGTGGGCAAGTCATTTAACAGTTAGGTGTCTTTCTTTGCATAATTCTGGGATGGCAAGTAACTTAAAATGTTAGTTTAGAGCCCTGAACTATATATATATATATTTGTTTAAGCATATATGGATTCTGACTTGGCATTTATCTAGAAAAATTGAAAAGGGATAATCTTTTGACTTAGATCTGTTACGATATATATATTCTGAGAGCGACAAAGAAGTTGCTTTGACTCGCCTTGGACACGTGGCCTAGGTGACACAAGGAATTATTTGTTTAACCAAATCATCTCCAAATTATTAACCTCCATCCAAATTGAAATTCTCATTTCCATATTAATGCAAGTTTTAGGTTCTACATCAATAACTTAATAGAGTTAGGATTCTCCATGTCAAACACTTAATCAGCAAAATTGCAGACATCATGGTAATGTGATATACAAAGAGACTTTAAACATTATTAGTAAGTAGATTTGTTAGAATACAATAAAACGGCACAGCAAGATATATTCATTAATGCTGAGGGTTCAGTTAATTACTGCCTTATGTTTATTCAAGCACATTTAATAAACATAATACAAATTCAATATATTTGGCATAGGATCCTTTTACATTCTTTCTCTATGATTTATATAAGTTGATTAAATACAATAACAATGTTCAACTTTAAATAATCTGATAAACAAACTAGGATATTGCCAATATCAGCAATAAATGAAATAGGAAAACAATTTGCTGTGTCATTTTATTTACTGCAACTGGTTCTTTCTGGTATATCTATAGTTAAAACAAATATGAGATTTTAAAAAAGCTAACAATGAACAAATACATGATTTTAGCACAAACCTTTATTCCAATTGATTCATTGATAATAGTGAGATGACATCAATGTTGTTGCAGTCCCAATACTTACACATCTTTTGGTTAAATGTTAAGGGAATGTTTTCTGTACACAAACATTCTGTCAATCAGTGTGTAGTAATAATTATAATTATATATGTTTTGCTAGCATCATTGAAATTTTAACAGATGTTAACAACAATGTGATAGCATTGTGTTTATATCTAGTCATTTAAATTCATAGAAATCATCTGTACAAATATCCTTTAGTTGATTGATTCACAAGCTGCCAAGCTTACATCTATAATACAAATATTACATAGACTGACCCAAGTATAAATGATAAACACTGAATGATCACAAAACGATAGTCAAAATTTATTACTACACATGAATATTACTTTACACTGGAGGATAACAATTATATTATGCAACATCATTTGATGTGTAACCATTTTACTGTCATCATTATATAAATTTCAAAAAGAGTGCTAAATTTACACTGGATAAGAGTGCAGAATTTATATTTAGTTCTGAGTTAACATCCATATTTTTAATTCTCTTCCGATTACTGAACAAATTGAAATGTAAACAAAAAGTCAAGACTAGTGGGGATAAGCACTCAACAGTGGTATTTCTTGAAATGTATATTTTCACAAAGCATTTACAGTTATTATAAACTTCAGCAAGATGCAAAATTACAAAGACTAGCTGGTACCTGGCGAACACAAGCGGGTTAGACAACTGCTAGATTTTCAATACATTTAAGAAAGTCTAACATTTAGATCATGTTACAGTATTTAAACAATGTAAAATTATAAACAGCATTAACTGAGTATTCCACATGACATGGTTAAGCAATTTGAACTAAGGTCATCACCACACTAACACATAGGACAAAAAATAAATTGTACATCAAAGCAAACCAATCTTCAAATACAGTTACGTTTTCATTGGTTCACTCAGTGAAATAATAATAGATATGAAACAGCATATAATGGCCTTTTTATCTAAAACCTTTGTTATGGCTAGCCAAACTCAGAAAAGACCAAATTAAATAAATATTTGAATTAAACAAAATTCTGAAGACAATTTTTACTATTCTAAAACAAATCCAAACCGACTCTTCAGTGATGGAGAAACTGTTTTGGATTATGTTTACGATTATTTATTTCAAGTCTTCTTCTCACTTTGACCTGTATGTAAAATATTTGTTTATTTAGTAACAACAGAATATTAAAGAAAGACAACACTCAACATTTCTAAGAATCACAGAGAAGCCATAGGTGTATCTTACAAATGCTAAGAATCTTCAGCAGGTTAAGCAGGAGTGTTGCCTTTATATCCTGTCAGAGGCCTAAGCAACCCATGGAACCCCCCTCCTCTCTTCTACAGCTGGGTCTGCTAAGCACAACTCATGCTGGAAGTTATTATAAGTATAGTGACAAATAATGAAGGAATTTACACAAAATATACTTATAACATAAGTATATTAATACAGTTTTAGTTATTTTTGGCATTATTTCTATACAAATTGCTAACATATTAGTTAGGAGTCAGCACACAGTCTGCTGTTTCATGTCGGTTGTTTGAGTACTTAAGACATATGATAAATAATTATCACAATTCCATTTTCAGTTGTTCTCAAGATAATTATTCATGAATTTTCATCAACATCACCACTACTACTGATGTCAGGTTTTAATGTGGCTATTTTGTCCACAGTTCCAGTTCCTATAATTTCCTTAGTGATAACATCTTTTGTGTCATCACCACTTTTATCTGTATTAATCGCAGAGACCTGACCAGGTGTGTCGTCACTTTTTATATCTTGATTGATCTCAGAGACCTGACTAGGTATGTCATCAATTTTTATATCTGTATTTGAACTGGAGACTTGGCAGCACTTGCTACCACTTCTTATACCCGTATTTACCTCGACCAAGTGATCAAGCGCATCACTATTCTTGGTATCTGTAATTATCTCTGATACCTGGTCGAGCGTGTCCTCATTTAAATCAAGCATTTCCATGATTGCATCATTTGGAGTAACCCGAGACACACCTATATTCTGTCCATCATCATCTATTTCATTCAACAAATCCTTGTTTATTTCGCTGCATTCTGGACCTTTTATTGTTTTCACACCACCTTCTTCTAGCTCTGTGACGTCTTGAGGCAGAGAATCACAACTTTGGGACTTCTGGCGCTGTTCTTTTTCCAACGGCTCCTTTTCATCTTTCTCGGATATTGTCCCCGAGGTACAGGAGCTCTCGCCACTCTGTTCCGATTCAAGTCTTTCAACGGCAATTGTCTCCAGTTTCAATGCAAGATCGTTGTCAATTACGTGATCATTCAGCTGATTACCATCATCCTGAATGTCGTTGATAATGCTGCTGAGACTGGAGCTATGACTAGATGATAATGGTGAAGTTGTACTAACAGGACTATGTGATACCATGTTGTCCATGTCATGCTGGTCCTTAGCCTGTGAGGTGACCTCTGTCAGCAACTCTTTCAAGGAGTTGTCCTGGGCTCTGTTCAGTGCCAACTGACCACGCTATAAAATAATAAATTCAACATTTGTTACATGGCCTACACCATCCACTACAGAAGGATATTCACTGACATGGAAACTTTTTCCAGCATGACTTCACTACTGTTACAGACACAAGATTAATTTTTAGATTTGCATAAAATCTGAAGATGACTGAGTATGTGACAATTACAGTGTAGGGTAAGAAACATTTATCAGATTAGCACCCAATTATTTAGAACTTGCTACTTCATAAAATTAAATGTGTCATAGGTCATAAAGAATTTTGTGCTTAAAGTTTCTAAAACGATAAACCATCCTAGTTTTAATTTCAAAATTGCTTTTCTAGGTTTATATTTCTGTTGATTATTATAACATAATTCACTTGGTTCTGAATATCTAATCTCAGTCTAATTCTTTGATATACAGAGAAGATCCGGTATTATGATTAAACTGATAATGTTATATGTTGTCATATTAACAGGATTGTTGGACAATGGAGTCATATATATATATATATATATATATATATATTGGGCATGCTGAGGTTAGAATGACTATGTATAGTTATTATTTATTATTAACTGTTGATACACTTATCAACAGATATTACTCTACTATTACTTTACGTTGGCCATCCTTGTATAAACATAGATTACAGTTTTGTACAATTTTGTGCAGCAGATACACCTACAAAGGAATATAAAAGTCACACTTAATCAATCTTTTTTGTCAGCAATACTTCAATTTTGACAGCGTACATATGCCAATATCCCCCTTATAAATAATTTAACAGTCCATTATACATGGGGATATGTGGAATTTATTATAATTAATTTGGTCGCTTTCCTCCAAGATCCGCTCATATACTAATCAAGCCAGAGCTAACATTAACTGTGAAACTTGATCGTAATTGATCAAAGACCATTTGAATAAGCTATGAGATTTTATTGACGTACCAATAATTTACTAACAATTCAGTTTAAACATTATTTATTAATTTATGATGTGTGACCGAGTAGCTTGTATAAAACATCCCACAAACACAGGTATGACTCAGATTTGAGCCTACAACCTATAGGTTTGTAGTGCATTGTTATAACCACTGTACATACAGGGCACCCGCATATTATACGATGACCATACAGTGTGTTATGGCCAGTGTATATACCAGACTAAGAACTTTGGTTCATCGGATAACGGAAATATCTATAGAGGTAAAACGTAACATTTTGGAAGTCTGTATGACAGAATATTTATCTGTAACATGCAATTTCATCTCATCTACATTGCGACTAAGCAGGTAATTATCTTATCAGATAAATATAGTAAAGTCACTTCACAAACTAATCTGATATGATTAATCCTATATATAATGAATCACAGACTTTTAGGCTGTTTTCAGTTAATTTCTTGTTTTCAAATACCTCTCGAAATCCGTCAATCCGACAATCTCCGGCAAACATAATAAATAATACCATTTACAGTATTAGATTCATCATGTTCGCATCTTTTACTTACCCTTCCTTCCAATAGTGGGTCTATGCCCCACTTTAACAACACACATGCTACATCTTTATGTCCACGATCTACTGCCCAGTGTAGAGCCGACCAGCCATTCTGAAATTACACCGCAGTAAACTGATCAGCAAAATTGTGCCATTATTTAAATTAAATCAGTTTGGTGTCATTAAGAAAAAAAGGTGGGAAATCTATGTCCAGCTGACATTGACGCATTCAGATATTATCCTGAAATACTTAGGTTCCACACTATCAGATATTGCACACTCTATAACAAATTACACTTGAAAATACATAGCCATACAGGCGCCAGATGTAATGGCAGATGATGTTCAACAAATAAGTAGAAGACAAATATTTTAACTAGGAAAATGCACAAATGCTAAGTACCTTAGTATATGCATTCCAGCTATATTTGGTAGTAACCATTTCAGAACTGCAATTATTTCATGCATGCTTGGATATTAAGACAACCTGTGAATTTTACTCTATAATAATTTCAGACCAGTAGTGTCCAGGTAATATACTAAAAGACTGCTGTACACATATCATTACTTACAGATCCTTGAGCATTGATATCACATCCAGCTTCTGCTAATACCTCAGCTACATCAGCATGACCATGGTAAGCAGCAAACATCAATGGTGTAAAGTCTGCCTGTAAATACCAAAAAAATATAGTTATAATTATAATATATATATATATATATATATATATATATATACACACACACACACACACATAGATACACAGCCATCACTGTATTCTCAAAATACACACAGACACAATAAAATTAATTAATGATTAAGTAAAAAACAACCACACTATCAGATGACACAAGTTATTATAATATTAAAAAATTAAAAGGAGACACAGTCATTAACACATCCATACAAAGTTTATCAGTGAGAAGCCATAAAATACTGAAATATATGCAGGTTAAAGAACATTGAATATTTAAATAACCCGAGCTTTAAAACAGAATTTCACAAGTTTAAAAAAAGACATTACACAATTGTGCCTATTACTGTCAGTTAACCGAACAAAGTCTTTTAAACAGGTTACATACAATATAATCATACTTCAGAATAAATTATGGAATAAGATTATTAGACTGAAACCTTTTATTCATGGACGAAACATCACATAAACACCAGCAACTTATAATCACTCCCATGACCACAGTGACCCACTGAGAACTGGAGTGTCCACTGTTATGTCTAAAAACACTACCGTATATACTCATGTATAGGCCACACTAGTGTGTAAGATGCACCAGGTTTTAGGACCAATTAACCCCCCTAGAGTCAAACCTGTGTATAAGACGCACTAAAATCTGCAAATTTATCAAAACCCCCAAAAGAGCCCTTTTTGAACGATTTGGTAATAATGTCAGGGTCGATTTAATCCCAGGCCGTTTTTACCCACTGTGTGATGATAGGTAACAACGGCCGCTTCGGGTTGTCTGCTGCTGTGCATTCGTTTCCGTAATGCTGTTTGAAGTAGTTTATTAGTAGTTCCCATGTGCCAGCTTTGGAAGTAATGAACACATTGTTTGCTGTAATTGTTTTCCTTTGATGTGGCTTTTATGGTAATTCTTTGTTCGGCCTCCATTCAATTAAACACACTCACACATTTTGATAGTAATGACACGTCTTAGATAGACCAGACCAAAAATAACATCTGGCTCTAATAGTTAATGGAGGCGGCAGTATTGGTCATGATGCGGCCGTTTTCGTATCGCAAGTGATTTGGACCTACACCTTTTGTAGGATCAGGCTGTCATACTTTTCTGGATTCCTGTGCATCAAACAGATTAATTGCGATCAGGATCATTTGACACCTCGAGGTAATAAATCACTATGTGCTGGCTGTTCCCAGACGGCCTTGGTACCAGCAACAGTCTGAGCCTGACTATGTTACCCATAAATTATTACTTAACAACCGGCTGATGCCATGCTCCTCACTGGGTGTGCGAAAATATCCATTTTAGAGATGATTACATCTTAGACTTCTAACGTGCAACAACTCAACATAAAATTGTCCACTAAATTCTTAAACATACATTGACTGGGACTTGTTAGCTTGGCAGACAGCCTTGTTGGATAATCTTAGCAACTATCTAGGAATTATAATCATCACGTAGTTATTTCTGTAGTCATGCCTCCGCAATGGATGGATAAAACACAATTACGTGTAGTTATAAAAACAGAATACACGTGATCAGTCCAAACACCTAAAGATCATGGGCTGATATTGTCGTCCGTTAAGCTGGACGTCACTAATTAGAGCATCGGATTAAATAATCATGCCAGTTATCACGATTAAGTTTGGCTTCGAAAGACAACAGCAAAAACACACCTAATTAATTAGTTTTTTGTTCATATATTCATTATTAATGTTGAAAAACAATATTATTGTATTTCCCCTAAATTATTCCAAATATTACCTTCCCTTTTAGTCTGACTCGTGTATAAGACACACTTGTTTTTTTGTGGTATCAAAAGTGCGGCCTATACATGAGTATATCCTGTATGTCAAATTGTTAGTAAAAGTCGGAATACTGAAGTGACACAAGATCTACAGGTTAAGATGGTGACAATAAGTCTAGAACTTTAAACAGGTAGAATTCATGAATAGCTAATATTGCTATCTTCTAACAATTATTTGTTTCTGTAATTTGTCAATCATTATGGTCTCTAACAATTACTATTCAATATTCAAGTAGTTTGCTAAAATTATTATATATTTTCATCTAATTTACAATTAGATAATTTTAACCAATCTGATGATATTGGCTGGTATTACTTTAAATACCTGACACACTGAACTTATATATTTAGATATAAAAATCACACCGAGACAATCTTCAACTGTCACAATACATCAGGATGTCAAGGCCTAAAGAACAAAAAATGTCTAAATCTTTAAACAGGTATAATTCATGTATTTCTCATTCCATGTGTTACAGCTGGATTATACATGATTATAATATATAATTATCCATATTTTTAATGCTCTAAGTTAGTAAATTTTCAATTCCTCATTATGTAATCCTATTTCTGTGGATATTTATGTTCCACTGATTGGTCTTTGAGCGTACACAAAAGTAAATGTTGATGATATTGATCAGATACAAGCGGAATAATAGCATTCTCTGATGCCAAGATATGCTGTTTAAAATGTTTGTTTATATACCTTTAGTCATTGTGTCACATACACATACTGTAATTAGACAAAGTGTCATTTTACATAGTATCATCAACAAAATAGCAGCCACCAAAAGGAGTACAGCTCATGAGAGGGGCATTGTTGATGTCAGACCATAAAATATGGTTATATATTAAATATAAAATACAAATTGTTCAGATGATGCTATGGTCTATATTTTATTAAGAATTTTGACTAAATAAGTAATATTGGTGTCACCAACAAAATAATTTGCAGCAATAAGCATAGTGGTAATAGCAAAATCACAATGTTCCAAAGAATTATTTTTTTAATTTACAGATTTTTACAATCTGGATTTATTTTTAACCTCTTTACTTACTTCTCCCACATCACTGCTCTTCGCATTAATATCAATGCTAGCTTCAACAAGATGACAAACAATGATAGCAAGACCATTCTCATCTTTACTCTGAGATCTACAAGCTTCATGCAGGGCTGTACGTTCATCCTGTAATGCAATACACAGTTTTATATTGCATGAATGAATGTAGGTACACACACTCACTATTAAGAAATAAAAAGTCAGCAAATAACAATATTATGAAGGAAAATTTTTAAACAGCCTCTACCTTATTCTGTAAGTTTACATCACAACTATTCTTGACAAGTGTCTCTACTGCATCTGGTTGGCAGAAGTAGGCTGCGTTAAGAAGTGGTGTCCAACCATTCTGGTAATAAGAGAACAAATGTAGAATAGTGTACATAGCACACACACATCAGAAAGAGAGAAGTAGATGACAGAAAATAAAGCATTATGGTAGTGTTGCCAATCCATATTGTAATAAAGTGGCAATTTTTCCATGTAAGGAAACCTGTATTTATCAAGCACCTTAAAACATAGTAAAAACTGCCCCAAACAATAAGACAGTTGAGGTCACACTCACAATATAGCTTTAGTAGATTTGTAAAGAAATTTCTTCCAAATACAAATTACCAATATCTTTTGAGAATTATGTATAATATATGATGTATTATATTATTTTAACACTATTAATAAAACCATTTGATAGTGGACACGTACGACTAAATGCATCACTTTTGAGGCAACTATGGTATGTCTCATATTATCAATCATAATATTCATACCTAGTGTTTTTTTAGAGGTTACAGAGCTTTGCTTGTTGGTTGGCCTAAGGGGAATTCTAGACAACTCATGCCCAAGACCACCTGTACCCAAGACAACTCATACCCCTGACAAGACGACCCATACACCCTTTCTGAGACAACTCATAACCCCTTCTGATTCTAAATTGTATTTAAGTGTTGCATCTATGCCTGCTTGTGTGTTTGTGTGACTAAATGATATTTTGAGAACTACATTTCAATTATAATCAAATTTTAACTTGTTTTTTAGAGGTTACAGAGCTTTGCTTGTTGGATGGCCTAAGGGGAATTCTAGACAACTCATGCCCAAGACCACCTGTACCCAAGACAACTCATACCCCTGACAAGACGACCCATACACCCTTTCTGAGACAACTCATAACCCCTTCTGATCCTAAATTGTATTTAAGTGTTGCATCTATGCCTGCTTGTGTGTTTGTGTGAATGAGGGTATGTAATAAAACTACATTTAAAAAACCCAATATACTTTTATTACTACAGTCAGAATCTGTTAATCTGGACATTGTTTATCTGACAAATCCACCTTCCGACACATTATTGTCTGTGATGGATTTAGCTCCATTATAAATGACTCTTTAATCCTGAAAAATCATGTTCTGCGTTCCAACTGATTACTGTTGATTGCTATGTGTGTGAAATAAACATTTGTAATACTAAATATAAATAGTTTATTGACCAACGTTCAATTTAATTGTTTTTGTTAAATATTTTGTTTATGAGTTATATAAAAAAAAATGGACTAACACATACAATTTAGACTAAATGTTTAGGCTCGGATTAATGGGTCATGGGTATTTAGACTATGGACTAATAATTAGGCCACCTTAAGCGACTTACAAAGGTAATGAAGCGAAGTCAAAGATGAAACAATGGTCAGATATGCCCATGCTGGGATTCAAACTCAGGTGGTAGTGATCTGTGAATTAATTTGTCTACACAAGCTCACAATATGGAGAACAATAGTATATCCCAACAACTGTGAGCTTTCAATGATATTTATGATGGTGTGTTAGTCTGTAGATTGCATGATTGGCAAATGTTGACAATCGTTTTAATTTGGCGATTTTTTTAATTCGCCAAATTAAAATGATTGTCAACATTTGACAATCTACAGTAGTAACAAGGATCAGGTACGAGTTGACTCAGAATAGGGTATGAGTTGTCTTGTCTAGGTATGAGTTGTCTTGGGTACGGGTTGTCTTGAGTATGAGATGTCTTGTTACTGCCTAAGGGTATAAGCATGTAAATTATAATATGTAGTATAAATATATTGCAACACTATAAATGTATTTATCATCAAATAAAAATCTCTAATACTACTTCTATTAAAAATAGCATTTTGTGTACTCCATTTGGTGTCCCCCCACATGACTCTGTCAAATTATACGTAACAATTCAATAACATGCCTACCATAAGACAGTAAATCCACCAGCCAAATGTCCCACAGATCAGATGAATATGAACTAAATCATCAAACAAACTCCAGTACTATATTTTTGGAACACATATGCCAATACATGTAATTAAGTCACCGAGGATGAAATCACGTTGTCCAAAATAACAGTAAACCTATTTACCTTGTCTTGTGTGTTAATCTCAGAACCAGCATCTATCAACATCTGCATTATATCTGAATGACCTTTCATTGCAGCGTGGTGCAGAGCCAGATTACCTCTCTACAAATATTTTAAACAAAAGAGCGATTCAGAAATTAATACCACATTTAGATGGAAAGTATTTTTTTAAGAAAGGAAGGATAAGGTTAGTAGTGCAAAACTATCCAAATTTACTCTTACAAATGAACTAAAAACTATCTCAAAAACATCTGCCTGACTATAAACTATATCAGTATGATAAATAGTTAACCAAAGCACAATACATTTAAACAATGACAAGTTAAAATTTATGTCATTCTTGTAGTTAAAACAAAAGGCATTGAAGAATTGCTTTGCATAACACTTCAAACTTGACAAAAGTAATTGGACAATGTCTGAAAATAAAAATAAATTCCGTGGACAGTTTTCCCTTCCAGGCGGGACCAATGAAGAATATTACAATTTACATGTACAAATAATATCATCACTGGGAAGTATTTTTCTCAGTTAAAAAAAAGGTAATTAGCTAGCAATAAGCAGACACCAGTCATATACTTGTACAATACTGTCAATAGTGCTGTACAGTATATAAATTGTGTTCAATAAACTGATAATTAATCTCAATCATGAATACTGAAAATAACATCATCTGACAATCAATGCTCTTATGGCTTACATTTAATACTGATCAATTTATGAACAATACAGATTGGACCGCTGCAGAGCATTTATGTTCTTATAAATATTCTGAAGAAAAAACACCCAATGGTTTTATTATAAAATACTTACGTCATCTTTAGCATTTATATTACAGTTTGCATCAATCAACATTTTCACAATTTCTGGTTTTCCCTGGGAAGCAACATGTATGGCACAGGAATTGTGCTGAAATAGAAAGAATAATAGCATTAATAGATATACAATAAATAGAGACACAACATCAGCACTGTGTGCGTGTGTGTGTCAGAAGGGTTGGCATGTTTAATCCAGATTGGTGTAAACCCATTTAATGGGTTAAAGTGGTCTAAACTCAGGCTCTATACCTTTTAATTGCTCATTTATTCATGAAATGTTAGAAAAAAGCAGAATAAGAAATTGTTGCATGTGTCTTTATTATGAACTAAATCGTAATGTGATGCACATACACTTAACAGTATGGATTTATCACACTTTTCTGCCATCATTCATACACAAACTAACTTTGGGCAAGAAATTGCTCAATTTTACTACCAGTACTACTACATTATTAATGTTTGATTTGGTTCCATCCAAATTCTGGAACAACTACCTATAGACACCACCAGTAACCAGAGTGTCAGTTTCCTAGGTAAATTACATGTATGTTTCCTCTAGTTGGAGGTGAAGAAGTGATAAATACTCATTAGCTCAGATCCATCCATAAAGCAGAAACAATGAATATTTTATAGACACACCAAAGACTGCAGATAGATAAAGCATAATTACTGCCGCCATGGATCCTTCAACAAGACTCTCATTGTACAGTTTCTGTCTTCATATCTTCCATATCCAACCCAGGTCTCTTGAGTGGCAGACTTATAGTGACTTATTTCAAACACAATGACATTGGGAGAAATTCATCCACATACCTTTTTTAAATGGCTTTTTAAGTGGCAAAATTTTTTTGGGGGGAAAACCAAGCCATATGACTTGTTCAGAGACTTGGTGATTATCTCTTTGACATTGTTAATGCTTTAAAAAACAATATTATTGTATTTCCCCCTAACCTAAAGTATGCCAAATAGTTACCTTCCCTTTTAATATGACCAGCATATAAGAGATTTTGACGTCAATTTCGGAGTATAAAACGTGTGTCTTATACGCAAATATATACAGTACCTAACTTGAATATAAGATGAGGCAGAATTTAAAACCTTTAAAAGATGTTATTTTCAGAAAAATGGCATTATCTTTTTAACCTGGCATGTTGAAATTATCAAGAACGTCGAACTAGTGGTAGAGATGTGTGTATGTAGAATTGATTTCACATCCTTGTCACTTATTGAAATTTGGGGTAGACACTCCTGGCTGTTGCCTATTTGGCATAGCCACCTGGTGTTGACATCTGTTGTGTCTTTATTGTTGATGGTGGTGTCTATAGGAGTCTCCAGATGATTTGGGAGCTTGTAGTCTTTAGGGAGGAGACGTTGATAGTTGGTGTGCTGCTATAATTAAAGTTGGCAATTCTGGTAGTGGTTGCTATTGCTGCACCTTTAGAATCAGCTTTCTTCTGGGTGGGGTTCTGTATAATTACTTGAATAGGTGGTTCTAACCATGGAACAGGTTTGTTGGACTTTGGGGTGTGACTGGAGTTATGCCGGTTTCCTGCTGGAGCCAAGCTGCGGCATTGTTAAAGACTTGAACCTGAATGGGTTTGGTAGCAGTTCTCAGGAGATATGTGGCTGTTTCCTTTTTTATTAAAAGTTGGATGGGGAAGATTCCTGATTCTCAATATACCAAGATGGAGCTTGCATCATTGGCAAGGCCAAAGATGTAGCATAGTGGGACTCTATAATCTTTCTAAGGACTGTAACTAGTGTAAGGCCGAGTCGAAGGCCAGGAGCAGCATATAATAAAACAGACTGTATCAAGGACTTGTACAGAGTCATGAGCATTTTTGTGTTTCACACCCAAAGACATCAGTGATATTTAAATATAAACTAATTAAGAAGACAGCTAATTAAGCTAAAATTGTTAATTATTGCTGGTGAGTCACACCTTTATGTTTTTAAAACATCTAATGAAACAAATTAAAATACAAAACTGTCGCTGATAATTGTGAATGAACCTGCTTAGTGGAAACATGAGCTGACACATATATAAGACGAATAGGGAAAAAAAATTATTTCAAGGATTAAAACATTGTTTTACACACAAGTATATACAGTACAGCTTACTGACTACAGTGGTAAATTAACACCCACAGTGTTTTGTATACAAAAATGCAACAGAGACATTAACACTATTGCCTTCCCTCAATTACAATAAAGAAACAAAAAATACATAAAGTCCAAGCCTACTAAACTTCTCCTTTCATAAAGGTGCTGAACTCAGTAATAACTCTGTTTCATTCATTGATTCCAGATATGTGGTAATCATACAATCTCAAGTAATCGTAATCGCTACTTCCATATATGCAATGTGATCATAAATAAATAACACTGTAAATGTAATCATAATCAGCGATTACACAAAGTATTTGATTATTTACCATGTTATATCATACAAAAACATCTATCTGATTTCATTCCCATCTCAACCTGAAGTGAATTTCTAAATTGTATTTCTTGTATGTATTCTAATTATCATATATATTATATAGACCTTACCTAGCTATAGTCACGCTACACATGATGCATTTCATTACTAAATATATATTTCCCAAATAATCAACAGTTCCAATTTTGTTTACATGTAAGATAATGCATTTAAATGGAACATTAGTACATTAATGTCCTTGTGAAAATTGGATGTTTATCTATATCTTAAATTAGTCCAGCTGTGAGCCTGTTGTCAAGGCAACCAACCATCACTATTTTCATTAGTAGGGCTCGCCATTGCGTGTGGTTTAATCTATTCTATTTTTGGGAGCAGTGGTAAAATAGTAGACAGTGTATTTCAGTTGGCGGAGGTTTTGGCCAACAGACATTTTGACCAACTATTTTTTCAAGGTAGGACATTTGGCCAATGTATGAAATAAAAAATTAACTGGATGTCTGGCTATCCCTTTGCAATACAGAATGTCCCTTTGCAGTATACTTTTCTGGAATTATGAAGCCAAATTTTGACAATGACATCTTGAATCATTTCCGGTTGATATCTCTCAGCCAATCAGAGCCCACAAAACATTTGAGTGATTACTAAATCGTACTATGAAATAGTAACTGAGTTTCATCACGTAGCCAGTGGTTATTGACATCGGAGCAGTAAAACATGCTAACAAAATACGACTTGACATGTTGGGCAACCAAGCATGTGGTTTTACTTGTCCGATTATGTAGTTTGGTTGTCCCGGACAGGCAGACAACCATTACTGTTGAGTCCTGACATATATTGCAAGCATCTGTCTTTAAATAATGGTATATTTTGTAAACTTGATTCATTGCAAGGTTTCCCTTGCTATATAACGAGCCCTGATTTTCTTATTGCCTTGCCACAAATATGCTGAAATTGCCACATTGTTGATATTTCGGTAGCATATATTTTATTTCACAATGTTTCATCATCAGCAAGTGGTATCAAATAATGCTACAAAGCATGTTTAGCAATGATGTATTTTAAATTAAGATAATGGAAAAGCGAGTAAGCGGACAAGAGTGCTTCCATATGTCCAGATGTGGGATATGGTTTCAGTGGAGTAGCGTGGGTTTTGGTTATCATATGCAGTAGCCAAATTGGCCACCCTCTTCCTTAACGTAATATATCTTTGACAGCAGCAAACACACATGCATTACACATAAAATATTTAGCTATGGGGAGGACAGCACGACTAGAAATGATGCTAACTTTAAAATTAATCCATTTGGGAAAACAACCATTACCAAAAAATACCCCAAAATACTAAAATTATAGTATTGGTGCATATTGATGCAGATGTGGCAAACTGAATAGCTCCATGTAGCGATTCATACAGCAACTTATATGAAGTTAGGGGCAGGTGTTCCCAAATAATTTGGAGGAATTTTAGATTCTCTGGTCAACCCGAAGTATTGTTGAAATTTCTCCCCATTAAATTGTAGTTCTTTGACCAGATTATGGTAAGCTCCTTGTTGAAGCCAATTCCTGTTTATGTTATGCACCCACCAGCAGTGTTTTCTTTGCTTATTACATTTTTTCATTCCATAAATGTACCGCTTCATGTTCCTTTTTACCCAGAGGAAACACTGTATTGTATTAAATACTTTTATTCAGAGCATAAAGTAATACAGAATATAAATATTATTCAACTTCATGCATTTATTACCATTGTTCAAATTCATGTGTTTATAATCATTTTCAATTTCATGTGATCATACATATCACATTATCAGATTAATAAAATTTACTTCTAGAAACGTCCAGTGTTTTATTTAGTAGTCATATCGGTATTATTCATGTAACTGAGTGAATATTGATGAGAAATCACATTCATGTTTGTGTGATATATATTATATCCATGATTGTAATCATTATTACTTTATAATATAATTGCAATTGTAATCGATTATATTCAGAATGAATGTAATCATAATATTCTAAAGTACTGTATATACTTGTGAGTAAGTTTATTTTTTTGGTAGGGAAAAGGGAGTTCTCAGAAGCAACTCGACTTATACGCCCAACATATTTCCTACCAGCTGAAGGAAAAGATGGTTTCACCCATCCTTGACACATAACACTATAGGATTCAACCCAATAACAGCCAGGTCGGAATAAAATTCTCACAAAGCTGCCTACTAAACCATTATTATTCAATAAATAACAATTAATTTACACCAAACTGTTATTTGGATCTCACAAACCTGCCTGTCTTTATGTAATAATACTTGATAGTCATGTGCTGTCAACTACCGGTACCTCCATATGATTAGCGATAATATAGAAATCACTGTTCACATTGCAAACCTTGCTCACTACTTGCTGTGAAACAATTAATTAATAACGCTTGCCAGTTACAATCAGGCATGTTTGATGTGACAAGTTTGTTTATTAGTTAAATATAATATCAAAGCAAAATCCGTGTGTGTGTGTGTTCTGCCGGTAAAATTTTTTTTATACTAATATATTTACGATGCATTTGCTGACACCACGAGTATGAAACAACTGGGTCAGCTTTTTCACTAATGACAACAATGATTCGGAGTTTGGGGGATTTTAAGCCAATACTTGACCTTGACTTATACGGTGAGCATATGCCAGAGGAAAGAATTACAGGGTCAAAAATTTACCGCGGACTTATCTGCCGGGTCAACTTATACACGAGTATATACAGTATTAATAATCGTAATCATTTACCTTGGTACTGTAATTACACCAACCCTGATTGATTCAACATGTTCTTTGACTTTTCACTCATAAAGTTATCATTATCATAGACTTAGGCATTAGGCGATTAGCTGGGTTGAGTCATTCATTCTTTAGTCTAGATAGTCACAATTAGTGAATTACTCATTTACTGACTTATATTTAGTGGCTTCAGCTTATTGCTTACAGTTAACACTTAAGTCTTTAAACTTTTTCATGTATGCCTAACTATTCTATTACTCAGTTATTGATTGTCTGATAACTGTACGATAGTCTAGGCTAATCAGCTAGCCTAATCACTCTCTCACTGCATCCCCCAACCCAATAGGCTTTTACTAGGCTTTAGCCACAATTACAAAATTTGCCATTTCTGTGACTAAGTCAGACATATACACTTCCGATCATCAAATCAGTCATAATCATGAACATGGGGGGGGGGAGGGTTCATGGACGGTCAGTGATGGATTCATGCAATTACTGAATTAGATCTAGATCTATCATCTAGACTCTACTTACTGTATATGAGACCCAATTAACATCGGTTCCTTCTTCAATAAATCGTCTGACTCTGTTGACATGACCAAAGCCACAAGCCTCCCAGAATGCTTCTTGTTTACTTGTTGCAAGACCCATTTTTGATTTTTGTTTATTAGTATTATTAACTAACTAATTCTACTAAGAGGTTTTAACTGTCATACTAATTTCAACACCCAGTTGGCCAGTGAATATTTCCTGACACCTAATTGGCTAAATCCATAAAATAAATATGTAATATCCGATCAGAGAAATAAATTATAAGTCACACATAACCAATAATACTACACTAAAACATAAATACCAAACCTTATGCAAATATATCTATCATTTTAATTTGATAGAACATTAAAGATGACTTCACTAAAATATATTTTACCATTGTAGTTTATTTGAGGGTAGCAGGAAGACGACTTTTACAAGGTTATCCCACTCCCCCTATTGCCTTTATTTTATTTAATCAACTTATATATTTATATGCTATGATTGTTAATTTGCAAATGGAAAATAAATATCATCATCATCATTATCAATGTTTAAGCAACATATAGACATATTTTAGTTAATTAAACTCAATGTGGTATACCCAAAACTAAAGTTTATTAATATCTATGGGCAAAACAATAACAAGTCATCCAGAAAACCTACGAGATTGACTAGTATCCAAATCATATGGCTATATTTAACCTAAACCAACTGATTTAAAATGCATTTGGGTCTTTAACAGTTTTGGAAATATATCACTGAATAAATTATTTCATTTCTGACACTATAAGTGACGTACTCACTTTGTTCATTTTACATTTGGTTTACGTCTATTTTATCATGATACTTATTTAGACATTGGACATATAAAACCTGTTAAACCATATGCTTTTAAATTTAATATTAATTCCAATTAATGTTGTGGAATTATGTTGCTTGAATATTTATATGATCTAGTGGAGGAAATTATATATATATATATATATATATATATATATATATATATATATTTAGATAAATTAAATCGGTAACAATGTAACATCATATCTTAAATAAATTATTCAACTTCAGGGAATATTACTTATACTGTAACTATTCGGATATCAAGCATTTGACAGGTTCATGTGGCAATTTGAATTATCCTATTAAAAACCCGCAATGGCTGACGATTTGAGAACGAATTTATCGAATTATAAGTTGCAGTTACAGCAGGTAGTACGGCTTTAATATGATGTTGTAAATGGATATTATGCAATACCTTATCATTAAAACATATTACTAATGGTTTTCAGGTAAATCATCGTAACTAAAAATATGACGAGCTAGAGACAAACACGCGAACTAGTCTAGAATCTTGATTTATTCTAGATACTAGTCACTAGACAGTAGACTAGTTTAGTAGATAGATCTATTCTAGATCTAAATGTCTTAATACTAGACTAGAGTCTTTATCTACGGAGTAGTGAAACCATTGTCTGTTAAATAATCCGGTAGATTGTTGTTATCTACACAAAGAAGATACTACTTTAAGTTTAAATCATAAATTAAATGGGTCACAGCATATTCAACATATATTGTAATGCTCTCTCACCATTCTAATGAGGATTTAAATATATTTAGCGTACTTGGAGTACTGTCACTGTGTATAGGCACTTTCATAAAAAAATTACTTTATAATAATAATAATGTATATTTAATAAAGCGCCCTTACTAGCAGGAGCCATTCAAAGGCGCTGTACAAATAATATGTAATATAATAATACCCTAAATAATGTCTGTAAAAACCCTGTAATGATTTAAAAGATAATAATTATTTATCTGTGAAAGCGACCTTAAATAGGTGTGTTTTTAGAAGAGACTTAAACTTTCCAAGAGACGATGCATTTCTAATATTTGCCGGCAACTTATTCCACAAAGTGGGGGCTGCAACACTAAACGCACAATCACCATATGACTTGAGCCGAGGCACTGGCACCTGCAATAGTATCTGACTGGATGACCTGAGTTTTCGGGATGACTTTCTAATGGAAACCAGTTCACACAGGTATTCTGGCACCATATCATTAATAGACTTATAAGTTATTAACAGAATCTTAAAATGGATACGCTGTCTAACAGGTAGCCAATGTAGTTTTTGAAGAATTGGGGTGATATGATCATATTTTCTAGTATTTGTTACAATGCAAGCTGCACTATTCTGAATTTGAATTTTTTAAATCAGATATGCCATATAACAGGGAGTTACAATAGTCTATACGAGATGTAACAAAGGCATGAACTACAGTTACAAGTGATCTTGTGTCAAGAATGCTTTTAAACAGTGGATGTTCTTAAGATGGTAGTAGGCAGCTCGGCATACTGATGTTCATGCATTGGTCAAAAATAACCCCTATATTTTTTACTGCCCCATTAGGGGTAATCGAAGATGCACCCATCTGTAATGCTGGTGTCTTTAGGGATTTAACACAATGTGGTGATGCCAAATATAAAATATTTGTTTTATTATCATTTAGTTTTAGAAGATTTTGAGTCATCCATAGCCGAATATCGGCAATACAATGTTCTAAATTCTTCAAGGAAGAGGAGAAATTTAACTCATTGTCAGGATCCAGTGATATATACAGCTGTGTGTCATAAGCATACAAGTGATATTTAACCCCATATCACTGCGCAATGATCCCAAGAGGACAGGTATACATTGTGAAAACCAGAGGACCAAGAACTGAACCCTTTGGTGCACCAGATAACAAAAACTGAATGTCAGATAAAAATAAAATACCATGAACAGACACTCTCTGGGAGCGTTGTTCCAGATAGGATCTAAACCATTCAAGTACTCTGCCTGACAGACCAAACATGTCTTTTAACCTAGAGAAAAGTACATTATGGTCAACTGTATCAAATGCAGCAGACTTTATAGTTTAATTAAAAATATTTTACAAACATAAAGTCATTGAAGAGCTTAGTTTCTATAACTTATTAGGTATCCCAACTAAAAAAAAACTTGTGTAATGATGTTGTAGTACTTATTTAAAAAAATATTGCACACACATTTTTATTCTTAAATGAAAGCCATCTTTGAAGCCTCATAATATTAATTCCCTGGGAGTTACACTTATAGAAGATATCATGATGTGTTCTCTATACTGCAATGTATTAGTACATGCTATATTTTAGACACCAGTTCATTAAAACCATGACAAATCTAACGATCAACAGTCTATGACCCAAAACTAACCTTTTAAAACCTTGCAAAATAGCATGAAGTGCCATGTTTTAGAAACCATAATTATATAATGAATATGAATATTGTCCATATAGAGTAGACATTGGTATTTTTGGACACTGCCAGAATTCGGACACTTCATTACAAATTCGTTTGAGGCACACAAATCAATAACATATTCACATAAAGTAATGACGTTTAACACAACTCTCCTCTTGCCACAAAAATTTAAAATTGTTTCGTGTAACACTCCATTAAGGTATAAAACAATTTCAATTACTCCACCATTGTTCAGCGTAAGAGACGTTTCTTATGCAGTAGTAGTAAGAAGCAAGGCTTCATTTAAACCATTTAGCAGTCTCTTATTAGTCTTATTTCATGTGTTTTTGGCTAAAACATATTGACTACACTACAATTTATTCAAATACTGTCATTTTGAATATAATCTCAAACACTGTATGTTTCATTGAAGGTGTCCGAATACTGCAATGCGAATTAAATGTACCTTTCAGGTTTCGGACACCACACTAAATTGAAATATTAGCTTTACAATAAATATAATAAAGTTGAATAGAGATCAGTGACATGAAATTAAATAATGAATAACAATAAATTGCATGTGTAGACAGAAGATATTATTTGATAATTAACAAATTCACTTTATTATATTCAGAAGACCCAAAAACTATCATCAGAAAGATGAACAAGTACCAAATTATGATTAGTGTCATTCTAGTTGTGGGGACTTAATGTACTGGTTGTTTTCGCAAATTTGCAATTTATAAAAAAAAATACTGAAGTGTCCGAATTCTGCCTGATGACCCATTAAGTGTTAAGTGTCCAAAAACTGCCATACTACTCTGTTTATATTTTCTGTTTGTCATTAATATATAAAATATGGTTATTTAATTTCATAACCCTTTGATCAATATTAAAGATTGTGCAGTTGTTTGAAAACAACAACATGAGTACAGTGTAGTTTTCACAAATGTCTGATGGTTGTTAAACCATAAAAATTAAAAATGTGCAATAATTTTCAAAATATCATCCTGAAATTTTAACACGCTGTACATACGATAACAACATGTTGACTTATACAAATTGTCACCAATGTCGGCTGAAATGTTCAAAAATATTCTAATGGATATAGCTTTTGTAAATATTTTATTTATGACACAGAATATTTGCACCCATTAGCATTTAAAATTATCTTAATATCAGCAGCAAAAAACAATTCACTCTGAACTTCAGCAACATTACCCTATGTTTAAAAACTGAATTGTTGCTACCTCTGAACTTGTCACTTCTAAGACAGTGCCAATAAAAATCATCTTCATATGCAACTGCAACCCATGAGCCCTGATTCAGGCTAATTGTTAAATGTAAAGATTTTTCTTGTCTTAACATTTCGTTCTAGTGTGATATACCATTAGACAGGGCTGGCAGGTTTCTCTCCATCATGGTAATAGCCATGGTAATTACCCAGTTACTGCTGACACTGCAGAAATACTTTCTGCCCAGGGGAGAAACAAAATTTGAGGAAAATTGACATGAAAATACACAATTAATAAAGACTTTAACAGTTTGAAACCAATATACATAAGCATAAGTTATTTAATTATAAATCATGTCCACATGCCACATACTTATTTAAAGTGTATGTCAATAATTCATCATGTTTAAGATAGTGAGATAAAAGATTGAGATTATTTATTTCTGGTATTTGTGCAGTGATATACATTATAATGCTGAATAAATTTGATTTTACAATGACTGCTTTGTTATGCAAGGCAACATAATACTATGAAATACCCAATCAGCTATGAGGAGGGTGATGGTGTGTCTAGTCATGCTTGAATACTACTGAAATGCTACTACTACTGGAATGCAATGAAACATAGTGGAGTGAATACTGATTTTGTGGTTCACGTACTGCAATCTCCAGCATCATCTGCATCAAACAAACAAATCTTCTCAAACTTTGGTCAAATTCATAACAAAGTCAGGAACAAACTTGGCAACAACACAGCATCCGAGCTGGTGTCTTGCTGCAGTCTACTGAGGGGAGATGTGGAAATTGACTATTAATTATATGGATATGAACATTATCACATTACGTCATGTATATACATATAAACTTGTTCTAATACCACAATTTTCATACACAAAAGCATAGTACTATGTGCCAAATGTGATATATTAAACCAATTAAATCATAAATATTTTTATTTTTCTTAAAACTATTTTGTTAAACAGATCATATAATTAATATGATATACATATCTATACTTTGCAAATGCTGAATGTGGCTGGACAAATTGCTCTATCTTGCAGGTTTCTAGTTTTGTTTTGCATTTTACCACATAACATTCAACATATTCAAGGGAAGTAGACAGCAAGATTGTGTCTTAAAGCACTTTGTTGTTTTTCTTAAAGTTAAACATTATTAAACGAGTGAAAACATTAATAATTTAATTGTATCCCTGTACAAATGTACCTGGTGATACCATGGCTGACACATGGTTATGCTTTGCACCTTAAAATAAACACATCTGGAAATTTCTGCCATTTGTCCCCAGTTTCTGCCATTTCTCTCTTGCAGAAAGCATTTACTCCCTAGTTTCTCCAATAGGGGAGAAATACCTTTCTGCCAGGGAGAAAGCCAAACTTGCCATTAGAAAGCTTAGGGAATGCTGATTCTAATGCATATGAAGACAATTATAGGTTGTAAATGATCAGCAGCAAAGACCGCTGTTTGTCAGGGGTGTTGCACCAGCCACTGTGACAACACCTCCAAAACACACTGGTGCTCTTTCATAGGCACACAATTTACTGGCATATCATTTACTGACTACACACTCAATTTAATAAACACAACACCCATACTCATTGAAAGAATAAAGAGTCACAATTTCAAAAACATAATTTTTTTTGACATAGCTCAGATATAAATATGAAAAATAATTGGGCAAATAAATGGTGAAACCAACAGGTTTAGCATCTGGAGGCACCTTCATACCTGTCTATTGGGATAACCATATACAGTTTTAATTATGTCAATAGGTAATATGTAAAGAAATTTATACCCATTTTAATTAGATAAATATTACCAGTTACAATTTATTAGCATTGCCCTAATTGTGACCATCATAGTGATAACACCTGGGAGACTAATTCAAAAGTTAACATAAAACACTTCTTAATCTCCTCGCATGCTGACAAGGAATTTATTAGTAAAAATATCAACAACACCATTTTGAGGCCTCTGGATTAATTAGTGTGCAAAACTGTAAATTATTAAAAAGTTGTATTTTGGAAGGAATAAAACATGTCAATGACATTATTTTTGTTGTCAGATGGTTATTTATGGGAGTAACAGGCATAGAAATAACCTTTTGAAGTCACCTGTCCTGTAGCAGTATGATTTCCATCTGACCCCCCTCCCCCAAATTTAGTTTTTAATAAATTCACCTGCCCAGATTTTATGTGTATGAATCATACCAATACATTCACCAGTTCCCTACAATATGTTAATTCTGATATTATTAGATACAAACCAGTGTTTCCCTGGATGAAAAGGAGCACAAGGCAGTACAGGCTAGCACCGAAGGCGTAAAGTCCTTCATGGGGGGGGGTCAACCTATTGCTTCTCTGCGCAAAATATCGTGCGATTTGTGTGATTTCTTATAAATGTTTTGCTATGTGTTTTCAGTCTTTTTTGCTGAAGATTTTCATGCTAAGAATGGTGGCAATACAATAGAAATACAGAATGGATAGCAAAAAAAACAACAACACAACAACAGCTGTGTGTGTATGTGTCAGTTACTCCCCAAAACAGATTTACAAATTTTAAATGCCAAAAAATACCTATAAAATTATTATTAATACAATATCCTGTTGTTACATCCTTAGAATGCTTATTCAGGAATATGGCAAAGATTTTCATGCCAAGAACATGGCTAATGAGTCCAAATTGCAGCTTTCTGTATTTGAAATGGAGCAACATAATTTGTTACTGATTGTTACTGCATATAAATTGATACAATTGAAATAAAAACATAATAAGCAAATAAAACACCACTGGTGGATGCATGACATAAACAGGAAACAGCTTTTTGTCCATTTAGGAAAAATACCTCAAAATCACAGGAAAATTATAGCATTAATTTTGTTAATTAACTAGTTAAATATATCTATCAGATATGTTTAACTTGTCTATTAGCAAAATTTGTTGGTTGCTTTTCCAGAAAAATGTTTGATGTTGATTATAAATCTTAAAGTATAAATAGTTAAATTGTTGTGTTTTGATAGTGTTTGAAAAATGTGATACTAATTACAAGTTACATGCTTTGTAACAGGTGGAAGCTGCTCTAGCTCTTGATCAAGAGAATGAAGACCTTAAGAAGCTTCAGAAAGACTTACAGGTAAATTAATATGGGAAATAAAATTTTATTTAACATATATATATATATATATATATATATATTGTGCTGTGTGTATAATTTCCAGATTGATTAACCTTTTTCATATCTTGTAAATTATGGGACTTACTTTTCAGCGACTGGGAAGGCTAAATCATTAGGTATTATTTTTATTCAGTTTCATAAACCTTCATGTTAAAAGAAGAACTGCTGAAATTGCTGCTAGTTTTATGGTTGATTTTGTTTCTTATGCCATTAATGGTGTGTGTATGTGTATAAATATAAAACAACAACCATTCATCTTATGGGTGTTTCCCCTCATATGAGGGGTTGGTTGGTAGTGTGTGTGTATATATATATATATATATATATATATATATATTGAATTTGTAGGAAGTCATTGAGCTAACAGAGGAGCTTCTGAAGTCACAGAACACTGCAGATGCAGCTGCAGAACTGTCAAAAAGCCAAGCTGGTTCATCAGATCAGGTATCAGCTAGTCCACCAGTTGCTGAATTGAAACAACCCAAGTGGAAAGTTGGTGATAAGTGCATGGCCATGTGGTCAGATGATCAGAAGTAAGCAGAAAAGAGTTGCAGCTGGTGTCTGCATCCAATGATTTTGTTATTTGGTACTTTTTCATCACATGACAACTTAGTTTGTGTTTCAGATTTAGCATTTCTGTGTCCAACATTCCAATTAACATTTACACCATAATTGTAATTAATCACATAGTTATAAATTAACATACCCCCATCTCTTCTATGATTCCTTCAGTTCCCAACTAACAGATCATATTCACTAGTCTCTAGTGACCTAGATGCGTTTTGTGCTTATCAGAAATGTTATGATTGTTAACTCTTTCAGTCATTACGAAGCTACTATAGAGGAGATCCTCAATGATGGTACCTGTACAGTGACGTTTGAGGCCTATGGAAACACAGATGTCACTGAGGTGCTCTCTTTGTTTTTAATCTATCAGTTTTAGCACATTAACCTGGCATACTCCCCTTGGGGTGTGGTGAAATTACTAGCTGTTACTGGGGATGGGATATAAAACTGTTAGTTAGTTTGTGAATACAGTTTTATTCATTAACACCAAGGAAATATTTTGGTGACATGCCCCTGATATATTTTTCATCTCTGTTTAATTTTATCAGAAATACATTTTCTTGCAGGACATGCAATTCACCAAAATATCTCTTGGGACTGTATGAGCTAAGATGATTAGTTCTGCTAAATCATGTATGGATCATCACTAGGCAATCAATCAGTATGTGGGAGAATCTGGTGTAAGATGTAAAACGTTGGAGAGGGAGTTCTGATCAACTGTATTACTATTAGTAGAAAACCAGTTGCTGTATCTTGTCTATGATGATGGCTATGGATTTAGTTTTTATAAATCTTTATTCGGTTTCGAAAGGGTTCATATTTCAATTTGACTTGCTCAATTTAGCGATAATTTAAACTGTAATCATGTGAGAAGGTATCATCTGCTTTAACTTGTACTAGATTATAGATATAAAAGAATTTCATTCTACAAGTATTATGCATCATGTACTCCCTCTCTTATGACATACCACCAGGACATGTTCTGCTTCCTGCTTGTTTGTTTCTATCCCGTTATTTCTAAGTGTTACTTATTGAAGAAGTTCCCCTTTTAAGCGATCTTTAGTTATCGAGAATAACATGCACACAACTATATTCCTCTTTTTTTGGTATCTACTTAGCAGAGAGTAACTTGGACCTAGTCATGTCTTGACATAGGCATATTATGCAAATGAAGCAAGTAAGAACCAGAACATGATGAGATTATTTATGTTTTTGCCATCTAAATAACGTTTAGTCTATTTTGGCACTGAAGGGGAGTTTTTATGGGTTTTTCTTTAATATTAGTACAGATTAAAGTATGGTTGGTTGTCTTTCAGGCCAGCTATTTACCACCATAAAGCACACTGTCCTGTTATTGCAAGCCTCTTGGGGGCGCTCTGATGTCTGGGTGAGAAGTACATAAATGATCAGGTTTTATTGATAGTGTTGGCCACTGTGTAATTCGACAGAATGACGGTATTTTGTTGGTGACTAACAATGACGCAATCTTAGTACTGGACAATTGCCTAGAATCTTACAGCTCTAAAAAGACAATTTGGGTGATTTATCAGTGTGGTAAATTGAAACTGAATGTCACGTACTATTAGAAACTTAATGTGTGATAAATTCAACTGAATCTTTGTTGGTTTTGTCACAGAATTCTGCAATAAACAAGCACACAGCAGAACATAAAGGAAAACAAATTAATCTCAGATATACTGCCAAACAGTATTTTATTCAGTTTAGTTCATGTTTTTATTGGAGAGATATCTAGTTTAGTTTTAGGATATCTATAAGTTGGAAAGCTTAGTTATTATTGTATTATTATTATACATACGACTGTTTAGACCGAAGACTGACTATTTGCTGATAGGTTTTGATGTTTTCTTGTGTTGCTCGGTAAATAATATTCCCCTTCTAACTGGCTTTCGCAACTTTTACAGGTGTCTCTTCTGCTGCCTGTAGGTCAAGGACAGAAGAGATCTGGAGAAGATGCAGGACTTATTAAACCAAAATCGAAGTGAGTGTTTAAAGTTAATGTTTTAGTAATGTTTCTTATTTCATTTGTAGTTGTGTGAAGATTGTCTTTTTTTGTTGAAATAGTACCATCTGTACCATAGTTACTCTATTTTTGTACACAGTTTGTACTTTTGAAAAATTATTACTAAAATATTTTCTGTGTTTTGGAACATGACATTTTGTTTTTGAATCACCTTGGCTAATAATATTCACTGCATGTTATTGAATATGAGATGAACAAATTGTTTTATAAAATATTTGCACCAGGTAAAACATCAATCATCATCATCATCTATATTTATCTTAAGAGTGAGGCATATTTTTCTGCCTTTTGGTTATTACAATTAGGATATTTCTTGTGAAATATTTTAGTTACAGAATTGAAAAAATTTGAAAAGAGTTGGAGCTTTCAATCAAATGTATTGTAGAGCGTGAACTAATGCTCTGGGACTGAAGTTAAAAAAAATCTGGCTTATTTTTTTACTTCTCTCATTACCTTTGGAGATTGTTTCAAAATACTCTAGGCTCCAGCCAAGATATCTCTGTAGTATTTAAATTTGGTTATGGAATTTATAGGTAGACATCAGAATATCATCATAGGTAATATTTCAATCCAGGTTTGTCATAATTGGTTCTTTTAATATTTCATTGATTGATCAGAGGACCCAGATAAGGCAATGCATAGAGTGTTACCTGTGTTTGTTGATTCTTTCTGTGTGCATTTATGGAATTAGTCATGTCTCCAAGGTGTGATTAACATTGAGGAAAAAACAAACAGGAATGAGAAATCTGTACTATTTAGTGGATTTCTACTAACTGACTCAAAATCTTCTAAGATTAAATGATAATAAAACAAATATTATATATTTACCATCACCACATTGTGTTAAATCCAAAAAGACACCAGCATTACAGATGAGTGCATCTTCGATTATCCTTAATGGGTCAGTAATAAATCTAGGGGTTATTTTTGACCGATGTATTAACATGTATGAACATGTTACATCAGTATGCTGAGCTGCCTACTACCACTTTAAGAAGATCCACTGTTTAAAAGCATTCTTGACACAAGAAGCACATGTAACAGTCTTTGTTACATCTTGGATAGACCATTGTAACTCCCTGTTATATGGCATATCTGATTATAACATCAATCACCTTAAGCAAATTCAGAATAGTGCAGCTCACATAGTGACAAATACTCAAAAATATGATAATATCACCCCAATTCTTCAAAAAACTACATTGGCTACCTGTTAGACAGGGTATCCATTTCAAGATTTTATTAATAGTTTATAATTCTATTAATGATATGGTGTCAGAATACCTGTGTGAACTTGTGCCCATTAGAAAGTCATCCAGTCAGGTACTATTGCAGGTGCCAGTGTCTCGGCTCAAGTCATATGGTGATTGTGCATTAAGTGTTGCAGCCCCACTTTGTGGAGTAGGTTGCCAGCAGATATTAGAAATGTTTCGTCTCTTGAAAATTCTAAATCTGTTTTATAAACACACCTGTACAAGTTCGTTTTCACAGATAAATAATAATTATCTTTTTAATTTATTATAAGTTTTTACAGACATATTATTTGAGGTATTATTATATTACATATTATTTGTAAAGCGCCTTTGAAAGGCTCCTCCTAGTAAGGGCGCTTTATTAAATGTATATTACTATTATTGTATGATGATTTTGATGAGGTCTGATTGATGTAGATCATTTGAGACATTAGGGAGTATATAATTTATAGTTTTTGTCACTGTATGTTAGTTATGGTGAGGTGCTAGATGAACTATTATTATCTCTACAACATTGTTTTCTATGTAGTGTACATAGATCTACCGTCAAAGAATGTGTGTCATTCGAGAAAATTGGTAAAAATCATGAAATCAACCGTTGAAACAATATTTTTCTTTTTTCGTGTCAACAAAAATTACAGGTATTTTATTCCTGGGGACGACCAGTGCTTCCAACAACTATATAATTGCTTGGCTTGAAATAAAATAGTCATAATGTGACATATTTCAGTAAAATGCCTTCATAGTTTAGAGTAAATGAAAAAAGATGATTATATTTATTAGCAGTCGATGCCCTGGGTTCTGTATGTGTGTGGCCTCTAGAATGAGAAGTCAAGAAGTGGATTCTGGTGATCTTAAAAGCTGTCTGCTTACATACCAAACATGCTTAGCCAGTGTTAACTCTGCTGTGAAACAACTGTTGAGAGGCTTTGCTTACATTTTTATTATTTGAAAGCTTGGTGTCAAATGGTATAAATGTGGTAGTTAATCTTTGTGAACTGGAGAAAGCATAGTATTCATATAATCAGTGAAAGTGACAATAGTGAATTTAGTTCAGGTAAAATTATTGAAATTATTCTTAACTTATGTGATGGAAAGTAAAAATGTCTGCTGGTGTCAGAGTCGTGAAAATGTCAAACAGAAAATGGATCATGAATGCTGTAACAGTAAAGAACATGAAATATTGACTGACAAAATGTATAATCTCAAATGTTTCATAAAAATTACTTTAAACAATATGTAACAGTAATGGTGTCACTCCCACACACAGTTATAGTTATACGAGCTGCAGATAAATTACAAATATACGCCTCTAGACTGCGTGTACACAACTTGATCAGTAAGTTAGTTGTTATATTAGCATCTGAAGTGGGATGGGACTTCAGCTAGCCAAATTATTGTGAAACTAGTACATCCAAATATATGTACTGCAAACTCATTGAGAGTGACTCAAATCTGAATCTTATTTCAACTGAAGTGCCTTAGCCTGAGCAAGATCACAAATTTACTACAATCATGGATTATGATTCATTTGAGAGATCTAGATGGCACAATGACTGAAATTAACTTCATGTCATCACAAACATCATAAATCATAACAAGGAAGAAGGCAATATGGACACATTCAATTTTTGGCTTACTCTAATCATAAGCTAAATATCACCCAAGAGGATCCTTGTTGCATCAGTTTCTGTGAAAATATAAACAGGATTAATATGCTAGATCATAATTGTCCATAATTTTTTAACTGGAAGGAGGTATCCTTTAACAATGTCACAACATAAGATTTTGCAAGTTGCTATCACAGAAGTGCTGGTATTCACCATACATGAACTACCCAGTGACTGAAAGCGGGTATATAGGTGCCTCTGTGGTCTAGCGGTAGAGTGTTGGACCTCAGATTACTATCACCCGTGTTCAAATCTCAGCATGGACATATCTGAAAGTTGTTTCGTCTTTGACTTCGCCTCATTACCTTTGGAGGTCGCTCCACCCATTTAGCCTACCTTGTGCACAAAACTGGCTGTAAAACATCAATCATCATCAAAGCGAGTATAAAGCATTGTCATTCATGATGCAGTTGACAGCTAAACACATTTAAGGAGGACATTTATCTTGTAGTATATCCACTCATGTTACTATTAGAAAACACCTGTCACAGTAATATAACATTATTGCATTTATTCCAACTAAAAACATCCATTGTAGTAGTATTATTAAGACCTCTTCTGGCACTTCCAAATTTCTCTTGAACCCCAGTTGACATGCAGAGATTTCCTGCTGCTAACCCTAATCAAAAACTGTAACATGACTTTGAAGAACCACCAAGAACAGTTCATGTGTTATAAATCCAGAGTTGCTTCTTGAGTGTGACTTTGTAGGATTAACAAGCCTGGTGCTACAATAAGAATCATGTACTCAATTATTTGCTTGTAAGTATAATGTTTCATTTTCTTGGTGATTTGATTTGGTGCAGGCCAGTTCTTGATTAAGGAAACCATGTAATAACTATCTCAGTTAAGATCTTGGACACCCAGATTGGTTGTACAATACTTTGAAGTCCAGTTGTTTCCCCCAACTACACACCAAAATGTATTTCAAATTGCAGATGCACAAAAATACATGTATCAAGATTTGCCTGCTTCATATTCTAAATGACTTTATTTATTACAAACCTCAGCCAGACAAATTAAAATTTTTAGGATTGATCTGAGAGGGTACAGTTTTATAACATAATGTGTTAGTACGTGTACTTATACAATCATGATTGCAGTTGTTGGTGTTGTGTGTGTATGTCAGTTTGTTGGTTCAGTCTGTTTAATATCATGTCTCTTTAAGGCGTGACAAGATTGCTGCAGAGCGAGAATACAAGAAGAAGAAGGCTCAGAAAAAGGCACAGAGGCTAAAACAACTTGAAGAAGAGCGTGAAAGTGAAAAGAATAAGTGGCTTGATTTTAATGCAAAGGTAGGGTGTTTTGCAAGTTGTTTACATCTGTAATAAATACCAATTAGTTCCTTACATTATAATTACTGAGTACGGCCAGTCTTTAAAAAAATTGTTGCTGGTTACCACCGTATGGCCATATGGATTTGTGAATAAATGAAAAATACATTTCAAATATTTTTTTGTGCTTAAATTCTGCTTGTATTTGTTGTTTGATAGGTGTTTTGCTTCAAATGCACAATGGATCAGTAATCTCTAAATTTCCATAAAATCAAGTTCTTTTCAGTCATTGAAATGTCAGTTTACTTGCGCTTTCTTTACTGTGTGTGTATATGGGACGAATTGACAGATATGATTATCTGCGGACTGAGGAATATTTGTTAAAACGAAGTGGTTATATAGCCAAGCATCAGAACCATGTTCACTAATGCTAAAGATCCAAGCACTCAATGCACGTGCACTGACTCCTGATGGTGGCAAGGACTTCGGCATGTACTAACTCCCGAACCAGCTTAAATATGATGGCTGAGCATAATACATTTATTTGGTCTAAAGTTAGGTTGAGGCTTTCGACATCTTTGGAGATGTTCAAACAAGAATAAAGGATATAAAAGTTATCACATCTGTCCAACCATATCGATGTGATTGTATGATGGTGGCTCGGATGTTTTTATATCAGCATCCGAAACAAACCAAAATAGGTGCATGCATGCTCAGTGCTTGACTCTTTTATACCAGCATACATGGTTCTGCATCCAAGCACTAGAAAAAGGCACGTTTGGTGCATGGGCATTGAGTGCTCATCATGTTTAGTCATTTTGTTAAATATCTCTTTTTTTATTGTACAGTGCCTCAGAACAGGGTCACCTGGTTTGACGCTTTATAAATATACATTATTATTAAATTATTATTATTATTATTATTGTATTCATCTGATGTCAGGTTTCTCGTAGATGTCACTGAACCTTTACAGCATAGAGCACAGAAAATAAGATAGACCATATCTAGCTTTTTACATCCATTGCCTCAATTCATAGCTTTCGTGTTACTTCCAGATTTTCTCCAAGACATCGAAAGGCAAAGTTAAGAAGAGTATTTTTGCCACACCCGACTCGGTCTCAGGGAGGGTTGGTGTTGGTACATGTGGGAAGAGTGGTAAACCAATGACACAATTTCCACAGCATGAAAAGTGGAAGAAGTGAACTCACGCATTATGAGTGTGAGTTTTGGAGTGTGAATGATACATTGACACAATCGTTTGATTAACAATGAGCTTGTGTACCAGACAAAGACAACATTATTATTACCTTGGTTTGTATGTTTAGCAGTTACTGGCAAACAAGCATTCTGTATGTTTTAACGACAAATAGGAAGCTATTTTGTTTGGTCATTGAAGTAATATTTACCAACTGTTATAATTCATTCTGGAGCTGAGTGTTTGTAAATCTCATGAATAAAGCCTAATATTTATCATGTTATGTTGTGCAATCTTGTCATCAGCTAATTTTGTTCGTGTTTTCGTAATTTTTGTCCTCCAAAAGATAGTTCCCTACTGAAGTTGTTGAAGGTAAACCAGAAGTCGGTGTTTGTTAAATAAATTTTTAAGTAACATGTGTTAAAATTGACAAGCATATTTGTGCATTATTCAGAGTTACCTTTAATTTTCTTCATGAAATTCACTTAACAAATTTTTTAAATATTATGTTGCTAAGTAATCAGTAATATGGTTTTATGAGTAGTTTACATTGTCTCAGTTGTGAATTTGGTTTTTGTTTGCCATTTAATTACGTCATATCTGGGATTGCAGGTATTTTACATGAAACATTTAATATCATAATTGTAAAACATGCTGGTGAATAATTCACGAAGATGCTTGTATAAAGGCAAGAATAAAATAATATTTATACAAAGTTTGATATCCGAAATGTTTGTGTTCGTTGTCGTGATCAATAGTATTAAAACTCCAAATGATACAGTACCCATTTACTGTAAATAAAATATTCTTTGTCATGTTTTATTTACTTGGTCTAAGATGTGATTATTTGGTTATACTGTTTACACTGTATATTAATAAATATTTTACAATTAATTTGTGATATATGTTTAATGTAATTTTATTTACTGCTGCAAAAAATTAAGCTTTGGAATGTGTTTTCATCGTAAATGGTAGTATTGATATTCCACTACCGAACACATTTCACTAATATCAAACATATGTAAAAAAAAAACCAACATTTTGTTATTAAAAATATTATCTGCTTAAAAGCTACATCAGCACGACTCTACCTTGGAGAGGACATGGCGAGTGTTCCCCTTTAACATTAAGGTCTGTGAGAAACAGTTTTATATGCTTCGTTTACTAAAATGGCTATTTGCTTGCAGACATGCAATGTTTGCTTAATGAGTATTGATGAGTGGAGATAATTCTTCATTATTTATAGCAAGCCATAATGATGATGATGATGATGATCACGCCGCTGATGGGATCAAGTTGCAGTATTGGTTACATTGATACTAATTGTAGTTGATTGTGATTATATTTATTAAGTATTCATAATTACAATGTGTACAACCCAAATTTGGATATGACACATCATTGTTATTAACTCGGGAATGTGTATAGCGCTGATATCAGTACTGAATAGAAACAAAAACTAAGAGGCATAAAAACATGAGCTTGAATAATGAAATATAAAAACACGAAATTAAATATTTTAATCGCATGAAATTCAACAGCATGATATAAGTATGTGAAAGTGGTTATAAACACCTGAAATTGAGAGTGATTGTTTTGTTTAGCTTCAGCGGTGGTCACAACTGGTACATAGTGAGCTTCGGTGGCTTAGCGGTTAAGCACCCGGCACTTGGTGCCAACGGTCGCAGGTTCGAACCCCGTAAGAGGTCGAAACTTTTCCAGAGATTAATTTCTCGGCTCACTACATCGTGGGTGGCTGACCACGTTAAATGGCGCTGCCGTCTACACTGAATTATTTAAAATAAAGGGGGACGTTAAAAACCCCCTGAGGACGTAAAACACTCTGGCAGTGACCACCCTCAGGGTATTTCGGCTCCATCTTTCCGTACTGCTCCCCTGTGAGTGGTGGGGGAGAGGATTCTCAACCACTCGAACATAGAGGCTGTGCTGATTAAGCGACAGCCTGGGGATTCTCCCCGAACAACAAAACAAAACAAACTGTTACATATAGCTGAGTGGCAACTCCGAAGAGTTCTGAACCCTGACCTTTATGTTTGCATTATCGTCTGCGATAATGGAGTGTTACAACTAAAATGTACAAGTGCGCGTAAACACGTGACCAAACATGATAACAGCTACTAGGATGTAATGACAATGTTTACATAGATGTGTGATTGCGGAAACTGGTAGCCAACCAGACGATGCCAATTTATTAATTAAAAAAAAGGAATCGTATATACTTTTGATGGCTTAGTGTTATATATAACAGTAGTCTTCCGTTTATTCTTTAATAACCAGTAAACCAATCACTAAAGAATCGGGCCAGTAAGTTCCTTCGAGTGTTACCCTGTATCAGCAGAAACTTCTTTACGGGCGCACGTGGGCAGTGAGCTAGCGTGTTTTGTTTAGTCCCGGCCATGTTTACACCGGGAACGTATTTACCAAAGGAACTCCCGAGCGAAAATAATCACTTAGATCCGAAACCTGAACTGGATGTTTGTCGCAAGACGCTCCACCTACAGCGCTATGCGGATGTGCGGGCCCGAGCTGCCATGTTTCTGGGAGTAGTGGAGGTTAGGTGCGGGCAAGTTCATCGATACTTTTTAGTACAGGTGTCGTCGGCCAGGAAGCGGTTATGATGTTGTAGAGATCGAGAGCGGTCTTGATGCCAAACTCTGACCGGTCCTGATCATTAGTGAGGATGTTATCGATAATATACTGAAGTAACCTTATGGCTTCTTGCGGGTTTGGAATAATAATAAAAAATAATTTTAATGAGTAAACAATTTATTGGAGTAAATAATAAAAGCTGTATACTATAACTATCACGATCAAGTGGAGTTCATTGTAAGGCAGCAGGGTATACAACATTCTTTCCCAATAGGAGTGAGGATGAATACATTCCATTTCCAAGTTTTGAACATCCAGCCTAGTGCTTGACCACAAGAGAAACACAGTCGTCATATGACGACCGTGGGCCGCCTCCGTGGTCTAGCGGTAGCGTGTTGCACCACAGATCACTACCACCCGTGTTCGAATCTCGACGTGGGCATATCTGAAGATTGTTTCATCTTTGACTTCGCCTCATTACCTTTGGAGGTCGCTCGGCCCATTTAGCCTACCTTGTGGACAAAAGTGGCCGTAAAACATCAATCATCATCGTCATATGACGACTGTGTTTCTCTCATGGTCATAAATTATGGGTTTTACATTTATAACTAAAATACCAAAATGTTTTGTTGTAGAATTTATACAGATTGTAAGCATATTCCTATATTCTGCAATACACCGCATATATTCCTGACCAGTTTTTTTGGTTTGAATATTAGTTAACACCAAATATGTATTTCGTGGATGTGTTAATTGATATTCAGTTTTACTTGGAATAATTCAGATACGTGAAATTTGTGTAAAAGTGGAAGTGGACGCTTGTTACTGAATAAAATGGCAGAAAACCCCCAAAACATACTTCTAAATCACATGAAAATTATGCTAGAAAATGTACAGGAAATAGCCAGTAGTCGGTAACCAGTATTTAATTTAGACTTCTGTAATAGTAGAAACTTATTCACTATGTTTGGCTTAACTGAGTTTGATTTACTGCTCTCTCTATGTTTGGTTATAAGAAAAACTGGGACCAAAACGAACATGTGTATATATAGTCAACAGTTTATCACATGAGTTACAGCACCAGTTGATCCTAAAACACCATATAGTTGTGTGTGTACGTGTACTGTGTGTGTGTGTTTGCCAGCGCGCGCGTGTGTACTTTATCTGTATATCCGGCTTAGGTGAAATAAGTCTGATGTTGTGGCGGATTCTGTTATCATTTATAATAGCGTATATTTAATTGTGAAGTAGGATGTGGATATTTCACTGAATTAGTTAACACAATGGAAGGTGAATCCATCTCGTAGTTTATCACCATCATCATCATCATCGCAGCCATCATAATTGTCAGAGAAGTAATAATAATAATAATAATAGATCAACTCACGATATTAACACATATTGTTTCAAGAAGAAGAACACTTACTGAATGTTATCATTCCGAGTAACAAATTCTGAATATTTTAGGAATATTTTAGATAGGATCACTTTGTTTCTAGAATATTATCTTTTATTGGAGGATTATTATGTGTTTTTAAGTGCTATCACTTGCACCGATGAAGAATATTACTATAACATGACAGTATCTTACTGTTGATAGTTATGTTTGTATTGTGCTAAAAGGATACTATGTGTTTGGACTGAGCTGTTCTTGTGTGTTACTAATAGATCATTTATTTACCGTAGTGTGACATGTCGTTTATTCAAAGCAATTTATTACGGGCTATTGAATACATTATGGATATTTCATATTACGTATGAATAGCCATAATAAATTATTGTTCTATAGATAATCCGAAATATCATGTTTTATACATTTTGCCTAAAAAAGTTAGAACTTTAATATTTAGAACCCATTATTAATCTAAAACAGCCATCAATATGGATCTTGTTAACGTGACGGATGATTATACTGTTAGTGTTACACTAGTCACTAATGTGAGCTACTGGCCAGAATGGGAAGAAGCCGAAGCTACTAGTCATAATATTAAAGGTGAGTTCCATACGTCTGTCATTTATACCAGTTTGTTTGTCTGACTGAATCAATATATATATATATATATATATATATATATATATATCTGTATATGTCTGTGTGCTTGTGCGTATCTCTGTCTGTTATATATATATATATATATATATATATGCATGTGTGTGTGTGTGTATGTGTGTGTGTGTGTGTGTGTGTGTGTCTGTCTCAGCACTGCACTATAAACTCCCAGAGTATGTGATCCAATCCCCATGTTATTTGTATCTGTTTGATTGATTGCTTTCACTATCTTAGTTTTCCATAGTCATATGTTGAATGAAGTGTTATTGTGTAGTGACGTTCTGTTATATGTTATTATACCGATTATATAATGATAATCGTTTTGGGCGTTTCTACAAATCTCTCGATTAGAGTTCTAGTCTAATCAATACCTCTATTGTAGGTCACCTGTCTGGGGAATGGGTAAACGTGTGATCTTAATCAAGGTTGTTTGATTTAAATCATGGATTTAAATCACAGTAAAAAATACATTATTTAGATTTTATGAAAATCTGGATTTTATTCAAGATGTTTTTACAATTTTGGCTGTCATTTAATACACAAAAACAAATTGTGATTTTGATATTTTTAAATTAGTTTTTGGAAATGTAACCCTATGTTAGTTTATGGAGTACGGAAAAAAATTGCATAATGCCATTTCTTCGGAGTACCATTTTTCCAGGTATCTTTTTTTCCAGTGCCATTATTTCCTGCACTCGTTAGTCATATAGTCATTTGTTAGCGGCGAGTGTAGCCATTAGAGTGCGACACCTTACCTTTAGAAAACTGTCTTTGAGATTGGAATTATCATTAGAGATTTAATTAAACACAAGAAATACATGCTGCAGATATATTTAATAATTTATAACTGCACGATACAAACATTTATAAGCATTTTGAATGATATTATGGATTATGAAAAACAAACTTTAAATTAAAAAAATCTGATTTAAATCAAATAAATAAAAAGAATCTGATTAAAAATGTTTTAATCATGATTTTGATCAACATAATCTTAATCGATTTTGATGATGATGACGTAAATAATGAAATTCCTTGTTCTTTAAATCATTTTCATTTATGTACGATGTATGATCGACCATCTCCCGTGTCTGGTGTTTGAACGGAAAGGGGTAGAAAAAGAGTGCTGTACTTGAAGAATTAGAGTGGATTGCTTTCGGCTGATGATTTGGGATCATGGAACAGGGGAAACCACACAAAAGTTTTTTTTACGTAATTCCAGTATGATTTCTTTTGCTTCAAGATTGACAATACGTCAGCGTAAGAGCAGCATGCATGGGGTGGTTTCTGTGAGAATGTGTATTATCAATATTAGAAGCTAACAATGTATGCACATAATTGTATGTACTGTATCGGCTGCTCTAGACATATCTAAAACATACGAATGTTAGGATGTTAGGATGTTTATCAAATTATAATTTTTACATTTGTTCCTATATTTTGCAATAAACCTCTATGACTTGTTGCAAAACGGTTACCTCATATATATAAGCAAATGTGTGCGGGTTTTTGTTTGTCTGTGTGTTCTCAAAGAATTCTGACAAAAGAGTCTTAAACGGCGGTGAATATGACATTGTTTGGGACTATGATTGGGAATATGATGTTTACTCATTAAAATAATGTTTTAGTATTATAAACCCCTATTTATAGGAGCGTAATCTTAAGTAGTACTCCACAGGAACAAGTTTTAAACTCCGCGTTGAAGCGCAGCTTTTAAGCTTATATTATATATTCAGATAATACGTGTATTGCTAACTGAGATTTTATACACATTACCTGAAAATTTCAGGGTATGTACATATTAACTGATTATACAGATTAACTGTAACATATATATATATATATATATATATATTCATACGCGCGTACGCCCCCCCCCCACACACGCACACACATTCACACGCAACAACAACAACAACAACATATTAGCAGGATACGATATAGTTTTATAGTTCTATCTAATGTCAAGTTAATGTGTTTTGTTGTTGATATTTTACAGTTTTTGCTGTGATAGTTGGCTTGTTGTGTGTGCTGTTGTTTTCTATAGGAGTCCGAACTGTCATCACCGTTATAAGGTATGTCGAATCTGTGGTATGTGTTTTAATATGTTTAGAAAACACAATTTTAAGCACTGAACAACGTATAAGGATAAACTGATATCAAACAAACCTTGCGATGTTGTTGTTGTTGTTGCTGCTGCTGTTGGTGGTGATGTTTGTGAGAGTATTAAAAATTAAGGATTGTCAATAATTACCAAGAAGACGGGAAGGGATACCAGAACATATATATATATATATATATATATATATATATATATATAATGTATAAATTGTGAACCACATTATGTTTTAATTGTGTTTTCAATTTAGTATACAAACTTTTGAAGCGAAACTAATTATGACAAAAGTGGCTTCACTCCTACTACGAAATTATACATTAACTGTTTATTTTAAGTAACCGTGTGTGGACAATGTCAAAGTATTTATACTAAATGATTTGAAGAATAGATATTTTATGAAAAAAGAACAACAACTTGGAAGTTTATAAATGCCACGTCGAATGTAATGGTGTCTTCATATCTCACTTTATCAACACCATAAACATAGGACGTATGATAACATAGGAGTCATGATAACATATATAATACTTATAACTTATTTCTGTTAATCAGTGATAGGTGTTGTTCCAACTTCTCACTTGGATTTCAAATACATGGTCTGTAGAATGCTATCTGACAGTAAAATATGAATGTCTATGACATTACCTTCTTGTCTTTTTTATAGCTTTTATTAATTTGTTTCTTATTTAGATTTTTCAGTCACATTGATGACTTTAATTAATTCCACCATTACGATTAATGTTTTTGGAAGAGGATCCAGTAGATTTTAGTTTGAACACTAAATAGAATCATTATCACGGATCAGTAAGTTTTTCATTCGCCTCATTACCTTTGGAGGCTTCTCGACCCATTTAGCCTACCTTGTGCACATAAGTGGCCGTAAAAATATCAAACATCCCATTGTTGTCCTTGACATTGGAATATCTGAGTGCATATAGCCAAACACCAATATAAACTTTCCCAGTTTATCTAAATATTGTGTGTATGAAATATTGAAATTATTTAAAACTGCTTTGATGTCAGATTTCTTTTATGCGGATTGATTCCAGAAATTTTAATTTATATACCACCAGGTTTTTGTAATGAGTTTCCGCAAGTAGCACAACACTTCAAATTATCCAGTATCAAAACTGCTCTAAAATGACACTTATTGTAACCCATTTATATCTCTTAGTTTGATTAAAGCTTTCCCTAATTTTAAACACGCTAGTGTCTATTTCAAGATTTTGCTAACAACTTTTAAATCTCTCAATGACATGGCACCTGTGTGAACTGGTGTATATTAGAAACTCATCCCCCAAAACTCAACTCATCCAGTTAGATAATATTGCAGGTGCCTAGGTCTCTTGAAAATGTTAAATCCATTCTAAAACACGTTCAATGTTGCTTTCACAGATAAATAATGATTACCGTTTAAATCTATTATTGGGTTTTCATAGCCATATTAGATGGGATATTATTTGTACAGCGCCGTTGAATGGCTTCTGCTAGTAAGGGCGCTTTATTAAATATACATTATTATTATCATTATTATTATTATTATTATTATTATTATGACATAACACTTATGATAATATAAAAATTTATGATAGAATCAGCACGATGAGAGTCGGTGATGACACTGATGTAGCATCCAGTTGATCGAGACAAAGTTTAATTATTGCTCAAAGTTGACGCCATCAACTTCACGTTGTTGTGCAAAGTATCCATAAAAATAATATCATTAGAAGTGGGGCTTTGGGAAATTAAAAACGAACTTCACATAACAGTAATGTATTTGGTCATATGTAGATCTGATTTATATTTGATAAATATTAAATTGATTGTAAATGTTGCATATATATATATATATATATATATATATATATATATATGGAGGGTGTGTGTGAAATAAGTGAAAACCCATCATCTGTCTCTCATCTCTCTATGTATACCGTCACAGGAAACAAAGAAATAAGCCAAAGAGGGAACAGTCTCAATCAACATCACAACAAAGAACTACAACCAGTGAACAAAACAGACAGGATACAGATATTTTAACGGAGCAAGAAACAGGCGATTCTATTTCGCTCTACGTCAATATTCCCACTCCAAGGCCGTCTAGGGCAGAGAATATCGTAAAACCTTCTCTGACCAAGGAACAAAGCCACACCTACGATAACGTGCCAACGGATGTAAACGAACTATCGGAGAACAAATCGTCAAAGAGGCCGAAAGCTCAAGGACTAGCGAACCTCGGCTCAGATCGGAATGCCGTCGCAACGGTTGTTCAGAGCCATCATCAAACAAATCCAATTTTTAGCCGTGTCAAAGAGGTGTCGAACTCGAAAAACGAATCTCTATTGAACGCAGACGACCAAGTTCATTATCTGTCTTTGTGTGAAAGCTCACGATCGGACAACGAGGACCAATTGTACGAGAGCTACACTCCCGAGATGACGTTGTACGAGAACGTTTGACTGGTAAATAGATATGTCTACTATTTCTTATGATTGAACTTGTTTTGTGTTTTCTGGTCGGAAATTTAGTGGGGTGTGTAAATCGTGCTTAATAATTAAAACTTAATAACATATATAACCAATGTTAACATTAAAATGACTTAGTATATAAACTGTATGAAATGACTCCAGTCTAAGCTAATCCTCAGAGTAGCAGAGAGAGAGAGAGAGAGAGAGAGATCTGTTTATGAAGATACTCCTGGCATGGTTGACAGGTGTAACTGACACATCCAAGTTTTACCAAGAAATGACAACTGAAGCAAATCTAGATCTTCCAAATTTTTGTTTTCATGAACTGTAAATATATGACTTATTATATATAGTGTATAAACTTATTGAATAACTTATGTACATACCACATGTGACCGATTGATGTGAACGTATTGTCGTATGTTATAGCAAAGATTAAGATACCCCAAGAAGGTTAAATAAGCGTCTGGAATATCGAATAATAATTTTGTATAGCCTACTGTCCCAGATCTATATTTTCCCAAGTCGCGGCTTATATAAAGTGTCTCTTTGTTATATAGGCCAGCATGCACCACACCACCACCGATATATACTACAACACTCTGATTTAGCACACTTTTATAATATAATCATAGTATAAGGAATAGTCCATCACAGATACACTGAGGAAGCTAGATACGTTCAGGGTATGTTATATATATATATATATATATATATATATATATATTAATAATAATAATAATAATAATAAATAGTTATACACTTGTTGACATGGCTAAAACCAGTCACTGTGTAAATTAACCGGTTATGTTACATCATACTAAACGAACAATTTATCAGTTCCCTTCTTTAAAAAGGTGGAAGCCATTGTAAGAGAAAACGTCTTAAGCCAGCTCAAGCCTTCGTCATGATTGCTATTTATATATTATAATTTTCAGGTTTTGATAGAACTGATTTAAGGTTTTAATTTGACGACAACTAGTGGTACACCGCAATGTCGCAGCTCCAAAATTATTCGGCCTCTTCTAATCATTGGGTATGCGTACAAGCGTACACACTAGTTGTAGGAAGAACTCTGTGTCGCCCGTCGCCGCCTAATTAATTAGCGGCGTTAGTGATGACGTCACTACCACGTGACGTATCGTCGTCGACGTTCGATTCGGTGAGGGCTTCCATTTCTAGATCTTGTTTGTTAGATGTCGTGCCAGGCTTCGGGTGCATTTTCTGATTTACGAACTTTATAACCTTCGCCAGCAACGGAGTAGGAGCCAAGCGAGGATCTGAAATATGATACGATACCCAAAACATTGGTTATGAGATAACGACACGAATAAGCTCAGCATGGTTAATATGTCGGTGTCTGTAGGCTCGTTATGTCATCTATATAGTGACAGAGTAGCATGATTGGTGGTATTGTTAAAGTCGAATGAATTGTGGCAATAATGTCCGAATACTCGAAAGTATGCCTCTAATAATACTTTTTTGCAATACATGCATGAACCCAATATTATTAAATGTGTATTACTACTACTACTACTAATAATAATAATACTTGATGTTAAGCTCTAATTATATATATATATATATATATATATATATATATATAAGGAGAATTGTATTTGCATACTTTAATTTTTCAAAATAAGATACACAGGTACACATAAATCAAGGATTTGTTTAACTTCGTGTTTGTTTGTTTGTTTGTGTTTGTCTATTAACAAACCTTTAGCTTTTATTGCCGTCACTGCCGCTCGCCAACCTTTCAAGTGAGCTTTAGCCAGTTTGAAAGTGGATGGTCCGACGGTGGCGACATCTAGCAAGATTACTAAACCAAATGTAATAAGCATCAAGGTCAAGGCCACCGCTCCTATGTCCACAGCTTTAGGAGCCTCAGTCGTTGGAATGACTACCCTGGTTTTATTGATAACTGAATAAAGAAAAAATATTATTATATGTTGTCATTGTGTGTGCACGCGCGCGCGTGTATGAGTGCTTGTGAGCGTGCGTATATGTGAGATTGAGTAGTGAGTATTTTCTTTAACCTCGACTTAGGTGACAACTTCGACATTCGGCCGAGGATCTTTATATATATATATATATATATATATATATATATATATATACACACAGAGGGGGGCGAGTGGTGTTGTTGTTCAATAAGATCATACATTGTTGTTTGATGATGATACTAACCTACACAAGGTGGCACGTCTGGTAGCCACTGACCGTTACTCATACAAGTAGTTAATATAGATGTAGTGTTATACTCCTCAAGCTGGTAATCCTCCTCGCAGCTACAGTTAACTACAGTTGTCCACGTTACATCTGTAACGTCTATCATCAAAGCATCCCATGTCGGCAAACTTGGACATGTAACCACTGAACAGAGTATAAGTTAGTTACCACTATATATATATATATATATATATATATATATAAGATAATCTTTTATGTGAGTCCACTATCAAACAATATAGACTTGCTTTTAACACGCCATTAGCAGTGAGTAAATTGTTTGTTTTCCCTCTACGGTGGTGTTGGTCACACTTATGACATATAATCGAATGGTTGACTCCCTAGACTAAGTTCCCACATCAACACGCCTGTGATTCGGATTTGAACGTCATTAATAAATTATGCCCATGCGTTGACTGCTAAACTAAAAATACATGATTTGCCGAAGCGTATCATTAGCATATTTACATTTACAATCCTCAGCCGGCCAACTCCAGCTGCCATCACCTAGACATTCAGTGTTCTTGGAGAATGTCCTATCACTGAACCAGAAGCCGGTCTTACACTGGTAGTTTATAACTGTCATCCAAACATTGTTCGTGTCATTAGCTGTACCGTGGTTGATCTTCAGTGGCGTTGGACATCGACGAACTGAATCGAGAAATAATCAGATACAACTTATTGAATGTCTAGCATAAGATGTGTCATCTTCCGAAACAAACTAATGGAAGCCAAATCAGTCATGAAGGATAATTTGTGGACTATCAGAGAAGATAGCTAAAGAAAAATATATAATCGGGACACACTTGTAAACATAATTATTGTTTTGTAGTGTTATATTATATATAATAAGTCTCTCTCTCTCTCTCTCTCTTATATATATATATATATATATATATATATATATATCTTCTGAACTGTGCAGACCTTGACAGTTTATTTCATCTAGTGATATGTTCCAGCTTCCATCAGTCGTACACTGTAGGGTTACTGATTCCGTGTCATTGTGTAGCACGTAGCCATACTGGCAAGATAAGTCAACAACAGTAGCATAGATTGTATCCAGGGTGCTCCTGAGAAGATGTGGCTTAACTATTGCCGGGCAGTATGTGGCTATAAATACAACATTGTAGTAGGATTAAGACAGGGCCGTCAGACAGGCATCCAGAAACACAACGATATATGAACGGAGCTATTGTGATTAAAATTAAATTAAAATAAGGCGTTTATTTACCAGTGCAATAATTCGAGCAATCGGTCCACGCTAAATCCTGCTTGCATTCTATCAGGTAATTATCATTTTTATTGTTTTTCTCGAATCCTTCTTCACACTCTAAACTAACCACGGTACCCATACGAGCCAGGGTAGTGTTAGCTATGGCATTTGGCAGACTCGGTACTGGAGGACAGACGTTCTCTGTTGGCACAATTGAAACGGATATGATATCAATTTGATCCAAATGAAACTAAGTAACTTCAGTCATATGATACCTTTAGATAGGATAGCATGGACTAATTAACTAAATCAGCTTAATAGAAAGGCTTCTGGCATTTAAAAAAAGTGACCTTCACAAGGATCCGGTATCAGCGACCATGTCTCCTTCAGCGTACATTGTACTGTCTTGGTCTGATAACCATCCGGGAATCGTAGCGTCTCACTTCCTGTACAGTCATATTGGATAGACGTAAAAACGGGATGCTGTCCCGAGCTTGTCCCGTTATTCGTCGTGTATGGCACTTCCGGATTACTGGGGCATACCATTACTGAAAGAGATCACATCGCTGCGAAATGAAAGCCGGACTAATATCGCTAAGGTCGTCTCGATGCCACAAATATTATTGGAGGAAGTACTTTAAATGGCGAAGTTTCACTAATTTGATTTATTTCACACGCTATTGCTAATTAAGTGGATCGGTAACGAAATAACATTAAGATTAAACTTATCCCATGGTTCTGTCCAATAACGCAGCTATACTGCATTTATTATCTACGTCTCGTTTCACGACATAATACTATCATCGTCCTGACTTTAACATCTCTTTTTCAGTCGCTATTTTTTGAAGTGATAACAGCAAAATAAACTTTAGTAAAGGGACAGTTAGCCCTCAAAAAACATTTCTTAAATATGTAATGCTTAGAACAGTAACCAAAAATTCAAAAATAATAATCACGAAATATACCTGATATCATAAATATAGGGAAATAATCCAAATTACTGGATGGCAGCCATTACGGCTGCACCGGAAGCCAGATTCGAAGGCGGGAAGGATAAAACTCAAATGTTCTTACGTCACATGAGCCCTCTCTAGACTGACGCGAATTATAGTTGAATCATCTTCCTCTTGTCAGGTTCCTTCTGGCTCAAACTGATATGGTTGTATGTCATTCATTAAGTAATTTTTACAAGATAATCGCCTTTTATTCCGGAATAATTCTTTACTCACACTTGTTTACATGCTTTTGTGCGGGCTCTACATACTTCCGGTCAAACTACTGCATTCAAGTGATGTCAGCTTCCGGTATCTGTCAAGCTTCAAAATGGTGGCGCTCATAGGCCATTAAAAGTCGATTAATCAGCACTTTGAACTGGATGATTTAATATGTGGGTGATCGTTTAAACATTTTGACATTATTTGTGAATATAGCTGTATTAGTGCTGAAAATGAAGGTGGACTATCCCTTTAACTGAATGTCTTTCGTGAGCCAGAAAAGTAAAAACGGATTATTAGCGCTGCAGACCAACAATATTTATATCTCGATGATATTACTATTTCAATATTTAGACTTACCATTCTTCCAGTGATTGTTGGACAATTAAAATTTAATACTAATAACGGGATGTGAAGTGATATGAGATGTTTTGTTTAGAAGCGTTCATTTATCGTACATATGCTGTTTACAATAATAATAAAAAGAACGACGTACGGCTACAGACATCGACTGGCGAGCTCCACGAGGCATCCTCTTTACAATGGACGCTAAACTCTGACCGGTTGTCGGGAAATTTGTATCCTCGATCGCAGGTGTACGTCGCCGTTGTACCAAATATGGCATTCGTTGTGTTCGGTGTACCGTGTTCAAGATGGGGAACTGGTGGGCAGGTGATCACTAAAACAAAACAGGTGATTTTAATTGATTAAACCTCTGGTTATAGCATATAAATAATGGCTATTGTTAATGATTTGAACCGTACACAGCTGGGTATATATATATATATATATATATATATATATAAATACCGTGTATATATATATATATATATATATATATATATATATAGAACATTTTATTATAAACACCGTATATACCTTTACAGGCAGACAGGGAATCTGGGTGCCATTGGCCATTGACACAGTTCATATACTTTATATTATAGCCGTCCGGGTAACGATGTCCTGGCAAACAGGTCATAGCCACTGTGACGTCATCAATGAATTCAGCAGAAGCGTTAACGATGATAGGAGGCGGCTTACAATGGAAATCTGGTTAACAAAAATGTAAATTAGTAACAGTATTATTATTATATAGATTAGTATTGGTTTTGTTTGTTAATACCGACTTAAACTTCCGGGTTGCACGACTGCTGACTTCAGAACGGGTTTTCCGGCAACATGAGATGATGATGATGATTGATGTTTTACGGCCACTTCTGTGCACATGGTAGGCTAATTGGGCCGAGCGACCACCAACGGTAACGAAGCGAAGTCAAAGATGAAACACCCTTCAGATATGCCCACGCCGAGTTTCGAACTCAGGTGGTAGTGATCTGTGGTCCAACTAGACCACGGAGACGCCCTAATCCGGCAACACACAAAAAGGTAACATAGGGCAGCACAAAGCTGATAATTTATTCTGCGTTAGTTTTATCATCTACAAGTATTAATGACAGAAAACATTTGGTTCTCGGCCTGAAAAGTATTTCGCCATCAGTTAGACTAGTTTTCGTGGCGACGAAATCGCCATTTAAAGCAGCCACGTCGACGGCACTAGGGAAGGTCAATATTCTGAGAATGATGATAAGACGATATGATGGCAGTGCATACTGTGGTAAATACTATTTGATTAAATAACCTTCACAATCTCCGGGTTGGACATTCAGATAGCCGGTAGACGTACAGTAGAGATCTATCGATGGTAGACCAATAGGGAAGAGATACCCATTGTGACACTTGATTGTTATCATCTCCCCGTATGTTATAACATCGGGATGTGGCTCGGTGTTGTTCAATGGCGGAATATCGCAAGTCTTCCCTGAAGAAAATGTAAACAAATAAACCCAAACTAAATCCAACATAATAATCAGGAATTGTTCACAATTACAGTTATCATAAATATAACATTGACAACTACAATTATAAATGCGATCAACTCGGGATAATAAATTAAATAATTAAACTATATTCATAATTGTATTAAATTAAACTCTTACGAATTATACTTATGATTATCCCAACCCTAATATAGTCCGAAGATTGTGACTGACCTAATATCTAACGGTGTTAGAAGTGGATATATATATATATATATATATATATATATGTGTGTGTGTGTGTGTGTTACAGGCAAAGACAATATTATAAATGCAAGATAATTATTTCTGGCATAATTGTCTTAATGTTGATTATACACTTTAGTGAGTAGTATTCAAAGATATAATCACTTTACACGACCAGAAGACAAACATTACTCATGATGACGCACACGGGCGCGCGAAAGAGAGCATTATTTATTTACTACACCACAAAACAAATTCGTGTCTTATTTCAATTCACCTGAAAATTTAATAAAACAAGCAATACTCATTCTGTTTATCACCAATTCAAAAATGGGGTAACTGAAGCCTTATGATCCATATAGTGGACCACGTGTATGTATATGAGCCGATATACTTACGTTGACAAGCAGGAACCGTATGTGTCCAATTAGGTTCATCACAGCGACTATAAGATCTATCGGTGCCATCCGGAAATATAAAGCCAGGACGACAACCAAGAACTAAGACGACCCCGTGACTTAAATCTGTAGTACTCCACCAGGTAGATGTTGTTTTCTCGGGTGTCTTACACTTCTTTACTGTTTGTTATCAGAGAGTTGACAAGATTGTGAGTAAACAAAACATCAAATGTGATCAACAAGATATACTTTATTTTAAGGATCTTCAGTTTGAGATCGCTGATGGCTTGTCAACTATTCCAGTGTAATAATATTTTCTAATTTAAATCGACGCGCATACGTTACTTCATGGGAGAACGCGAGATGCTTAAAAAGTGAAAGGCTTGTACCTATATCGTTCGATTTATTATGATGTGAGTACGCAAATAAAACAGATATCAGTAACATTGGAAACAAAATTATCTCTCTTTCTCTCTCTCTCTTTCTGTGTGTGTGTGTGTGTATGTACATAAATCAACTCACGCTGACATGGTGGTAGCGTCCCTGGATCCCATTCAGCAAAACGTGTACACATTGTTGTTACGAAAGGAACTCGATTAGGAAATTGGTAATGCTGTAGGCAGTAATAATGCACCGTGGTTCCGGTGAGTAGACTATCGCCATCATGAGTACCGTGAGGTAGATTCATAAAGTCTGGACAATCAACTGAATAATCAATAGTTAATATAAATAGTTTTCGGTCATCCAAAGAAGTTCCGACATCACTCGACTCTGGTTAGCGAATAGTGATATTTAGGTGGATAAAGTATGTCTGCCTGTCTGTGTCTCTGTCCTTGTTTGGGTGCAAATTTAAAATGTAAATGTATCTGTTTTACAGCCAATTTTGTGCACATGGTAGGATAAAAGGACCATTCGAGATGCAATAAGGCGAAGTGAAAGAGAATGATGAAAAAGCCTTCTGACATAGCTTGGCCGGGATTTGAATCCAGGTGCTACAGATCTGTGGCCAACCGCACTACCAGTTAGGCCACGGAGGCACCCCTTGTATGTATCTATCTATGTATGTATGTATGTATTTATGTATCTATGTCATTTTAGGGCTTTATTTCAAGCTGTAATGTAAAGAAGTGCTCATCACATGCACCATTATTTATAGTGATATATTCATAACGTGCAGATAATGTTTTAGTTTGGTCGAAACCTACACCAAATAGTGCTAACATTATAATTACTGGCAGTACTAGAATTGGTGCATGACAACGTGCTCACAATAATACTATTTCTACGGAATAAATGTGCTTTGTTTTTTTATAGTGAATCCAATGACCAGGATATGTGCATGCCTAAATATCAGCTACAGTAGTCTATGTGCACATATTGAATATATAACCAACGTTATATTGTACCAATACATACCTTTATTTGACACTTAATGGAAAATAAACATATGTTATTTTCATATAGTAATAGTTGTTTGTTCATTAACGTACGCAAACAGGCCAATCATCATAAATTTCAATATCGTTTTATCATAATTTGAAAGCAACACAATTTGTACGGAGCTTGGTTTGAAGTGGTTTTGCAGGACTACCGAATATCTACTTACTTCCATCACAAACTCCTGTACCACAGATTGTATTCTCGTCACCGATTCCATCACAATAGCTCCCGTTGTTTTGTTGTCCGACACACTGTCTCGTCCTGAGTCTGGTACCACCATCACATGTAGCGCTACAAACGGACCAAGCGCTCCATTCGGTCCATGTACCATCCACATCACAACCTACAGAGGTAGCCCTTACGATATATATATATATATATATATATATATATATATAATATAATGTATATATAGTAATATTTAAACCGACCTAGTATGTATACTTAAGACAATTTTCGGAATCGTTTTCATTTTCAAAATGTGACAATTCACATTTTAAAAGTTTGTTTTTATATATAATTATGTTTAAATATTTAAATAAATAGGTGACGTTTGAACAGTAGCAGGATACAACCTTAGTTAGATAGAGAGACACATGACAAAAGTGTATTTAATATTCTGTTTAGTTCAATGCAACAGACCGTGGACCTGTTTTTCCCTTGGAGATATTTTCCATATAGGAATGGGAGGATATATATATATATATATATATATATATATATATATATATATATAAAACGTAGTTGGAATTCGGAGAATATTCTGTAATGAAACAATGTGCCATACATAAATAGAAGGGGGAATATACCCTCTTATTGCTTTATGTCGAGACACTTAATCCAGGGAATTTTATGGGTTATATCCGTTGGAAGGTATGTTGTATTATAATATTGCCGACAGTAATTATTTTTTATGCTAAACCTGCAAAACCTCACCAAGGTGACCTTTTAACGACTTTTTGAGGAGTGTTGCTTATCCAAGAAAACTAAACTGGTATAAATCCTTGTATAACAGGAAAACATATTTTATAGCAATAAAAATACTTTATTATTACATTAACTCTAAAATAACGGTTTTCTTGCCGGCTCTCATTGTCATCTAGCGAGAAAGGGCGATAATATTTATTTAAAAAAAATTATTGTCGTTCTAGAGATCTTTCTTCGTAAATGCTGAATAACATTTTTATATCTGACAATATGGCATTAGTTTTTAATACGAACTAAGTAAGTGGGCTGTTACTATTTTTACCAGTAAAACTGGAATAACAACAAAGTTATTGTTGGTGATTAGCAACACCGGCATGTCAAAATATTTATATTTCTGGTTCAGGGATAATCGATGTATAAATTAATACATGTGATTGTACTGTAATGAAAATCAAATAGCATATATTGAATACCAAAAAATGTGCACAAGTCTAGTTTCAGTTTGTGTTATTTATGGGACAATAAAACCACCAAATATTAGAATAATGATTAATATGCCCAAGTTTATCATAATAGACTTACTTATAGTTTGGGGAGATGGGTTCTCTCATTATTAACAAGACAGTGTATAATCTGCCATTAGAATAATGAACATTATTTATTTTCATATGTCCATATATGTCTCCAGAAAGGCAGACACTTAGAGACGTATAGTTTATAATAAGTATTTTTTTGGTGATACTTTCTGTTTAGAGATATGTGTATTGTTTATTTCTTGTCGGTTTGTCTATAATAATAGTATTGTCCAGTATAGTCCAAGGTTTTGTATTCAAGTCTGCAAAATCAGTAAAGTATATTACGTCACCATACAGGTGGTGATTCATGTTTAACAGCCACTTTTGTGCACATGGTAGGCTGAATGGGCCGAGCGACCTCCAAAGGTAATGAGGTGAAGTCAAAGATGAAGTACCCTTCAAATATGCCCACGCCGAGATTCGAACTCAGGTGGTAGTGATCTGTGGCCCAACGCGCTACCAGTTAGACCACGGAGGTGCCCAGGTCACCATACAGTTTTACAAACAATTTGTTTTGTTGTCGATATTTCGCTTCCAGTTGTACTTTATATGCTTATATTTTAATAAAATAGTTGAACAAAATAATTCCCTATTGTTTACTTACTCCGTCACTCGTTACTTACTTACATCGCCCAAACCGAGAAATGGATCAATTACTATAAATAGCTGACATATACACACCTGAATGTATAGGTGTGAAGCATGCTTCGATTTGTTGACTTGGCCCAGAACATGTATTCGTTACAATGGGCTCAGTATCTGGCATTATGGCCACACATTGACGGGTCCTAGTCCAGTTGCCATCTCCGCAGTAACTGCTGCACTCAGACCACGATAACCAGTCCTGCCAGACGACTGTTACGGGACAGGGTTCAGACGTCCCATTGCAAGCAGCTGTCTCCACGAAGCCAGGATCTCCCGTACAGTTCGATCCGTCACCTATGATTCCCTGACAGGACCTAGTCCTGGTCATGACGCCCGTACCACAGGCGACATCACAGCTGGACCACGGATTCCAAGCGGTCCATTCGCCATCTCTGTTACATATCGGCTGTAGTACACACGGCTCGTTCTCCACCCAATCACCCGTACAGTTGGCGCCGTCGCCGAGCAGGCCTTCACACGTTCGGGATCTCGAGCGTGTGCCGTTCTCGCAGGTGGTGCTGCAGTTCGTCCATTCCGTCCAGTTCGACCAGACACCGTCGACATCGCACAATGGCATAGTATCCGATACGCAGATCATATACTCTACCGGATCACCTGAGAACATCAACTATACATGTACCAATAGGTCTATATCAGCACAAAACAATAACGACCGATAAGAACATATAATAACTTTAGACTCGACACTAACATCTTTCTCTGGCATCCAAATATGATCTTTCCTTTATTGTGGTTCATGGTGGTTAAAGGTGATGGAATACAAAAAGTGGAAGGATCCCGGTTCAAATCTACCAACAGATTACTGAATTCACGGATGTCCATTGATTGACCCAGTTATAAGTTGGCTGTACTTGTTATTTAGCTGGTTTACTGTAGCCTATACACTAGTCATACTCCGGACGTATATAGCCGAGAAGAAATAAATACAGACATGAGTCAGATTCGAACATAGATACTGGAGATTTGCAGCTTTAACCGATCCATTATCGTAAAGCCCTAACTCGCCCATATGTCAGTATAAGGTAAATGGGTTACTATCTGGATTAAGCAAATATCAGTGGCTGCAACCACAATATGCCCCGCTGGTAGTTGATGAATGTACTGGATTAAACTGTCTATGCCAAGACACTAAGTGTAGTCAAGTAAATCCCAAACTTTAAGAGGCGCGCATTAACTATAAAGTTGGTGATAGAACATTTGATATTTTTACAAGCAAGTCATTTTACCATAAACTTATTCTTCAATAGGCTTAGAATATGATATAGCACTAATAAGTGTTTCATTTCTTCTCTAGGTGTATTTGTACTGAAAAGCTATATAGTCAATGAAATATTAACAACGTTAGAAAATATATGACAATCTTCGGAAAACTTTCTGAAGATAACTAAATCTAACATCTTATATATATATATATATATATATATATATATATATATATTATTGTATTCATTAAGATAGACATGAAGCCTGCATAGAAAACTATAGAATAACGCCATTCTATTCGAATAAAGCAGTTCTATTGGAATAAAGCGCACTTAAGTCAAGTGAAAGTCCAGATAAACCAAAGATCCTATATATATATACTATATATATATATATATATATATATATATATATATATATATATATATATGTGTTGTTATATATATATATATATATATATATATATATATATATGTGTGTGTGTGTGTTGATAGTATATATTATATATATATATATATATATATATATATTATTGTTTACTATAGCTCCACTCACTCACTCACTCACTCACTCACTCACTCACTCACTCACTCACTCACTCACTCACTCACTCAACCAAACAAACAAATCAATCAATCAATCAAATCAATTAATCAGTCAATCAAACAATCAAGAACATCTATTATTCTGTTATCATACCTAGACATGGTTGTATCACTGACCAAGAGCCATTACTCAAACACTCAGTTGTATAAGATGTATTATGATCAGGTAAGCCGTGCCCTGACAGACATGTTATTGTCTTGACGCAGTCACCTTCGGCTCTTAATATGGGAGTTGTCGTGTTTATCAGGATTACCGGCTTACAAGGAAATTCTAAAAATAAATCCAATAAATAGCTCAAACATGATAGATAGGTTCGGAAACCACTCCTAACAGGTTAATTCAAGATTACATGTTCTTACGTTATGATAAGAACTATATATTTCTAAAGAAGTTTTGGAATCCATTACAAGAAACGAGATGAAGATGCCATCACATTAAATACTTCATCATGATTTAGATTATCACCCATTGCTAAACGTGCCGCATCAATTTGAGTAAGTTCGTCTATTTCCTGTGACCAGAATCCTACCTTGGAAATAATAGACGTCTACTTGGGAGCGTGTCACTATCTCCAAATAGTTGATCTTATATTTGGGATCCCAGTCCAGCTGTTGATAGTGGAGGCGGGAGGACAGCCGCGGCCTCTCGCCTGTACCAAATTCTAGCACTTTGTCCTTCCACGACATCCAGTAATCCCGAACAGAGTTACAGACGACACTGTGTGGTATGACCATCGTCTGCGTGTGAGCGGCGTAGCCATTATTCCAAATCCTAAAATTAAAATCAGCGTTTTAGTTGTTGTTGTCATGTCATCAATCTGATTTATTTATTTATTAGCCCGGAACAAGATCTGTTGCTCTAAACGATTTGCATCTAGTTAGAACTAAGGACTTCACAAAAAACAGTTTACGTTTTATCCCCGACCCCGGTATAGACCAGAAGAATACAGCACCGTCATCAGTTGCCCGGGGGAGTATATTGCTTCTTGCTACTACTTACAAGCATATAATCCATAACATTGCATAAACGTATAATTTATGGTACTGATTTTATGGCAAAGTCAACCGGAAACGTGTATGTCAAAGATTAGCAGCCGGTTGCTAAAATCGCGCCGAGAACCTCTCAGCTTCTGGTCGACCATCGTTGCAACTAAACCACTACAATCCACTACCCACAACCGCCACCGTTCTATCGTCACATTCAACAACACTACCATCGTGTACTCTTATATAGTAATCAGTCGTCTATAGAAACTATATTCTATACACGAAGTTGGGGGGGGGGGCGCCTCCATGGTCTAATTGGTAGCGCGCTGGACCACAGAACCAACCGAATTCGAATGTCGCGGCTTGAGGGTGTTTTTGTCTCATTACTTTAGGTCCTGGCCATTTGCCTACCATGATAAGTGTAAAACATGCAAATCCACTAATAATAATAATAATAATAATGATTTTATAAACCCCGCACAGGAGATTCAATGACGTTCTGTACTAAGTAATTGTAATTATAAAATACCCCAAATAATTCTACATATAATGATTTTTCCGAAACTCAAACCCTAAACTCCTTTGTCTAGAAGGTGATCTGACCGACGACATCAGTCCACCGATTGTTTATATCTAACAATTAGAACTCCATCTTGGTTGGACACAGAATGTAAAATACGTTTCTCGGTTCTTTAGGAGGTACGAGTCTTTTTAATCGAATCAGGTAAAGGGATTACGCCAACAAAAGTAATTCACTAGCATTTCACATGCCGAATTTTTATATTAAACATAATCTAACAATCAAGACATGACACAGTTTACGATGAGATCAACTAACAACTCGTCAAATACCTTCGAATAAGATTAGAAATAATAATAATAACAAATTATTATTATTATTATTATTATTGTTATTACTATAGACCTATTAGCATCGACGAACAAACTGTTAAACATTAAACAAAACAAAAAACATAAATAATACTAGATGATTGCGTGTACTAATTAAGTAAATAGGTTAGCAGTATTTGACAAGTTAGTTTATTTAAAGCGTACTATCAAATTAACTAACATCCTGAAAATTTGGAAGTACGTTATAATTATGTCAGCAATCGGTAATACTATATACCTGAAATAGACCAGTGTATTGCTCTGACTACCGAATGTGACCGATATGGCTCGGCTAATTTTGTTGGCATCCTCATAAACGGTGACGTCAACTTCCGGTGATCTTATACAAGACGATCTCGACAATGAGAACGTTATCCAATCAGTCCACTGAAGGTTAAGGTCGTATTGGCTAACACTGAACGGTGAATGTTTGTAGGAGCAACCTGCAATAATTGATAGGATCTGTTTACACTCTGGCCAGCATCAGAAGAACAGAATTGTAATGAATGTTACATCGAGACGGGAATTAGCTACACACCTGCGTTGGCGTAGACAGCAAAAATTGAATTTGATGAGCCTGAAATATTAAACATTAGAATAAGATAGCCCGTTGTTGTGGCATGTTTGTTAGCGGAGAAAGCCAAAACGTAAACCAATGACTTCCGGCTAAAACAACACCTCCCACACACACTAGTACTACCCCAACTACTAATATAATTACTAATATTATTACTAAGTCTGTTCCTGCACTATTATCAATACTCTTATCAGTATTTCTATTATCACTGTTACCAATATATAACACCTGTTGAAATTATTATTATTCACGTAGCCGTCCCCACTAGTGTTATTATTACTATCATTATTGTTAATATAATTACTGCTACTATTGCTACTACTGCTACTACTATTGCTACTGCTACTCCAACATCTACGCCAGTTATAATATTTGTCTATTAACCTACCAGAAGTTAGTTTGTTTATAGCCTCAGAGAATGATGATGGAGATGGATGAAGGTTGTGTGATACGATATCTGTAATATGAAGTATATCTTTTGACGATCTGTACTTCATATCTAATGTTATATAACGTATCCTGCCTAAATCATCTGTTGTCGTTAATAATATCTGTTATAACAAAGTGAAAACGACCCTAAAATATGAGAAGGCTCTTCTCTTACTCTTATGTTGGTATTTAGTTGTCCGACAGAAAGAGCCATGCTAATAAACTTAAAAACACGAAAACTACATGTACCAGAGTGGTCGAATACGAATCTATCCGAAACAGACATACACATAGATACACGTACGTCAACAAACTGGCTCAGGTATACGCAGTACCAAGCTCATATAAATAGTTATCATCAGGGTTCCCCTTTCTCTCTCTCACACACACACACACATACACACACACACACACACACATGCGCGCACACACATATACACACACAAACACACACATCACACACCTTATACAGACTATGAGCTGTTACATATCTGTAGGTCTGTAGATCCGTGATACCAAGTGTTTGTATATCGAGAGGATAAATGACAGGAGCTTCTATAATATTGGACCCTAAACTTAAACTGGATAATGACGTCATGTTGCTCGCGCGTGAGATGTCAGTAGTGGCATATATCAGATCCCATAAAGGTATATTAGCTATATATATATATATATATATATATATATATATATATATATATATATTTATATAAAATGTATGTATGTATGTATGTATATATGTATGTAGATTTAAATATCGAATCATACATTATATTCAATTAAATAAAAATAGATACTCACCAGGATCACATACTCTAATAGCAGATGAAACACTCGTATAGTAGTCTTGATACATAGAGGGAATAGATACTGGTTCATAGGTGGCGTTAAATAATTGACACTGGCCTGTATAACCCGAATACGTGTATCCAGTACACCAATCATTAGTGCCGCAAATCTAAAACGTCATATATATATATATATATATATATATATATATATAATAAAGCCAAAAAAAGCCAAATTTGCCAAATTCTTCCAATTGTATCGCTAAATATTTACGTTGTTATCTGATGAACAATTGGTCTATACAAAATAACATTTTGAAGCAACTTTTAAATTTAAGCTACGGAAGGCACGTCGCAAGTTAAATTCATGACCCGAAAAAAAAGGACATTGATTCACTTCAATGTCTTCTGGATGAACGTGATAGATATTACCTGCTATGTTATAAAAAGACACAATTCTGATGAACTAAGCACACTTCATTGAAAATAGACTATTATAATATAGTTATTAGTCATTTTTATATCACGATGTACTACAGTTATCTAAAGAGGTCCATGTAATAAACGATGTCGCTTTATTCTACGATCATAAAGAATGTTGTGTAGTAGAAAGGTCATTATTACTTGATATCACTTTTATACTTGCTCCTGATGAGCGTAATAAGCTAGATGCCACAGAGAAAGTACCGTCCATACACCAAGTCTGACAAGATGACAGGCGGCGAAGATGTTATCTGGTTGCAAACACTAGGACGCGTTCATCTGCTTCAGGTCCATTGTCATAATGAAGGAAATTGGTTGGATTCTCGCCGAGTGTTTGAGCCCATTGGTTGTCAATAACTACTGTTTGTAGCGTTTGTGGGTCTTTGGGTCGGTGTGATGCAGTACACTTTTGATACTGTCTGCACCTGTTAGTCTGGCTTTCACCTTATCTGGAGCTGCAGCAATGGCAAAGGTTAGTATCTGGTTTGGTTTGCCATTGGAAGAAGATGCCTGCCGTTTCATTTGATGTCTGTATTTCTCAACTTCAACAGCCATGTGGTCAGCAACGTGGCAGAATATAAGTCTCCGGTTGTTTGTAAAATCGCATTACAAGAACCTGCAACTCGTATGACACATTTCCATTTCATCTCATTCTTGGATTTGCCTGCAGATTTGACTATATACATAAAGCCATCTAGACATAGCTTTTTACCACCTCTTAGTGTTGATGATTTCCATGGTTGTACATACAGTAGAAGCTGACTACATTAATAGCAATTAGCTTATTGTTTCTGACTTGGTATTTATATGTATGTATACACTACAAATGATCAACAAAATGATCAAATGTTATGCTTTGATGTGGCTTCTGTATTTAACTGAAGTTTATTGCTGCATGGCTTCTCACGTGGTTTAAATTGTATATGGTTTGAGATCGTGATTGTGTATTTTATTGTATGTCTCTTCAATACTATTGTGCGGGTTACTATATTCATCTCCTAACTGGAGGTTTTATTAATAAAATAACAAATTTAAAAAAACGTCCTAGGCCAAAACGTCCTACGCTAAAACGTCCAAGCTAAATGTCCGTTGGCCAAAACGTCCTAGATTCTGCACAAACTGGTCAGTTCCCTTAAGACAGACAAAGACTCTGCAATTGATCAGTATCGTTGTAGTAGACGATTCAGTCATTTTGTGGCTTAGACTATTATCCGATAAAATATAAACAGACTCCATAACAATTATTTTAGATTGCCAATTGCTCCATGTACCCCTCCGCCCACGTAAAATTACAGACGAATAAACAGACAAATACATGTACACACATATACGATTATATATATATATATATATATATATATATATATATATATCAATTCACCATACCTGTGTACACTTAGTTTCTTGCCAGACTGTATCCGCAACTGTGTAAGTAGTTGTTGGTGTATAGGAGAGCTGTCTGTGGTCATAGGTCAGGTAGGAGAGCTCATTATCAAGACAAACTAAAATACAAACAATTAGCTCATTCAATAAATGTCAATAGACAAATTTATCGGTTGCGCATAAAATCTGGCGCAAATATTGACTAGTTCGTGTATTATACTGGTTTGTTTTTTCTGAACTATATATATATATATATATATATATATATATAAACATATGTGTGCATGTATGTATGCATGTATGTATGTATATACCTTATGAAGATTCTTACCTGGACGTTTACATATGAAGGCATTATTGGTGGTACAATCTACTTCCTGTATGTTTATAGTGCTAGCACTCAGCGAGAGCGCTACACAGTGAACACTATAATTATCGGAAGCTAACACATCAGACACATGGAGATTTAATGCACTTAGATTGCTGTTGCTCCAATATCCAGAAAGTTTGCTGAACTGAATCAGTGTCCGTGTCACATCGAGATGCATAGACCACTCCGGATTGTATGGACTGACACAGATAGGTCATGGTGGAACATAAAGTACAAAATAAGTATTTATACTGTTATTGATTTGGTTTATTTCAATACAATTTAGTATAATATTCTTGGTGTAAGAAGACCATTTATTTTTGCTTTGTTGTACTCACACCATCAAAGAATTTATCACATATTCCATTTCGGTAATGTCATTAATACCAAGCAAGTGAGAAGAATATGATTGACATACGGCTTCCGCATCATCTACGGGGAGTGGGTCTGATCGATAATTATATTCATCACCTTTGTTACCTGTCCATTGTATATCTGAAACAAAAACGAACATGGACAAACTACAACTCGTAAACTTCGTGTTCATAAATATGACTTTTCCCCTGGTCTCTCTACCAGCTGAGTTCTTATCTCAGCGTGGACATATTTGAAGAGTGTTTCATCTCTGACCTCTCGGCCCATTAACCCAAAATATGTGCACAAAAGTGGCCGTAAAACATCAATCATCGTCAACCAATCATCCCCTGGTCTCTTTTTGTGTGTGTGTGTGTGTGTGTGTGTGTGTGTTATTCCCCATTGAGTGACATATCTTACCATTACAGTTAGATTGAGGAGTCCAGCCATTGGCTTTGCACGTCTGACTTATTGTTAAGGTCGGCTTGGTGTAACACTTTCCTATAATTTTATTATTTGTTGAGGCACACATATCTTGTAAAGTGGAGTTTGCTACAGACAAAGCGCTGCAGCTTGTCGAGATTTCCTGACCTGAAATATGTTTATAATATTTATAACAGGCATATTTCCGAAACTCCCTCCATACACCAGCACGCACCCAAGCACGCACACAAACTCGCTTATCTCAGGAATCTTGAGAAAGGGAAAGTGCGATGACAAGGCTGATACATTGATTAATTGATTGGTTGATTGACTGATTGGTTGATTAATTGATTTATTGAGAGAGTGAGTGAATAAAGAAGTGAGTGAGTGCATACAGACGTCAGTGATTATACAGGCACGGACCAACTATAAACACAAATATAAAATTAGGTCAGTTATCCACCATTTCTCAAAAGACGCTCACCTATATGATAATAGTAGAATGTCACATCTTTGATAATTAAATCCTTTGTGGAATCTCTTATATTCCACCATAATATTAACTTGTGGTCTCTCATCGCATACAGAAAGCCATCATAAAATGGCGTATAAGGAAGCATCGGTCCATTAAGGTAATATAGGCTACCGTCTGTCTTATTAACCATCTCAGTCTTGGAAAATGAAACATGGTAAGAGTTTTTAGAGCATTAATAGTCTAAATTAGTACCACAATAACACCCTAATGCTACTTAGTGTAGTATGCTACAAGTAGACACAGATGCGGCGTTAAACTACGTTTTACACGGCAAAATAACAACAAATTGATATTTTTTATTAATAATAAAGTTGATCGAGGTTATCGAGGTGTGTAATTGGGACGAGTTTAAAAAATTATATTAACTATGTCAAATTATCTGTTTTACAATAGATTGATCTGGTTATTAATTGCGTCATATGATGTGTTTTACAATAGATTGAACTCGTTTCTAAATCCAATATTGTTACAAATGATCAAATTCTGTTAAATCGGTCGATGATTTAGAACGTGATTTGCGAAATCGAAGGAGACTATCATACGATGATACCTGTATGTTAGGGAATTATAGGACGGTCAAGGGTTAAATGACCCCCGGAGGTAATTCACTGTTGCTATCGATTATACAAAAGTCTCACTTAAAGGGACAGTCCACACACAGAAACTATTTCTTAAATATGTAATGCTTAGAACAGTAATAAAAAATTCCACAGTATTAATAACGAAATATACCTGATATCATAGATATAAGGAAATAATCCGAATTACTCGAGGGCCGCCATTACGGCTGCACCGAAAGCCAGATTCGAAGGCGGGAAGGAGAAAACTGAAATGCATGGCCACTCTCTACACTGACGCGGGTTATAGTTTCTCTTGAGATTTAATATTTGAGACATTTTGAATGATCTTCCTGTTCTAAGGTTCCTTCTGGCTCTAACTGATATGGTTGTATATCATTCATGACGTCATTTTAATGCCGTTTAGTTCAGGAATAATTCTTTGCTCACACTAGTTTACATGCTTTTGTAGAGTTCTACAGACTTCAGGTCTACCGGATACGCTCATGTGACGTCAGCATTCAGGAGCTTCCGGTCTCTGTCAAACTTCAAAATGGTACCGCCCACAGGCCATTAAAAGTCAATTAATCAGCACTTTGAGCTGGATTATTTAATATGTGGGTGATCGTTTACACATTTTGACATTATTTAAGATATTTGTGAACATAGCTGTATTAGTCCTGAAAATTTGAAATGAAAGTGGACTATCCCTTTAATGTGAGAATGCGTAGCACATGCATTTCTGGTGTTTTATATATATATATAATTAATGAAATAAGTGTAGAGGACATTGACCTGAAATAAATCTAGACCGAGAACTCAGCCGCGTTTGATTGGGCCGCCATGATCAAACAGCGCTGACTTCCGGTTATATTACTGCCACGCCCACGGCTTATGCAATCAACGACAGAACAAGAATTCACCATGTTTAGAAACCCGATTTTAGCAGTCTGCTTTCCTTTTTTCCCCGACCGGAAGTTGGGACTTTTTTACCATCAAATCGGTGGGCGTGCACCGTCTAGTTTTCTTTTAGATCAATGTTAGAGAACTAACAGTTGGAAACTATTTCTTAGTTCATTCTATCGCCGGGACAAATCACGATAGCGAATTATAATAATATTATTCGATACATGCCGGGGTCATTTAAGGTTTGGCGGTCTGATAAGTCCCTAACACACGTATCGTTAATACACTATATTATACCTGAGCGATGATCAACGCAAGTTCTGGAGCTTGTCCAGGTAACTGTATGGTATTTGGTGACGAAGCATTAATATTTTCTATTGTCCACTTTTCAGGGAAAGCATCAACGTCTACCCACAACAGCACGCGGAGGCTTATTTTAGCGACAACGAAGTCGGATTCTGCCTCGGAGATTTCAGTTTCTAAAGAAAGGTTTAGTGTCAATAATTTGTGAAATGAACCAAATTTTGTTTCTGTTTTCTTTTGTGGATTATATCACAAACGATTATAAGTTAATTGTCCACTGAGTGCTTTAAATAATCCATAAACGCATTAGGATTTACTATTAGTAACATCTGATATAAAACTGACCTAGTCTTGATATAATTGTTACTATCCTGTTCACAATGACTGTGTCATTTGTATAGTATATAACCCCTGTTTGTTCTAAAAATGTCGAACCTGTAATATATATAAATATATATATATATATATATATATATATATAAGGATGAAAAGTAGCATGTAAGGATGAATAGTAGCATATATTTATAGTTATATAGATAAAGGTTCTCTATCGTACAATAATGAATGTAACATAGAAACGGATTGTTTTACTACAACGAAAATAAAGACGACAATTAAGCAGGTGACTTACAATTAAAATAAAACTGTTTAAGTTTATTATTTCCTAGGAGACTGTACCCGTAATAAATGCTACGACAGCCATCAATGCTGACTGTAAGATTGATTACATACCCAGACCTTGTCTGTAGTAGACACTGCCACTCGTACCCGTGATTTGTATCTGTGCCACCGTTAATTTCGGAACAACACCAAGATCGTGGCTGAACTCAACTCTAGGCAAATCTTAACCCAAAACATGATCAAGAATTAATATATAATTTGCGACAAGAATTCACGCTCGACACACACGGATATGCGCCACATCACGCACACACACGCCCATATATATATATATATATATATATATATACGTACGTGTATGTGTGTGGACAATATTACTTGGAAGACGTATGCCCATGCATAATAATAGTAGACACATCAGAAAATACATCACTACTCATCATGTTACACTGATTGACTTCGAATAAATTGGACACCAAATTGTATAGAAGAGTCATACTATCAAAAGAGTAATAATAAATTTAGTTCCGTAACAGAATATTATTGGAACAACCTGTATCAAATTAACAAGATAAAAAACAATTTGTTTCCAGATACAACTGTCTATCGAATATTTAACCTGTGATGCACGTATATTGTGAGTTCAACACCTAATCCGTTTGTCCTCTGTGACCGCAAAAAGTTTATTTAAGTTTATGTTAAGTCGTCAAACGAATTACATCAAAAGAAAATTAGCGATACTCTAAGAGTGATCAATTGTAGTTACCGTTGATCGTTATTTATTCGTATACCTACCTATCAGACCCGATATGTAGATATCTTTCCACGAAGATCTATAGTCTGGAGTTAGCGTACAGAACTGCCAGGTCTGTACCTTAACGTAGACCTTATCATGTGGACAGTGATCTGGTACACCCCTCCAAGTCCACTGGTTAGTCTCTTATAGGAATATGTTACAGATAATTATAATTAGGTGAGTCATTAGGAAACCCATAGAACAACACCATCAACAGAAAAATAGCAATAACAGTAACTACTACTACTACTAATAATAATAGTACTACCACCACTATTATTGAGTGAGTGAATGAGTGTGTGAGTTTTTTATTTAGTCTCGATGCTGGTCACACCAGGGACATGCCCATGGGGCTACTCGCTAAGAAAACATTCCATAAAACCCAAGTATCAATTATTATTATTTTTATTAGTAGTAGTAGTAATAGTAGTAGTACTAGTAGATATAGTAATATCATCAATAATAAAAATACAGATAGATACTATCTAATTCGACCATGGATAGTCCAAGAGTTTTGGTATTTGACTAAAATTCCCATAACTGTTTGTCCTCTTAAATCTGACAATGATCGACGCAAACACGACATCTACACAACAAAGGAAATATTTATTATTGAACAATGCTTGCATAGTCTGGCATAATATGGCTTTATGAGGATTCAACTATACTGGCGACAACATCTCAGCAATATCTTTAGTTTAAAAGGCCACCCATTGATCCAGATGTTTCCAAATTGGCAAATAATTAGTCCGCCATTAACTTTCGTGAACTAAAAACGAATTAAGAACAAGCAAATTAAGGGGCTCACTAAAAGCGAAAGTAGAAATGGTATTTCCTTTTCCTTTGTTAACGGCTTGAAAGCTAATGTGTATCATATTCATTGCAGGAAAAAGGTGACCTTACCGTGGCAGATTATAATAACGGTGATATAGATCATATTTAAAAGTCATGGCCATAATTCACCAATAATGAAGATATAGACGTAGTACCTTTCACTTGGTATTAACATTCGCGGTTTTCGCGGTTAAAAGATCACCGCGAATATTTTCAACGCGAATATTGGTAGAATGGGAAAACAGGATGCAATTATTCGACCGATGCTGCCGCCATGTTATAATGCTCTCTATTTCGGTATTAAGGATCGGGTCAAGTATTCGATGAAAGAAGCAAAGTGCCTGTCTAAGGAACGATAACAGACCCTTCCTATATCTGTTAGTACATCTGTTATGTTGTCCATGATAAATAATCACAATACAAACCAATTGGATGACGAGTTATAATCCATCAAATAAAGATGGCCGAGTGGAGATACTGACATCGCAGAAGTGAGACTTGTTTTTAGAAGCAGAATCACGTTCGACTGAGTTAGTGTATTTTTCAAGTGCAAAATGGAGTATACCTATAGATGTGCGTTTGACAAAGGGAGCGACTTTAAAAACAAATTCATTTGGTTGTCTATTACTACGAATGCTTCTAGTGAGAGCCGACAATAAAACAAAGAAGAGTTCCTTATTGATGTGGTTTAGCAATGATAGCATTAATGTGACGAAATTAGTGTTATTTATATAGCCCTGGCACAGAGTACGTTAAATTGGTTCATCCTGCATTCTTCGTAATCAAACAGTAACGGGCGTGACCAACGTCGTCAAACTTTCCAGGTCTTAGTATAGTATAATTAATGACCAAAAACAAAAACAAAAAAACAAATATTATGGGAAAGCCTAACAAAAAATCACAATAAACATTATTATAACCTTTATAATAACCTTTATTATAACCATTATTAGAACCATTATTATAACCATTGTTATAGCCATTAGTGTAACCGTGCACTAGCAACAACGCAAATGGCCACGACTAGTGACCACGACTAGTGACCACGACTAGTGACCATGACTAGTGCCACTAATACGATTAAACTATGACGGATTTAGTTCTATATATTAGTAATGATTGGCATAACCTACGCTGGCAAAGATATTTGGATTCACATGCGCTATTGGACGGTCGAATAAGCCATATATCTGTATCTGTATAATAGATGGACAGCTCACACATAGCGGCTGATGTGAATGTAGAATAGGTTCCTTCAAACACCAGAGTATCCTTCGTTATCGTTGGACTCGTAGAGACGAGTGCGCGGAGGTAGACAGGAAGACTGGGTCTGAAATGTTGACAGTTTATTTACTGAAATGAGATTAATACTCTCTATTATTAATATCGTAATCCAGGTTTAAATCAGTAAAATATTTCATATTAATACTGCTGCTACTGACGACGACGATGATGATGATGATGATGATGATGATGATGACAACGACGACGAGGATAATAATAATAATAATATACACCGGATTTATTAACAAAATATACCCGAGGGCGTTCGTCACTGAAAACATTAAGAAATATACTGTATCTCAGATAACACATAACATTTCAATATCAATACACAGATAGTGAGTATTACAGGGGGGGGGGGTGAAATAAATCAGAGATAGGCTCACTTAAAGAAATTAATTTTAATAAACGTATTGAATAGTTCCCTTTCTCGCCACAAGTTCGATGCGGTCAAGTAATTTAGTCCACACACTGGGAAGGGATACCTGGGAAATATGTTACCAAAACCTGTTTTATGGTGAAATGAGAGTGAAATCGGGATCATGGTAGATGCACAATATCACCGAGATCTACTGATCCTGTGGCTCGCAGAACTTTAAAATAACGAACCGATAAGGTATGGACGGGGATCTAGCACAACCTGGTAGCACAACATGTGTTCTACGTTACTATTTGTGAGTGGGTGTCACCAATCGTAGAACATATTTTCGCCTTTCTACCGGAAATATGTCAATATATTGTCAGTGAGTGATCAGTGTTTATTTAGTTTCGGAGTTTGTCACACACGCCGGACTTATAATCATGGGCCACCTCCATTGGAAAAAGTGCGATTGAGATTCGAACCGTAGCCTGGAAGTTGGTGTCGCTGTGCTCTAGCCACTGCAGTATCAGAGTCCTATTTACGAAAGACTGGGGATATTATAGTTAATGAGGCATATCTATAGTTCAACTGAGAAATGACGTGGATTTTGTTTCATATGATAAATACTGGATTTAAATAATCTTGTATTACATTTGATATTGGAGTTCACGATTGAGAATACTTACCGGTTATATGTTGTTTTTGAAACAATATCAGGTACACTTCCCAAGTTGAATTCCAACCAACCGGAGTCATAGTCCGGCATCTGGAGCAAATTGGTTGACGCTGAGGAAGTAACAAATTAATTACAAATAAGGGTATGCCTGTTAATTCCCGTACATGGGACACCGTTGTTCTAATCAAAGTTTGTGATATGTTGGCATGCTATGATAAACAAAATTATATGTTGGCTGCGTACGATGAAGGCATGATTCTGGCGTATAGGCTTACATATTAATATGTGAGTTACTTTTCTTGTTTGATGATCCGAAGATAACGTAAATAAACCGACGCTTCTCGTGTCATCTCTCCACCATAACAACACTAGGTTATTTACAATGGACTTTATGCGACAAACGAACCCAACTCAACCGGTCCCATTTATTACGCCGTACTTCCGGACGATTGTTCACTTACTTCGATTGTCAAAAACTTCCAGCTGACAAAGAGACAAAGAATCCTGACCGACGATTCTCAGCAACACGACGTAGCGCCCGTAGAGCTCCCCGGCACACTGGATCGTTCTCGTCTCCCAAGCGGCGAATCCGCGATCGATCCGAGCGCAGATGCCGAAGGCGCCGATATCCGCTCTCCACGCGTAGTAAAATACCTCGGCCGAGATCGTGCTCGGTAATACGGCGACATAGACACCGACCAGATTATCTGGAAAGAGAGTGACGTTAACGCCAAATACGCTTGGCCGGTTTCTCAAACAAACAAAGTCGCAACTCGAGCTTTCGTTACACGACGCGCGGAGACGACGCCAAAGGCAAAGCATTTCTCGCCGGGATCATTGATTCGCGGTTCATCTCGGATACTCATCGTTTTGTCTAGCCGGAGATGGGCCCAGTGTCACATATCGGATTGTGTAAAATGATATTTAAGTAAGAGAAGGGTAGAATTATCTGGAACGGGGACCAATTATAAACCTCTCCGCGCCATAAGTTAAGTAGCGGTAATATCTGTTGGTCGTGTATCGTGTATTTGCGCTTCCTTCGCGTGACGACAATTAAACTAACCGTAACCGCCGTAACTCGTAATCGCCACTACACTGATGGCCATGTCCTGTCCTAGATCCACGTACAAGGCCGGATTACTCTGGATAGGGCCCCTCTGAAACAGGGCTCAGAACGGACTCCGTCGGTGACGCGATCGGTTTCCTTGCTGAAGTACAACCATCTGTGTCTGTACCAAGCTGGCTTCTTACGTGATACCACAACTGAAATAATTATTAAAACGGATCGGGAATAATCCCAAGTCATCGACCAAGAAACCTTTAAGTCGGCGTACAGACAGTTACTAGTTGTTGCTATACGGGGAAGGTTATTTTCTAATTAGGCAGTTTGTTTCGGTTATAAAACCCTAAATTAACAAATATATACGATCTTAGGGAGAAGACGTATTTGTTCGTTTGCTTAGAATGAAAGTAATACCCCCCCCTCCATTAAAAAAACTCCACCAAAACATCGCGTGTTTACGTTTGGCTCGTATAATCACAACAGTTAATGGCATTTTTGAAGGGCTGATTTAGTAATTGATATCTTTATTTAGATTCGATCTTACACAAACAGCGGCTCCCCTTTGTTATAAGCACATCTTTATTGTGTACAGACCGAGATCGGTTTTGCTTACCTGAGGATGCCTTGATCCTGAAACGGCAGATTTCGATCTTGATGACGTCATCGAGAACGTCGAGCACCAGAAAGCGCCCCGATGCGGGCGACGTACAGTTGTAGTAATGGTTTATTAGCGTATCGAGTCTGCGCGTTTCTTGGACGCTGATACAAAGTGTGGCGTTCGGCGGTAGCTCGCCAGCCTCGTTCGGTTTGTCGTTCGTGATGTAGACATCAAATTTGGACCAGCTGTCTGGATGGTTAAAACATATTTAAATCAATCGGGAAAGAAATACGAGCATTTATTAACACATTAACAGTACGTGTACATCCGGATGACTGGCTGTGGATGGGATGCATAGAAAGAAATTTCTTCACACATTATAAAGTTTTCACGTATTATGTATTAAATATCGGCTTAGTGACATGCATAAATTACAGACGAATTCGGTATGCCAGTAATATGTTTTCAAACAATATCTACGATAAAGTTATCACATTAGTGGCGCGTTTCTTGTCCATAACTCCAGTCCTGTGCTGGTGTCGCACGAAATGTTAGACGTAATTAAATGGAGCGAAACAATCACAAGCCACAGCAAAGTACCAAATCGGTGAAACTAAATATTATCGAAGAACAGAAACGTAACATATAGAATATTGTTAGTACACAGCAGTTAATTAGTTAAATGGCTAACGCTTAAATATAACGAATCAAGCAAAACGAACACCGTTAGCAGAAGTTGTTTGTATTAGTTCATAATCAGATGAGATAGGAAACAAGTTATCAAACAAACGAAAATAATCGACGTCTTTGACAGAAATATGTTAAATGTCCAAAAGCAGCGTCTCGGTGAAGCGTCATATTCTTTATCAAGTCAGCCAGAACCCCCCCCCCATAAACTATTAAAACACAATAACAGACAATTACTTTAAGTATTCTTCGCTTTAGTATGGCCATTGGAGGGTGCGTTGACATTTTGTTGTCAACACGATGCGGTGTTGGACGGTGAAAAACAACAAATATGGCTGCCATAAAACATCCAGTCAGATATTTGGCTGCCCGCCGCAGATGGGGCGTTTTACAACTTCCGGCAATATCAAGCATCAGCGTTATAAATCCAGATGACTACGGCCACGAAGTGGAAATCTTTATGGTGACGTCCAAATGACGGATAGAGTTATATTTACAGAATATTAACAGTCGATGATGGGGATAAAGTTATATACAGATACAAATGGCCTAATCAGCTGTATGTGCTAACAGGTGAATCACGAGGGATAATGTTTTTGTTTAGTCTAGACAATGGTCATCAAACCTAATCTATATGGTCGTGGGAACGACTCCATATAGAACACGCCTCACTTAAACATGTAACACGGGTATTGAAACTCGAGATTTAATAGCACAGCGCTCTCATCATTGTGCTACGGGGGGCGTGCTATGAACCAGGCCTGTTTCAACCAGGACTAATGTCTACCTACGAAGCAATGTGATTACTATAATATAATTATTTTAGCTAGATGTTAGTAAACATATGTTAGTTGTGTTAGTCAGAGGCATAAGACACGTATAAAAGCTATCCCGACATTATAACAAAACAAGAAAAAGTTTACTTCATGTGCTCAATATACCATAGATGTATCTACTGACCATCTGGGGATACTCTGAAAAGAGGTTTGCAAGTAATGGATATTATATGAATATCAAGAAACACACCCTTTTCATTTATGTACAATTAAATGGTGTTAAGCTTAAATATATGTAGCTTCACAGTATCTACATGAAGTAGCCTATTATACAATTCTTTGAAACTGGAAAATAATTCATAGTATGTAAAGGCGCTCGGGCGCACACACATACACATACACAAATAAACACGTAAACACACACATATGCGCACACACACAATCAAACATACACGCCCCCTCTCCCCGCGCGCACGCGCGCGCACACACACACACACATATATATATATATATATATAAGAGAGAGAGAGAGAGAGAGAGAGTGAGTGAGTGAGTGAGTGAGTGAGTGAGCGAGCGAGCGAGTGAGTGAGTGAGTGAGTGAGTGAGTGAGTGATTCTTACAAGATCATCAACCATAAACTGACAATAAACTAAACCAGATACATTACCACCATTTAATCCGACGTAGAAGTTAAATTCGGTTATCAACTTCTCTTTAGACAGTTCTATCACCATCTCTGGCATAGTTGGATGTACATACAGGAACTTGCATGTGACAGTACTAGTGTCGGTAATGTATTTTAGATCGTCCTGCAGCATGGCGTACCTTCCCTCCTCCTTATATAAAGCTATGTTGCCAGCTACCTTGTTGTCTGTTTAGGTGGAATATTTATTATTATTATTATTATTATTATTATTATTATTATTTAAGTGTTTGTTAATCATTTTGCTTGCCTTATTAGTCTGAATCTGTGACTATAGAATTAGTTCAGAATTCACACGATTCTGTTCCTTTATTTGCATCTGTTTGTTTTTTGTGTTTTTTTATTGTTAAATTAGGCGACACCCGATACCTCACATTGATCCCCTTTCCACATAAGCACACCCACGCACGTACGCACGCAAGTACACATGCATGAACGGACTCACACACAGACACACACACAGACCCACACACACAGATATCACCACCATCACCAGCATCATCACCCCCAGCATCACCCCCATCTACCACAACCAGCTTAGCCCCAGACCGCTGAATCAATGAATACACGGAAGTGATATTCCGTTGTCCATTTTACCTTGACACTGAAGGACATCGACACGTAGACATGGATATCCCAGCCATTGTACAGGGATCAACTTAAATACTTCGGCAAACAAAGCATCCGTAAAATAAGATACTGTGTAGTTATTGGCCACGTCGTTAGGTGCTCCATTCAAGTCCTTTTTAACACGATAATGAAATGTATTAAATGTCAGCAAGTTCTTTGAAACAGCTCAACACACGCACGCACGCACGCACACGCACACACTCACATCCCTAGAGAGGTAGACAGATAAATAGAGATAGAAAGCTCGATAGTTAGCTTACTAACTAGCTAACTAGCTATCTAACTAGCTATATATATATATATATATATATATATATATAGAGAGAGAGAGAGAGAGATCAATACCCAGTGAGAAAACAGGCAAATTTAAAGAACTATTTAAATATCAATATTTTACAAATAAATCAATCACCTGATAGAAATTATTCTGTGATAGCTCGTAGTAGATACGAGTCCACTCATTCATGTCCGCACGATCCTTGTAATAAAGCCTATACTTTGTCACGGCGTTGCTTGACCCCAGTTTGACCTCACACGTTTGTAACGCTATGGCGTGGACCAATGCCCTTCTCGGTAGATGGATCTGAAAATATTTATAAATTTATCTGTACCAGCCAAATATTCATAGGCCAGTTTTATTTTATTAGGTTTCGATGGCGAAATCACCATATTCATTTATGGTATTCAGTAAAATGACCAATAGGCCAAATTACCCGGTATTGGGGTAAGATTTTATCACTTACTTGACCCGTGTATTGATTTATGTTATAACGGGAAGTAACAATATGCTACGTGGTTATATTATATTCTATCAAATAACTAAGCTGAGTGTGTCACTGAGCGTGTCACACCTCTAGGTACGGGGCGGAGTCTGTTGTTTCTGGACACCATCCCCCCCTCTGGATATCCGGAATGTTCGGCGTATTGAAGAATGCATAGCTTAAGCTATCCTCGCTTCCGGAACGCACCGATGATGCAACAAATACGTCACTGGCCGGAAATCCACGTATTAGACTTGAACAACGCGGGCCGGTTGTCACGTACCCTGGCAAACCTTCAAAACAATAACTTCTCAATTGGTTATCTTATCAGAAGAAAGTTATAAAATCGTGACGAAATAAAGAAAACGGACGCTAATTATATTTACCTCCAGGATGACTACACCACACTGTATATCCGCCATCATTGAACAGACACAGGTTACCTTCCGAAGAAAAGGCCACTTCAATTAGATTATTTCCCTGGTACAGGTAAAGTAGCGCAGAACTGGCTTCAACTAGAGCCAGATATGAACTGGCATTAAACAATAGGGTGGCACCGGTGGCATCGAAAACTACCTGCAACAGTCGCCAAAATAAATATATGTCTTTGGTGAGGGATTCGGAGCAACATAATTGCTACATAAGACCCCCCCCCCCATTTACTCATTCCGTTGACTGAAAGTATATCTTATTAACAACAATTAAATAAAGCCCAGTTTTATCGGCGTTTAGTTGCTATTGATTGTGTACCGTATCGATATTTAATACCTTCTTCTCGTTCTTATTGGATACTTCTAAACCAGTAGATGTCATACGAGCATAAGCTAATCCATCCTCAGTACACAACAAATCTCCTTCCGTTAGATAATCTCCCAGCAGCAATTTGTGTCTGATGCATATATCTGTAAAATGTTTCGTGTTTGTTATAGTTTTATCAAGAGAGTTGTCTTGTTATCAATATTAAAGAAACTACTACTACTACTACTACTACTACTACTACTACTACTATTACTACTACTACTACTACTACTATTACTACTACTACTTTTACTACCACGACTACTACTACTACTACTACTACTGTTACTACTACTACTACTATTACTACTACTATTACTACTACTACTACTATTACTACTACTACTTTTACTACCACGACTACTACTACTACTACTACTACTACTACTACTACTGTTACTACTACTACTACTACTATTATACTACTATACTACTACTACTACTATTACTACTACTACTACTATTACTACTACTATTACTACTACTACTACTATTACTACTACTACTTTTACTACCACGACGACTACTACTACTACTACTGTTACTACTACTACTACTACTATTACTACTACTATTACTACTAAAACTATCACAACCACCAACTCCACCACTGCCGCCAAATACACCAGTAGTAGTAGTAACCATAGTAAGAGTACTAGGAGTAGTACTTCGACTTATCCAATAACTATTACTAGTTATTCAAGGCGATAATAGTTTAGTTTAGTTGTTGTTATATTTTTAGCAGTTCGTAGAACATAAACACTACACAGAAGACCAGGATTAGGAGTGAAAACTTCTAACAATCTATTTACATACTTGGTGCACATCCGGTGATGACTATATCGACACAAACAGTGCCATTCCACGTGACAGCGTGAATACTCAATACGTCCGTTAGTATGGCGGGCGTTAGTACTAAGGTACTAACAGTGGTCGAGTCATTGTTGGATGTAAATAGCTGTTGAAGTTGGATTTAGACAAAATAGCGTACCGTTTTCATGATAAATGAGTTGAACAGAACACGAACTTAACCATTTCCAGACGGAAATGTCACATCGAAGTTAACAAAATTATATTATCTGCATACCTTAGGCCCGTTTCCCGATTCGTCAGGATAATATAAAGATTCTGTGCCATTTTCTGATCGATCCTTGTTGAAGCTCAGTCGAAATGACTCGAGCCAGACGTCGTTTGAGGTACCACCTCCTCTTAATGATAACTTACTGATAATGACTTTCTGCCGGAAGCGAAATGATATTGTTGGATTATTATCACCTGGAAAAAACATACCATCGAGTTGTCAATGAAATCCTCAAAGAAACTCCCGGTTTTGTAATACGTTAAGTTACTCTAATGAACGACAATGACATATAAACAATTAATAACTTGAACATCATCTCCCACAATCGCACATTTAAGATATTCATCGATTGGAATTAGGGCCGTATTAATCCATGGCTGGGCCTCTAGGTTTTAGATACTTCGGGCCACCCTCCGGTACCTAAATAATTCGCCCCCTACAGTTGACAGCCGGATCCAGGCACGGTAAGGATTAGGCCGCAGTACATAGCCCTATGTCCATTTTGCGATTTTCCTGAATAATTCTACTCACAATTTAAAAAAGACATTATTTAAATATACATTAAAATTATTTAAATATACAAAATTTAAAATTATATATATATATATATATATATATATATATATATATATATAATTTTAATATTAATTTTAATGTTAATTTTAATATATATTTATTATATATTTAAATAATGTCAGCCGACGTAAAACTGTGATAATCAACTGTCAGACACCCACACTTGCAGTTTACGTGGTATACTCAGTTAATTGGACACACACATCTGTCAAATTATTTTCCTTTTCGTGGCATTCATTTAATTCACAAGTGCATTGTTGTTTTTAAATGAACGAATCGAATTGTCCAAGTTACACCAAATACAATTGGCAGATGATCTACTACAAAATGCTATTATATGACGATTGGCTGGTTCCAGCATCGTTCAACCAATCAGAAATTGATTTGCCGTTACTATAACAACGCACCATGGACGAACTACAACGGCCACGAGACGACAGTTATCTATTTCTGTATGTTATATATCACAGGGCTCTAGACTAATATTTTGAGTTAATTTCTCATCCATAATCACGTAAAGAAAGACACTAACTGTTTAAATAAAAATGACTTAACGCAGGCTAAGTTTTGGGAATATCAAATATGCCACATCTTTTTAAGATGGTCCAGGGGCATGTCCTTTGAATTCGTCATTGTAAATGGAGGTGTTCTGATATAACTCAGTTTTGTTTATGGCTCAGATTGATTTTTGTCGTAAATATTTGAGAAGCGACATATTAAATCAATACAACAATATTTTTTTTTCGGATAAATAACATACTTAATTCAAAAGATTTTGTTATTATTTTTGATG